>OY776305.1:17035781-17601534 GCA_963675345.1 Trididemnum clinides
ATACTTTTGGAAAAAGCTTTTTTCATACTTTTTCCAATTTTTTATACTTTTTCCAAAAGTAGACTAACGCTGAACTGATAATAAATGTTAAATATTCACGTTTTTGTGCACAGCTTTGGTTGATTGCTTCTTGTTGCTCAAATCTTTGATTTCAACATCATAGCTCAAAATCACCCCATTCGCTTGTAACGGTTCCTTCCACTCGATAGCAATAGAGCTTGTCGAACTCTTTGCTTGATAGATTTTTGGTACAATTGACGGAGCTAAAATATACATAATAATAGCACAACTGTTCCCCTTTAGAAACTCGTCGGTGTACTACCTAATGATGACTATTGAGGGCTTACCTACCCTCCACTCCTTCAGCAAAAAAAGTTTTATACCCCCAATTCAAAAACAAATCTCTTCTAAAAAAGGTCTATGGCGAAAGTAAAACTCACAATCATTGAATTGTCAATCTTTTTAGCAGAGAAAAAAAACTGGCGCTTTTTTTGGTGCCCATCAACAGCTGACAAACATTGAATCAATTTCAACAAGAGTAATATGTGAAGAAAACTCAGGTTTCATAATACTATAAAAGAATTGACCCCAGATCTGCAGACTTCAAAGTGAAAAAGTTATTTTGCAAATTGTCGGCCAAAGAAAGAAACAACGCTTGTAAAAGCTGTTCATTTCCAACCATAATTAAATTCACGAGACAATTTCGTGCATTTTGTGAAGAGATTTGTGAGCTATAAAGATAAGAATTTAATGTTGTAATGGCTTGAAATAGGTTACGTAAGCTATAAAAACTCTTGCGAAACTTCTGCAGCTAGCTGCAAATTGCCATAAAAAAGCAAAAATCAGCAGACGGTATATATACTGTACGTATATATATGTATACACACACGATCCTTTTTAGATATGCCGATTTTTGCTACTTTATGGTATGAGAGTACCTTTTTTCCGAAATTATTAAACCGCTAATCAGTCAATCAAGAATCATTTAGCTTTATGCGCGCATGAAAACTAAATAGAGAACAAAAAATTTTTCACGCTACGCCTGCAATCTACGGCCAATGGAAATCAGCCTTAACTACGAATGCACGTTTAACTACTTCAGTACGATGCACGCGTCAATTTCGGCAACCGCTATCACAGCCAAGAAAAAGCACAAAAGCAATTCATTTTCAAACCCACCTGCTTCACTCGTTCTAAATAGAAGTGTGGTCGAGCTTCCTTCTACTGAACGGTCCTGTATGAAACGCGACGCCCCGTTTTGGGCAACCACTTGTATTCTGTAAAAGGTGTTTGGGGAAAGGTTGATAGCCTCGGCCGTTTCGCCCACATATCTTCCCCCGCTAGTGAACGCTAAAAACTTCATTTCAGAAGGACAAGAGATCCATATTCTGGTGGAATTGGTCTTACAGAAGAGTCTAGAAAAAATGATTTTACTTTGTGGGTGAAGTAACGAATGCCACATAGAATGCTTTTATGATGTTGTTTAATGTAATATGCTGTTTTTAATCAATGAAACATTGACAATCACGTGCTGCTAACTATATGGCAATAACTTAACATTGAAGCCTTCCCACGAAATAGCACAACCATCAAAATATTTAGCTTTTGATATAATCTGCTTACAGTGCTAAACAACGTTTCAACCCCGTGTTTGCTTTGGTCTAAATACAATAAGATACTAAGTTAAGCCGGCTTAAAATCGAAATAAAGCCTGATGTAAAACAGATTCCAAGCAGTAAACCTACTCATAAAAAAGGTCGTTTCGCCCGCCATTATCAGCCGGCTTCTTCCATTGTATTCGCGCTGTGGTGGCGTTGAAATGTAGAAGGCGAGCTTTTGTTGGCTGCGATGGCGCTCCTAAAAACAAACTCTACAATTATTGAGTAACAATGCAAATGGTCTACGCGACTGCTATGGTCCGCCATACCGTTGCTGGTTATTGGCCGGATGTGAGGTCAGTCCCGTGAGGCGTAAGGTTTTTCTGGTAATCTGCCCTTGCGTTTGACGTCTATTGTTGGAGGAAGAAAGTGAAAAAGGGTAGGGATTAGGGATCCGGTGTAAACTAATCCAATAAGATTTGAAAGTTTAGATTCATAATGCTTACCCTACAGGGAGGACGGGGGGTTAAAAATTTTTTTAAGACATTAAAATCGTTTTCATTCTTTTAGAGAATTTAGTCAATAAGCTGAAATTTTCTCAAAAAATGTTTCCTCAATGTAATCTGTTTTCACTTCTTTCTAACACAGCAGGTGAACCTATCCTATTTAAGATTTTGCTTTAGCTGGATAGAAAAGTGCCGAATCGGCGTTTAGCAAGCCCAACAACACCTGCTTGATAGTGATGGCAGAATAAAAGCATTTCAAGAATCACCGTTCATCAAATCCGCTTTATTTTTCACCTGTTTTTTGATAAACTATTTGGCGTGTTCGGAATTTTTGCGGTTTTTTAAATCGGAAACGACGTTTATCTATTGTAGAATCAACAAATGGACGTTTAATTGAGGTGCTGTTTGTTAATCTATTATTACCTGCCAGTCACGAGCATTGAAAACAGACTAACAGAGGGAAAACGCACTTAAACAAAACCAATTTAAATTTCAACTCGATAGTTAAAGGTAGTTGAGATTGTTTTATTTACAGTATCACCAAAACCTGAGAAATTTCCCTCAGGCCAAACGCATGTAAAGAATGGCATTAACTTAGGATCAAAACAATGCAAGGTGGTCTAGCATCTTTTTGTCTTTCGTCTCATGGCAATTTCAAAATCAAACAATGTTTTGTTCAGATCCGCTTCCGAGTTACCAGTACCGCGGGCACAATACATTATCTATCACTAGCAGTGCAGTAAACCGTGAATAAGAGTAATGCAAAATTACGCGGGCAATTATTATCTGACTAAAACCTGGTTTGCACTGGGCGTAGATTGCAGGCGTAGCGTGAAACATTTTTTGTTTCTCGACTTAATTTTATGCGCCGAGCAAGAGCGCTCCGCGCATAAAACTAAATAGAGAAACAAAGAATTTCCTGCGTTACGCCTGCAATCTATGCCTAATGGAAACCAGCCTTAAGCCAGCTAAGGTTTTTTCGTAAGGAGCCAAGTTTTGTATTTGCTTTGCCACTACTGTAAGTCGTGCAACGCCAGACCATTTTGAAAACATGTAAATTTTGCACAGATTTATATTTTCTTCTCCCATTACTGAGCAACAAGTAGGACAACTGTGAATAACATTTAAAGTAACGGCATTTCGGCAAATTCAAAAATGTAGTTAGCAGCTACTTCTTTACTACCACGCAAGATGGCTGAGAGTGGCATTTTAAGTCTTTACCGTAACCAAGTACTGTTAAACTAACATTTGAAGGTAATCTGACCTTCTCAATAATTGTAAAGAATGCAACATTATGGCGTTTTTGCGCTCTTCCAACTGCGCCGGTTTTTGAACACGGAAACTCCTACTTTTGCCTGGGTGAATTTCGCCCGATTTGCATTTTATTGTCCGCATTACTCGTGTTGTTGAGTGTCTAGCAAGAGATCTATGACTTTTTTAAGTCAGCGAAATGACTTGCCGAGGGATTCGAGTTCATGTATATCGATTGCGAAGAAGACGTTCTAACCATTACACCATCTCAATTTAGTAGTCTAAGCTGGCCTGTTTTTGAACTCTCAATAATAGCCTTCAATCTGATCAAACGACCAGTATTCACAGATGTGCAAATGACGTTTGTTTTTTTTATTTTTGTCAGTTGTTTTTCTACTGCCGCTCGCATGTTTTGACTCAAACAAAAGAATCAAAACTACTTCAGGGCAAAGCTGTAGAGAATGCAAGTGGTCTTTACAGTTACGTACTACACTTTTTAGCAACAATTTAAGTAACGGTTTCAAAAACTCCTAACACTTGTTCATCAGGGTTGTAAGTATACAAGAGAAGGCTATTTCGTTCGTTAGGCCTGGGTAATATCTGGCCAAGCAATCACACTCCTACCTTGTCTATAATTGAACAGCTATTTCACTCTTTCGATTTAATTTTAATGCTTGTGGCGTCGAAAAATCGACGTTTTGGCAATCGTAGCATCATGAGATTAGCTCTGGTCTTCTCGACGAGATGTTGTACTGTATTGGTTAGGGCGCCTACCTTGCTGTCAGTAAACCAGTATCTAATTTCATTGTTCAGTCAGGCAAAGACTTCAGTGATGGTATCCACTGTTCTGCTTGACGCTGAGCAATGGGAATAATGTGGAGAACGAAATACGAATTCACTCAGTCATTGTTTCAAAAAAAGTTCTGGCGCAGTATAACCAGAAACACAATCATGTTTCACTTCATCGCAAAATCAACTTCTCGAAAATAGCAGCTAAGAGCTGATATAGCAGTCGTGACAAGGTGAGTTCAACCTCCGGCAGAGGTAGCCATATCCTTAGGATACGTGCTCTATTTCCTTGTTTGATTATAGTGCTTACGATAATAACGCACTGCACCAGCAAAATAGGCAGCTCCAAACAAGGTCTGAACATGAGTTTCTTTTGCAAAGACATTTAGAAATCGATCGAAAGATCAGGGTTCAGTTTCCTAGTTCCGCTGGTGCCTTAAATGGAATTTAGTGATGTTCTGCTCAGATACAAGCAAGACGTCTTTTAAGAGAAAACAATTTAAACTTACTTGAGCATGGTGTTGTTGCATTTTCGATGGGAGCTCTGGCGTATCCACTGTGGCACGGACACTGACTGGGTGACCCCGTCATCTTTACTATTTTCTGAATTAGGGGTTCCGGGTTGTTCGTGAATCCACTGTTTGGAGGACACGGCAAACACTTTTGAGACCCAGCGGTAAGCTTGTAAGTGCCTCCAGGACACCCTACAAAAGCAGCCAGATACTAATAACACGCTTATCAAAATTTATTCATCAAAGCTATCAAGAAACAAAGAGCGTACTAAGCCCACTACCGAGGTATTACACCTGCTAAGGCAGGGGTTCTCAACTTTTATTCCCTCATTTACTCCTTGGAAAATTTCAAAAATAAAATTTACCCCCCAAACTTTTTTATATTTTCACTTCTACAAAATGCCTATTGTAACAAGTAAAAGTGTGAAATTTTTCTGACAAAATTTACCCCCAAGGCAGAATAAATTTACCCCCGGGTTGAGAACCCCTGTGCTAAGGTGATGTTTAAACACGAAGAGGGTTGTTGAAGTGTTTGGCTCTGGATTTTTAAGATTTTGCGTCTCTCTCTTGAATGATCGTTGCCGTATCTTTACGGAGCGTTATGCCGTCTCGGTGCAACAAACAAACAGTCATCCGGCTTGATGAAAGCTTGACATTGACCCATTTGAGTTGCAAAATGTAACTGCAGATCGTGAGGATCATAACAACATGGAATTGCTATCTCGGCAGCCCTATATTCGTGAAATTGTTTCCGAATTGTAAAAGCTTTGTGTTAATAACATACCTGCTGGAGTTTCAACATGTAGTCTTTCAAAAGACTTATCATTTATTCAGTGTATGAGAGCCAATAATTACAGTGTTAGTATCTCACTGAAAAGGGCGTCATCGTTTAATTATGGTAAATTGATGCCAATTACCGGATTCAAAAATACTCAATAGCTCAGCGTAAGGAAATAAAGGGCAACGTCAAAAAAGTTTGTAATTCAAATTATGAAACGTTAAACTGCATTTTCGCAACCGTTTTTAAAAACAATAGCTGTGGTATTAATACTTTTAAACACGGAAAAGCGTTTTCCATGTTAAGTTGCGAAACCATGGCGCAAAAAAGGGGTTTCGGGCAACAGATTACATAATTCGCGGTTCAAAACCAACCTAATAGCTGTCGATTTTCGCCACTTAAAGACATTCATAATTTAATATCTAGCTCCCGAAGTTTTGTTTCATTAGCATGACGCTCAAGAGTAATTACAACCACTCTTTGTTTGCTTTGTTATGACAAAATGCTCAAGGCACCATCTTTTTGGCCGAGGTTTTTTGAAAAATTATGTCAATCTCATGTTTTTTTATGTTTATTACAAAAACTATAATCGAATTGCTTTCACTTACGTTTGATAATAAGGTAAAAACAAATCGAATAGCAAACGAAATAAAATCTTTACTGTATTTTTTTCTTTCCCGCAATAATCTTGAGATTGAATGGTTTCACAGACTCAACACTTTACACCATCCATCATTCAGAATGTTGTTAAGAATTGAGCATTCACGGACCCTTTAAGATTCAATTGCGGACCCCCATATGTGTTGTGCACCCTACTTTAAGAATCTCTGCAGTGTGTGTTATCAAAATTCGCGCAGCGTGATTTTCTCTTTCGCTTTATTTACTTTTGTTCAAACGTTTTGATCTATTAACCTACATGAAACAATGACGCTATTTAGCACCCAGCGTCCTTCACGTAATAATTCTTTTATATTCTATATAGCCAAGCCCTATTGACAGTCAAAACAAATATGTATTCGATGAGGTGTATGCTCTTGTTAGTTGCTTTTGTTCTTATAGATTTGGGTTCAGGCAAAAATCATTTTTTGCCCGTCGTTGAAGTTAACACAAACACGGCTGCAGCTTTCAAAGGAAGGTTTTACTTGAATTTCCACTCAGTAGCTTCTTTGGCAAGCCTTAATTCCAGTCAGTAAGCATGAAAAGGCGTTGCCAAATGGGAGTGTTTTGGTACAAGTCAGTGGAAATGGCTCTTCAATATTAATTAGTCCTTTTTAAACAAAATCGGGCTTTCAAGCAAGTAACAGGGACACTCAGGCCTTTAAGAAAAGAGAAACAATTTTATCGTTTTCAGCGGAAAATATTGCGTAATGATAAGCCCCATCAAAGAGATCAACCAATCATTCCCAAGGTTAAACTTTTGCTTCTAAGTGAATTGTTTTCGAATATACGCCTATTGAATGATTTATACCCCCTCTTCCTTTTGCTTGAAGGATATTTAAGCGGCCCTGGTAATGATGGAAATGGCCAATTACCCGCTAATCAACACCATAATGTTGACAGAGGGCAAAACCAATTGGGATATTATGAGACCACTTTGCCAGCTGTTAAATGCATTGATGCGAACATAAAAACAGTAAAATAAGCATTCAATCTGCTTTGTGACTGATTATTATTTGTGCTAGTAGTACAAAAAAATCGCTTCGTTGCAAGGGAGATTTGTGCTTAATTGGAGGAAAAAAGCATTCAGGCTTTCCTGCTCTCACAATACGCCATTTTACAACTCATGACTGACTGTTTGACTCATATGACGTATCGCGCAAACACATATTATATATGTATTCTTAACGTCTTTAAATTGAAAATATGTCAGTTCCATTCCATTTATCATTATGTTTAGGATGATGTTTTTTTGTAAACTTTTCAAAAGCGTTGACGCTGAACGCGTTTTCATTTTTTTTTAGTAGCCCCTGCCGAGGTTTGTCGTTTTGCTCAAAGCGCGCAAAGTGAGATGGATACCATTTAAAAAACCAAATCAAATCACATCTAACTGGTACTGTAAGATTGTAAATATTGAAACAATGTCTTTCAATCACATTAAACGAACAGTACAAAAATATAAGTGTATTGTTAGTCTAACAGGGTGGTAATTTAACGATAAACTGTTTAAAACAGCCCAAAAATTTTTAAAAGTACAAGTTCTGATGAGTTTAAGGTAAAATTGTCCAAAACCTTCATAATGCAACAGCTGTTGCGGTAATCTCTAATGGTTAGTTTTTAGAGCCAGGAATACGCGTATTTATTTGTACCTCATTTTACTGACAGTATTTGAATTTGAGGACTAAAAGACAGTCAAATCCAGTGGGGTTGGGGACGGGGACTTTGAGGTCTATTCTACAGGCTCGTGGCCTATGCCCACAAATCTTTTTTAAGATGGCTTAAATATCAATTAGTGCTTAATGCAACCAGTGTCTTTGTGATCGTTCACATTTAGCTTGGCTCAAAATATTTACATTCACTTTCATTTTAGCATAGGAAAGACATTTCTGATGTGTTTACAGCAGTATATCTCAACCCTTTTAGATATTTTAGATATGTGGCATATTTTCAAACAAAACAGGGGTCTGTGGCCCAGCTTCATTATATTTTTCCAATGTTGGGGATGTTTCCTTTATTATCTGCAACTGAAATAGAATGCAGAGGTCCATCCGCTACAGTCCATCCGTAGAGCTGTGCTGTACCCTACCGGTCGAGATCCGCTGGTGTAGAGCATTGGAACTTATTTTAAAATTGAACTGATGAATATGAAAGGCTACTGTATAGATTTAGAATGTAGCCATTTCCTTTCCGGTTTATGTAATTCTTTGATTTGAAAAGAATTCTTTCCCAATAAAAGCTTTATGGAATTCGATTTAATAGAGAATTCAACACAAAAGAAAGTATGCCCCATGAAAGTCATTCATAAAACGCGGAATCGCAAAGGCGTGTATTGTCATCAGCCTTGTTTATGTCCAGTTGCCTAGTTAGTGGCATTATTAAAATTCTCGTGTAGGCCAGACGAACGTTCAAGAATTTTAACGACCTCATTTCAAGCCGTAAAAGAAGCGCGCAAAAATTACTGCTTTAAAAATAGCAAACAGGTCCTATTCTTTGTCGCCTAAGCACAGAGTTTGCGAAATAATCTTAATTTTATAGAAAACTGGACATTTAAGAGAAGGCAAAACTGCACAAATCAGTCAACCGAATAGACCAGTAACTGAAATCTTGTTCCTATCCCACAAAACGTTCATAAAATGTTATACAAACAAAGTTAAATATGGTGATTTTGACTTATTACGCAAATAAATTCCACATTGATCCACGAAATGAAGTAATAACGTCGTCAAAAAGTTTATGGGCTTTCGAAATTAAAAAAACAGCAGTTTAGCGTGAGCAAATAAAAAATTACGGTTTTGCTGTTGTAACAATTTCCTCTCTTTTTTGTATTTATTTAGACCCTTCTTCCACAGAATAGTTAAACATAGCGTAACTCGCGTCCAGACGTGCTTCAGAGTTATCAGTACTGCTGGCAGTGCATTTCTAGCCCAAGCACTGCAACCTAAATGCAATATCGGTAGGATTACCATTTGGTGCTTGTTTCTAAGATTTCAGCTTCTTTTCAAGAACATTGTTTTAAAAAATATAGATGCGCTTATTTTTGAGTTGCGTGTTTATTTTGTTCTAAAAACCGTTTTTGTCTCAGAATTTTCTTGCTCGAAATGCAATCTCAAAAAAGAAAGGCTTTCTCCGTGCATTTGGAATAAAAACTAGGTCTCTAAAATTTAGACTTTCGAAATGCGGGTCTCCAAAAAAAATCTTCACCTTAAATTTGGAATAAAAGTCATTTTTTTACGACGTGCTTATTTTTTAGCAGATGGTAACCTCGGGTAGAGGGCAGTTCATTCATCCAATGAACTATGATCTCGCGATGTCTAGCAATATGACTTGAATTTTTCGAAGTGATCACAATTAATCGGTATAACACATTGACGTATGAAGAGAATAAACAACGGGATCTGCCTCTAGGTCGTATAACTCTCAGCATGTCTAAAACAGCGTCATCTACACAAAATGTCGAAAATTGGTCATGGCTTTACGTGTTTTAGGTTTGGGCTGAAGTGGCCAAACTCTTTAACCAGTGGCGTGGCCGAAGGGGGCACCGGGGCTGTGGCCTCCCCCTTTTTTTGAAGTACACAGCAACAGCCTACGCCCGTTTTGCATGAAACTTCTGAGTTTTGAGAAGCAGTTATGACAAAATTGACCAAAGTTGTTTCTAAACCAGTAAGCTTATTATAAAGTCGCCTGTTACGAAGTATCCTTGGTGTACTTCCCGTTTCTTCGGCAAAGAGGTCATCTTCTACACTACGTCCAACTTGCGGACCACCATGGCCGAATCAACACTGCATGGTCTTAGTTTGACATATATACACAGTGACATCGCCATTGACACCATTAATATTGTTACCGAATTCGCTAGCAAGCGTTCGAAAATCGACGTATGATGAAGCCCTGACGAGAGGTTCTTACGGTGCTTAGAAGTGCTGGTGTATTATGATTACTAAAAAAAACTGCTGTTCTTAACCGTTGGTTGTTGTGACATGAAATTTTTTGTATATTTGAAGACTTATCAAAATACCTATTCTTGAAAAACTGCGTAGAGAATACGCAGCTTAGGTTGAGCATGTACCTCTGACTCAAGAACAAGTCCAGCAAACTGCATTATCGGTATTGATTTGTTTGGCCCCCCTAAATTTTCCGCTCGATACGCCCCTGTGTTTGACCGAGAGCCGAATTCGCGACTGCCTTGCCACTGGATGGGTGATGCAGTGCGATTTACGTAATCCATGCAAAAACAGTTTGCTAAAATGTATTGTAGTACGATAATAACAAAAAAATTACACCAAATGTGCCAGATGTTTAGCGGGACGGATGCTGCCCGCAGGCCGTAGTTTGGCCGCCCCTGGTATAGGAAACGACTTAATCGTAGCAAGCGCCTTAACCTTAATAAGCCATGAAGGTTGCATGCGAATCAAGGAGATAACTCCCCGTTCGTTCATATAGTACAATTAGCTAGATTAGCGGGCGAACGGGGATGACTGAGTTGGTTTAGGCGCCAGCTCCAACTAAGTTACAGCTATGACAACTGTTTGTGTACACGAGGGTTCGAATCCCACTCACAGCATTATTTTTAACGTGCCGAAAGTTGTAAGGCCTAAAAACAATCCAATTATTTTTTTTCTTGATATATTAACTAAAGCATTTCACTTGCACTTAACATGCAGTATAGCACATCGTTTGATTTATAGTCCATGTTTCTATTGAATTTTCAGATGCGTTTTTCAACGAAATAATTCCATGTGAAAAGAAAAACATAACTCACTAATGCATGTTCTTCCAAACGAATCGTTATGATATGCAGGCTTGCAGTAGCATTTCCCAGTACGAACTTTCCACTGACCATTGCTGCTACACCTGTACCTTGGTTCTAGAAAAAATACTAATCCATGAGCAACGAACCTAGTACAACAACTTTAACAGATCTTAGCTGCAACTTACAGAGAAATTATACTGGTGTAATGTAAATGTCTTTTGAGCATGATTTTGTGTAAGCGACCAACTAACTAGGCTGTGTCTTTGGAAAGGCGTTTTACGGCAATTTTTGGTGGCAAGGATTATGGTAGAAATGAACTGTATCAGTAGTACTAGTACCTTTGAACCACACTTGTTCTATAAGAAAAATCAATGAATAGAATAGAATAAGACAGCAGAACAATACGAAAAAGATGAGAATAGCAGTAGTATAATTTTTCAGTGCACGTGTATACTCTGTACCTTCTCTGTCCAGTTGCACTGCGTTGGCCGTACATGTGCCTTTCACAGTTACCAACGAAGCCGCGCCAACACCCGAAACCGTGTGCGGGTAATCCACCAATGCCTCAGTGGTTTTTGGGCAGTAGTAATAGTACACCCGAAGCGATATAAGAGACATACAAGCACCTTGATCCTGCACCGCAATGTAGAATCCGGGCCTAAAATAAAACGAAGCATTACAAAAATGCTCCAACTGCTAGCCGTTGATCTAGAGTTCGATCGCACGTCTGGCCACAACAACGATTACATAGAGGTTATTCTCGGTTCTTCTAAATTGAAGGAATAGTGAGAAGCGTAACTTTCAACGAGATGCAGTTCGGAGCCCACTACATGTACCTCTGCAGCATTCGTTACAGTGGTAGCCGCGTAGCTCATAACAACACGTAAGCTGCGCGGTACAAAATAACTTCACACCAAAATTCGATAACATTTGTAACCTATCACAAGGCAATGTTTTATTACCTAACGGTTATGATACTATTGTGATAATTTATCAATGAAATTAATTCCAGCCCATTGAAACTTCACAATAGTCTATGCGTAAATACGTAATATTGAAGCAAATTGTAAGTTGAGTTGTGTGCTATAATTAGAAAATGTGTTGAAATTGAGAATTTCGCTTTTACACAAAATAGGGTGTAAAGACAAGGAATTAAAGTGGAACACACTGTAATAAAACAGCTTTTGACGTTTTAACGTTTTCTTTACCGAGATGCTTTGTTCTGTTCGTGAATAATTGCAGGGTTTTACATTTCATTCTTCATATTTGTCTTATTGTTGAGCGTCAACGAGATCTGCCTTTAGCGTTACAGCACCAGAAAATTAAACCCAGGTCTAGCGATTAGGCGAAGTCGAAACTCTGTTTTATTTGTCACATCACTATACTAGTTGACATATCAACTGAAATGATTTACTAAACATACTGGCAGTAAAAGCAACATTTAGTGCTTGCTTCTGCTTATAAGGCTCTCATACAATGATTCTTAAATAGGGTCAAAATACAGGGGTTCTTAAGTGGAGATAGTGAAGCCCTTGCGGATCGTATAGGCTGAACGAAGTCTGACAAATTGCTGATAAAACTTTTGTATACGATCGGCAACAACCGCTCAATTTAAAGGAAATGGCAGGAGAAGCGAATGCAGTGAGGGATGCGTCTTGCTTGAATAGGCAGACCACTTCATCACTGAAAGCTTTTAAAGGCAATGAACTTTTACCTTTGAGCGAAAATAATAGGGGTTCTAGATTTTGATAGTAGTGTTTAAAGGGGGATGTAGTTTCAAAACCTTATAAAACGCAGATCCAACACTTTAACCGGGTAAGATCATTCACACACTGAAAAATTCGAGCTCAAAATCATGTTCATAGACTGACCTCGTTAGGGATCCAAACGTGAAAGTCTTGCTGTTAAGATCTTCAGCATTATTAGCGGCAACAGTGTCTATTTTGACGTAAGGGTTTTCACGCCACGGCGGAAAAGTACTAGAAGCAACAGGTCCATCAGCTTGATAGTAAAAGATATTAAACGTTTCCTTGCATTTCGAGTTCTCCTTTTCAGAATTAGAATTACATTTAGAAGTGATGAAAAACTCGACATCCAAGTAGATCTGCTTCCCGTTCCTAAAAGTAATTTGTTTTAACTTTTCTCCATTCACGAAAAAACTGTTGCGGTCATGTCCAGGCCTACAAGGAGGATGTGCAGAGACCAGCCTCATTGTTGTCAGTGCTAATGTCAAATTAAAAAAATATAGTTAGCAATACTGTATAATGTATGCACGTTGTAATCTCGCAGCAAACCTTTGGTGTCGTAGAAATATTCATGTGGCTAATGGGCAATCAAGTTCTATTGAATAAGAAGGGGTTAGTCAGAATAAGAAAAGAGAAGAATTCAAGAACTGGTACTCTACAAAAGTCCGACTGCAAAAAGTGAAAGAGGGGCACATCGCATCTATATCTTGGGCTCCCAGCAAGCCCTGTGCAGAGGGTCTCAGTTGGAAGTAATCAATGGCATCATTATCGCATACATGACGTCATCATGCAATTAGCGTAAATGACGTCATTATACCACTTGTTGCAGATGAGTTTGTTATCAATTGACTGAAAGCTGCGGGCATTTGAAGTTGACGTCAGCTTACAAGTCATACAAAAACGGAAAAAATGGCGACCAAGTTACTTACTGCGCTTTAATATAGGGCGATCTTATCCAGTTATCTACGTTGTTTTCATTAACATTGCACACTTGATAGGACCGTATCGTGCTTTGATGGCTCTCATCAAAACTGCTTACTTCCTCCCACTGAAAATACAAACAAAGCTATTACTGCAACAGCAAAAAAACGAGGAACAAACTAAGCATTAGTTTAACACCAAGAACTGAAACGCATTCCTTCGCAGTTGAAAATAAGGATTGACGTTCACAATACCGTGTTACGTTTCCTTTACTCTTTCCAGGAATAACGCTTTTAAAAGGAGAAGAATCACCGAATTCAGCACTTAGTGGTGCAATGCGATTCAGCAGCGGATCTAGGACCTACTCGGCGGGGGAGAAAAGACTGGGAAAAAGGGGGCGTCCTTTTATCTTTTACAGATTGTTTTTTTTCCACACTTAATCAAGGTTGACAAAACTTAAACTGCAAGCGGCTTCCCAACTCTTACTTTTAAAGCTGTGCATACATCAGGACTACTTTGTTTTCACTGAAAAGATTGTGATGCTAGAATAACGCAGAATCGCTTCCCTTGCCCCCAGCAACTACCGCGAAATGTTTAAGACCCATACTTCTAGGAGAACATCACTTTCAAACATCGAAAAGCATTTGCTACCATTCTTCATTTACAGGCCTGCAGGTCCCCCCTTCGGAAAAAGCAATATCTGAACTTGGCTTTGTATGCGCATTAGGTGTGTTTAGCAAGTCGTGGAATTCTTTGTATCCGGAAACAGGTCATTTCTGGAAGAATGAACGCCTTGAGACAATATTGGTTTTGACGTCATATTACATGGTAATTGGTCGTAAATCTATTCAGTTCAGAGCAAACAGCGATCTTGTATGTGACATACCAATTGCATCAGTCGTGTTAACAAGGGATTAAGAATCAATAAAACGTGAAATCAGAGCCTTATTAACAAGACGGTTACGGATCAGTCATAATAATAAATCGAAATTTTTGAGCCGCACTCTACCTTGAAAGAGCATATCTGTTCATCGAAGCTCAATGTAACAGAATAAAGTGTGGAAAGGAAAAAAGTTTTGCTCTCAAACGACGCTTAAAAACTGCCTGTTTAGTTGGTAGAAACGCACCCCACGTCCTTTATATCTATTCAACGTTCCCACCAAATTCTTTTAAGTCAACTTGTTGAATATCGTCTACCACCCATGTCCCTCTTTTCCTTGAGCACAATACACAATTTTTCAGTAACTTATACTAAAAAAAGAGTAAGTTAGGGGATGAGAAATTAACCAGCCCCTACCAAGCGAGTAAATAAACCACTAGCAAGGGTTACCTTTAAAAACCGTCCCCCTTTAAACCTATAGATAAATTGGTTCTGTGAGAATAAACAGGTTTTTCAAAGTGGTCAACAGTCATGGCACTTCATAAACGACCAAAAAACCTCCGCTGTTCATTCATAACAGAAATGCAAGTACATAATCGTTAATCATTGAATCTCACGTTAACAGAAGAATGGTGCAACAGCTTTTTGAATGGCGAACGCCAAAACTGCAGTAATGACGGTGTACTCTCACGTAGATTAAACATTAACCCAATTGACTATGCAAGCCATAGCTTCAAAGTCCGAAAATGCAAGTCAAGGTTAATACTAAACTAAAATTTTCCTACGGTTTTCAACACAGTATCAAAACCAGCAGTGGCTGGGTAACTAATGGGATTTGGGAAGTATTTAGGTGATGGTTCGACTGAGAATCGAGCCCAGCGAATTGACAATGTTCAGAGGTTATCATATGACCATGCCGCCAACTGTTGCAAACTCGTTTCTCCCGATCATGTGTTTGCTACGAACATGACATTGAAATGTAGAAAATTATGTGACAACATCTTTATGCAGCACAACTGACATTAAAAGTATGAGGGACAGGCGCGAATCTAGATTTTGGCAAGAAGTAAAAGGGGGACATTGAATCTAGAAGTAAAAATATACTTCATCCATCACAAAATGGGAAAGCCTTAACTTTTCCACGAAGAAGTTTGTGCTCAAAGTGACCATTTAAAATTATTTTGGCTTAACGCCTTTCAGGAAAGGAAAAACAATTTCTTCACCTAAGCCCCTCTTCCTCAAAAGATTTTAGCGCAAACTTCTAGAAGTGCTATTTTGATATAAAAAGGAATGATTAGAGAATTGCCTGAGCAACATTTACATTGATTTTTGATAATTTGCCCCCATTTTCCCCAATAAAACAATTTTCAACATGCCCTTAGTAGGACATCTACAGAGACCGCAAGTCTAGGTCATATTTTTAACATCTTAACTGCAGCTATACAGATAAGAAAGCGGATAAGGGAGCTTTACAGTGGTAGCATGTCGTCCGATGTATATTTGTTTTTACGTCTTAAAACTTGACAGCAAACGCTCTAACGAGAAAAATGTGATTAGCCGTTGCATTGTGCTCCTACGATCTTGTCCAAAGTTGTAAAGAGTTAAAATGCGCACGTTTGAAACAAACTTTAAAACGCTTCCTTTTGATAAGATATCAGCCACAGAAATGATCAGATTCTAAACTGCTAACACATTCCGCAGCGATTTCGCGGCCTTGATAAAAAAAAATAAACGACCTACCAAAAGATAAAAGCATTGTAAGCAAAGATGTAAAAAGATATTTTGCTCGTACAATGCAGCGCAATGCGTAAACTTTTTGAATGTAGTTGATTTTCAGGGAAAAGGGGACAAATCAAACAATGGCGATTACTCTGGATCTACCAATGAACCGAAGATTTTTGAAATAGGGGCGTAAATTTCGGCTTAAAGTCAAGTTGAAGACTTAATACGGAAACCACTAAAAATCTCACTAAAATGAATGTTTAAGAGTAAAATTTAGATGAAGACCCTTTTTAATGATTTTTTGCGGTGTCGCAAAGGTCAAAAGGAAAAGTATGGCAAAATGTCTTTCCTTGATTGCGCTGTTGCCTGTATCAACATCACTTCAACGCAGCCAACAAAACCGTGCTATCTGTTACAATGCCTTGCAGTTTGTATCAATAATAAGACCGCCTATGTGCAGTGACGTGGGCGGTCAACTTATCATTATTATCAACGTTCCGCTGTAGTGACGTCTAACGCAATGTCGTAAGAAAAATAGGAAGCAGCCAAAAATTTTGAAGACGGTAAAACGAGTTACAACTACCAGCCTAAAGATTTAAAACCTTCAATTTCGATCCTGAGCACAGGTCAAAAGTAAAAATATAAAGATTATAAGTATGATATCCATCCCCTTCTTCTTGTTATATTCTCTCCCATCCACTCTACGTTTTCGGGTTTGTAAGTTATTGGTGTATTATTCGTCAAAATAGTAACTCACTCCTCCGTTAGGTACATTCGTTCGGCTCTCCCACTGCAGGTCACTTGTAGCTAACTTTGTATTGTAAATAATCACTGAAACAAAAAAAAATTACAGTTACAGTTCCAATTGATTATGAAGTAAGAAAATAATGAGAACGCATTTGACTCATCGAAGACAAGATGACCTGAGAGCTTGGCAAACTATAAATGACCGTACGAGCTTCAACTCAGCACTCAATAGTCTTCCATGTCATTGTTGTTGTTGTTACCCGACTCCTTCCGAGGGACAGGGACATAGCAGGAGACCATGGAGCCCAAGAACAGGGGTTAACCAAGAACAGGAGAACAGGAGATTCAAAAACCTGGACCAGAGGTTGCACATAAAAAAGAAGTCGCCGAAGAGCGAGCGGCGCAGAGTCAAGCTAGACAATAAAGAGAAAGATGAAAAATGTGTTGTGGGTCGGATGACTACCGGCGCTGCATGAAGGATTCTTGATTCTTCCAGTTCTACAGAGACAAGAGTATTGCAGAAGGCTGTGTCTGTTGCAGCGAAGACGAGAGACCACAGCGAGCGTGACATGGGAGCACAAGTTAGTTAGTAATTACTGAAGGGTCGTGTGTTTCGAACAATTAAGATGAGCAGCACGCCTCCAGTCTGAGAGTATAGTGGATACTAGAGATGAGAACAGAGGGACTACATGGGACTGTAGATGGCTGTAGCAGCGCACCTCGTCTGCCCAACTCATCGGCCGTGCCATTCATTGCCCGGAAGAATTGGGAGACGCGGAACCCGTTATAGCCCGGATAGAAATAAAGAAAGATACTTCCTACTAGGTGTGCCAGAGAGTGTGAGATAAAGGACGAAGGAGAGGAAAGGGTACCAAGAACAGATCGAAAGTCTGAGAGGAGAAGAAAAGAGAAGTGGCAGACTTGTTGGCGTTGCCGAGACCAGCGGAGGCTTCAGCAGAAAAGCTTGAACACGCTGCGCCGGCCAAATAGAAAACAGTGGCCTCGGCGCCTCAAAACCATCCATGTCGTTGCGGTTGTCCCGAGTAACCAATAATTTGATTCGAAGCGCAAAATTGAAAACAAACGATGATTCGGATAATAATCCATTGTGCATAAAACGCAACCTCCAAAGCACCGAACTCGCAATCCTTTCGATTGCAAATTTGACGTTCAAGACATCACACCAGGCTGCTAGAGAATTACCATAACTTTACACTTCGGACAAATCATATGCCATTTGGTCGCTTCGAAAATATGCTTTGGGATACGCTTAGAATAAGACTAATAGAAAATGAAAAATTGTAACTATGTCCTCTTTTAGCTCGATGACCGTTCTGAAGGGTCCCAAATCTTTACTACTATCCATTTTAAAGCACAATTGCACATACATCTACAGACACCAAGCACAGAGTGAAAGGGGGCGTCGGGAAGTAAAACCAAACAAAAATTCGGAAGAGTCGCAATCCTTAAGGTAAAATCACTCAATGAAATGGATTTGTTTCAAGCAACAACTGTTGCTTAACGGTTTTAGGGACCACGTTAAACAGGTATGAGAGTACCGCTTTTCTCCAATGCGTAAAATTTTGTATCTTAAAAATTGCATTTTATACACCTCTGAACCTCGAAAAACTTTATGGAGATCCTTCTTTTCTATGGTCTCCCAACCTCCCCGAAAACAATTTGCAACTAAGCCCTGCCTCTGGAATACAATCAGAAGTCTTCAATCAGTGTATTTGAGTTAACCACGTGTAATAAACTGTTTGTTTACGTTGAAACACAAGAAGAGCTACCTTCAATTAAAACATTATCACGATTTGCCCAAATACACATATGAAGTTCTGACGCACTAATCTCGTCTGCAAAACCAAACGACGCGCCGCGTAAGGTGATCCATACAAAAAAGCTCTCGACACATGTAAATCTTAAAAAAAAAAGATCATCATGGCGAAAATAGACAAAAAGCTCTCAACCGAAATTGATTTCTATAAAAAGTTATCAAGTGTATAAAGTTTGCCACACTTTTGCGAACTCAACGAATCATTTCGGAACCTCGGTTTTAGGCTATTTACGCGAAAACTGCATACAATATTTTGAGATTAATACTGGTGGAACATTACCTAAATGACTCTAATTTAATACATAGACCACAAAATTTTTGTTGGAAACAAGGGTATATAAGAAATTTTGTTGCAGGGGGCGAGGAGTTAATTTTCCAGAAATTTTTGAGGGGGATGTTTATTAAAACCTAACGTTAGTTTCTCTCTAAAATAACAAATTGAAAAGACATGAAGTTTGCCGTTTTTAAACTCCGACTTCATGGCAGTGAGTAGAACTCAAGTAGTCCGAAAATGCATTTTCAGCAAAAGCAATAGGCTTTTGAATTAATTTTACAAATAGAATTGCTCAGAAAGTAAATGGGTATTGCATTGAGTTAAAAATTTCTGACATTTCAAGCAACTGGCCTTTGACTAATTCAAAAATTATAATGCTGACTCAGGTTTGAATGAGTTCATTGTAGCTACAAAAGAAAGCTTTGACCTGACACGCCAAACCTTTTAATAAGCATCGAAATGCTGTTGCACTGGATTATCAGCAATACTAAAGTTAGGTCGAATCCGGCTAGAAATAACAAAACAAGAAAACCTGGCTGGCCTATAGTGACAATTTAGATCTTAAATCGAAATCAGGTTATACAGAAGTTTATTAAGCATCGCTGTGTTACGTCATCGCTGATGGCGTCATGGCTATGAAGTCACGAGATTTGATTGACGCGCGACTATATTAGAACGCTGACAAATTGCAGTGTTCTTACAGCTCATATGCCTGTTCATAATAGCAGCAGCGGTTAAAAAATTAGGTTACAAACCAAACTTTTACTTTACAGCTCCTGTGTTTGATTTTGAAGATACACCGCTTTATCTAAGCAGAGTGAGTAAGAAAGACCCAACCCAGGATGCGTTTTTCGAGGTGAACTGTCTATGAGGGGGCAATACCTTGCCACCCAACCCGCAAAGCTATTCTTTAAAAACATGGGGTACAGTTACTGCATTGCCAGGAACTCAAGGGAAACCCGTCAATGTGACTGTGACTGGCTTAAAAGGCAATTTTGATTCATCAGCAAAATATTCTAGTCGGAAGTAATCAAGATCGATCTAATGTGATTCAATCAAAACAAATGGTAAGCAAATACGTCAAGTACATTCAGCTTGTGAGTTTAACCCAACAAACAGCATGTTAAGACCATAAGGCATGGATAGACGTGGCCAGAACAAGTGGGCAAAGGGCAGCTTAACAAAATACAAGTGATACAAGCTTTTCAATTGCATAATCACAACCGTGCCAAGGGGATCGCAAAGTTCACACCCCTCCGGGACTGTGTGATACCCTTACATTTTGACCACTGTACTAGCGTTTTATCTTCGAACTTTCCAATATATAAATCGGTAGAACCCTTACTTTTTCAAATAATTGACATTTCTGGTATTCTTTTGACTTTGGGGGAACTGTTTACAAGGCTAAGTCACAGACGCCTTAATCCAGACATAATCTTGTCTGAAAATACCATTTTTTCACAACGTATTTTAGTATATTTTGGTAAAAAAAATTTTAAAGCCAGATTTTGGCGCCATCAGATAACAATAGCTACCAAATACTGCAACAACAGTCTAATTGTTTGTCAATTTCTACATTTCAAAAACAGGACATTATTGAAGAGTGAATAAGACTTAACATCTGACGGAGCAAAATATTTACGCCTAGAGGCAGTAATGCTAACAACAGATTCTGTCTTTTGAATCATTAACACTCCAATAAACTTGGCGAAATCAACTTAATTAGCAGCGTGTAGAGTATTTGTGAAATGATCACCCAATGACAGAGTGGTTTTAAGGAAACGAAAGATAAAAACAACAAAATGTTCACACATCGCAAGCATCTAAAAACCTACAAACAGCATTTTCAGAAAACAAATTCTTTACTATTTCTAAGCACCCAAATGCGTAAACAAGCATTCCCAAAACGACTTGACTTACTTTCATCAGCTAGTGTTAAATCGAAATAAGATATTAAATACAAGCTCCAAAAGCACGAAAAAACCATCTTTAAAAGCATGTAAAATTGCATCTCGAAATGAATTAAAACGATATTCCCAAATTTGAGGCTTGAAGATAATGGACACCTATTATAAAACAATAGTCTACTAAAATCTGTACTTTAATTCATTATTACCACCTTAAAATCTGTACAACATAAAATATTGGCTATTCAAAAATTAAACGTAATCAAACTTATTTAGCCATAAAGCAACTTTCAAAAAGCGCTACACAGCTATACATATCGAATTTACACTTCAGGTGGGGAGTATTTTAACACCCCTAAATTATTAAAAGCTGACATTTTTCAGCTTGCAGGGCTTACACTACTTCATGTGCATTACACTGCTCCAATTGGCTGGCATCTGAAGTATCTCTGTCATTGTAATTAGGCCGTCGTTCGTTGATTCTAAACCTGCTCCAAACTTGGTTGATCAAAAATCAAATATCACCTTGACCAAGCTTATAAGACCTGATAGACACTGAAGAGACCTGATAGGTCGAAACAGTGTTGCTGCCTGCAGTTTGCTCAAAGCTTAAGAATTCCATCATATCAAGTCGCATAACGCTGTTCGTTATAAAATAATCTTGGCTTGCACCTAAACTCTCTCTTTGCATTGCTTTGTACGATCTGACATGTTTAGACTCGTTCAAATTGAGCGAAAGCAAATAATTTGACGCAAACACGCGCTTTTTACGTCTCACGTGCGTCAAATCTACTCATTTACTACTCATTTTGAAAAGTCGCTTGCTTTTGCAACAACTGCTTTTTTTTGCAATTTTCAGCTATTTGTTGAAACCATATGGAGTAAAGAGTATGCAATTAAGTCGCACAATCACTAAGTACTTTAACCTTTCATTACAAAGATAAAATTAAAATCCTAATCTTGGGATTCTTTGCTTCATTTGTCTAATCTTCAATTGTATTTTCTGGATAAATAGACGATTAAATTTTACGTAAGCCTAAATCAGACTTAATAAATCTCTGGGTGGTAGGCCCAATTAAAAAGTATAAGCTTCTTCACATGGCAAAGTGTGAAGCTGCGTTTTTGTTAAAATTTGTTGCTTGTATTGTCCACTCGTTGCAAACAATAAATAGAGCAAAAAAATCAATTAGGAGTCGGCGTGGCGCTTAAAAATCGGCTACACTTTCACCATGAAATAATTAGCATTCTTTGGCTTTTCTATACCAGGTCACAGCTAACCGTTGCAGCAAACGCGTTCTTGCTTTGGTGGGAAAAAACAAAAATACCGCAGGAGCATAACAATACTGAAATGCTTTAGGCTAAATAGTTTAAGCACGGCGAGGTGCTCAATCTACACTGTTTTCTTCACTCAATGATATATCAGAGCGAGTGAATGGTAGCATCTTTCCCCCACCTCCTTCACTCTTTCAATTTTTCAGGCTACACGCCAAAACAAGTTACTTAAAATACGGCTAAAAATCTCCTCACATTGCAACTAACTTCCCGTAAATGGTCTGTACATGAATACTAGTTAGTACTGTAGCTTGAAAAAACAAAACTGCTAACCAACGCACTTCCTCGGACTTCAGCAAGACATTTGTTGTATGGCTGATTCCGTAAGAGCCTGACTTGTCTCATTTTTCACCAAGCTTGACTGTCATACTTTAATATACAGCAGCTGCAGCTAATCTCTTTTGCGACAAAGCGCTTTAAGTTGCAAAAACAAAAGACTATATTGTGTCAAGTTTCTAGCGATGCTGTTGTCAAAGCGGCTTCGCTTTAAACGAGGCAAAAATCTTGCTCAGTGATGATAGTAATGCGGGAAATAAAATATGTAGTCGAATCTATTCAGACATGATGAAAAACACGCCAGGCGTTAAAAAACCGTAGTAGTTAAAACGCACCAGAAATATCATAATAAGTCACTTTGTGATGGCATGTATAAAAATTTTGTTGGGAAGAAGTCTAAAACATTCTTTTTTGCATTATTCCGTTCAAAATACTAGGTTCAAAACATTAAGAGCTGGACCTGTGTAAACTTCCAAAAAAATTAAACAATGTCTTTTTTTGCGATTTTTTGCTTGAAAATGATGTACTGTATTTCAAAACAGTTGGGAAGACGATATTTTTTTCTCAAGCAAACTTTGATAGAGCTTTTTTTTTCTTTTTTTAACTTTGACAGAGCTCAGAAGCAAACTTTGATAGAGCTCAGAAGTAAAACGCATTAGAGTTTCCATAAAATAGGAACTGTTAAGTTTAAAAGCCACAGGTTAACAAAATATATGAAAAAAGCATTTAAAAGACGCATGATACAAAAAACATTTTATTGACAAATAAAGTGACCTTGACAGAGACGAATTGATGCAATCACTCGCAGCATAAGTCTTGTCCTTTAAATATCACTCAAGGACACTGAATATAAAAGTTTGAAAATGAAAAGAAAGGTTAATTGGTCTATAGATACAACGGCTCAAAGAAAATGAGTTCAGCCACCGCACTGGTGTTTCGTGGATTTAAAACAGGGCAGACACATTAATTTATTTTCCTGCATGTCTTTAGCATAGCCGGAAAAATTTGGTTGCAGCCAAAATTTTCTTTTTGGCTTTGTTGTCCCTTAATTTTGATTGATGACCTTTTTGTTTTCAAGATTGACGTTTTGTTGAAGACTATTTGTCTTTCTTCCAATGAGAATAACCTTTGATCGGGCATCACCAATGGTGTTCATTCCACTTAGAAGAGGCTCTGATTTAAATCAAGTTGAATTATAAGCCTATCGATTGCGAACAGGCGTTTAAACCGCTTATGCAAACATATCGTTGTTTGTATGTTATTGCTTGTAAATGTAGTTACTGATATGTGGTTTAATGGTTACTTGTATTGCTATTTTACATATTCTTGAGTTGTCCGCTACCAGCAGGGACGTAGCAAGGGTGTGGATCAGTACAGAGCGAGCACTTGAAGAGAACGGCCATTTTTGACTGAGAGGCACAAAATTCTAGCTGTGTCTGAACACAGGATGCTAACCTGATATTTGTGATTTGCTTGATTGGAAATTGGGCGGCATTTTTCGCTTAGTGCAAGGCAACAAAATCTCACGCTACGCCACCAACTACTTCTACCCTTTTAGCGAAAACAAAATACGGTAAATTCCGACGTTTAAGTCGAAAACTTGACATCAAATTTTATGTTTAAAAATCTTATACGGCTGTGCCGTTTTTTATGGCATGAATTCTAATAAATTCAGATTCGAGAAAACTGTCGAAAATCAAAATTATATGATATACCATAAACGTATTTACTTATAAAATAGTTAAATGCTAGTAATTCTACTCAACATGAGATCGATCAAACACAAAGTCCCTTTCCTAATCAACTATCAATACGTCACAGCGGATAATAAGAATTCTTCGAAATAAGCATCGTTAGACTAAAGGCTGGTTTCCAGTAGGCGTAAATTGCAGGTGTGGCGTGAAAAGTTCTTTGTTTCTCTATTTGGTTTTATGCACGGAGCGCGCTCGCTGCGAGAGCGCTGCGTGCATAAAACTAAATAGAGAAACAAAGAATTTTTCGCACCACGCCAGCAATCTACGTCTCATGGAAACCACCCTTTATACGCCGGAATTTATGTAGAACGAAGTTAGTAAATGAGATTCAAGGTTCATTTTATAGCTCATTATCGCCAATTAGCGGTTGTAAAGTTGAACTCGTTTTCTAGTTTTTAAAAGTGATTGCATGGAGTTATCAATCACTAAGAGTAGAGCATAAAACTGGTTGGGTATTTTGGAAAAGGCATTCCACATTCTTGCTTGTGATATATGCTAAGTGCAAACAGGTTTTGGCTATTGACCCAGCGCTTTGAAGTTCAGAGCATCGTCAGAAAACACATAAATTTGTACTTTCTAAAAATTTTTGATATTCTAAAAACGATAAAAATAATCATAGCATTTTATTCAACGATTTTTAAAAGAAATTTTTCATCTTAGCATGCATGAAATCAGTTTGGAAAAAATTGATAAATCCAATAATTCTGGTGTTTCATGATAGCGGTCGTCTTAAATTATGGTTGAAAGGGAGCCAGTCCTCCACGACTCCCTTAAATTTACCGCGAAAACGTCCCCGCTTTAAGCTTCTCGTAAAATTGAAATGATTTCAAAACTTATCTTTCTTGTTTTATTGTTTGACTCTTGCCCAAACATCAACTTGCTGAAGTAGTTACAAAGCATAAGGTCTATATTTAGTTGTAGCAAGAATTTTTATGTCTGACTTTGTCCGTTACCTGCCGCAATTCTTAAGCTTCCACTCTGCTATAACAACAAGCAAACCTGTTGTCCTATGTCTCTATATCCGTAGTCCCCACACTGTGGGCACGACTCCAAGTGGACTCGCTTGTTGTTTAAAAAAACTTTTATTTTTTAAAAAGGGCCTACGCTTTGTGTCTGAAGACGATAAGAGCGAACTAGTCACTGCGAAAATATGGATCTACAAAAAAAAAGAGGGCGTATTGTTTGTTAAAAGACCAAATAGGGCAAAAAATTTTGGTTTGGCAAGTTGATCTGCAAAAACAGTCTTCAAATTACTTTACGAAATGCTCCGCCCCAATAAAATTGTTTCAAAGAACGCCTGCGCTCTCAATCAATGATGTCTACAGCTTCTTCCCTTGGCGCTCAGCAGGTTAGCTTGTTTGAGAAATAAAGGCGGCAAATTTTCTTGGTGTGTCTTTTGTCTTACCACGTAAGCTCTTAACATGGATTCCACCACTTGTACTTGGCAGAGAGGTAGCAAAACCAAGTAGCTTTTTTGTTATGGCAACCTTAACCTGACTATGAGGATCAGCGAACAGATCCTAAGCTTATATGTATGAACAAACTACCACAGCAATAACCAACATTTTGCTTTAACTAATGTTTAATACGTATGATGCATGAAGCTATGTCTTAGCCTACTCTTCTATTAACTGATGTGGTAGCTATTATTCATTGTAAGTTGCAGAGTTTATATATTCTTTTGAAATAACTGACGAGAAAGAAAAATGTCCGTTTCTTTTATTTTTAAATTTTCTCCATTCTTCTGAAGCTATCCACTAGTCTCGGCAACACCAACAGCTCGCCCGTTTTTCTCTTTATTTCGGCTCTAGCTCTGTCTATTCCTTTCTTCCGTCTTTTCTTCTACCTCACACTCTCGGGTGCATCTGGCAAGAATTTTCCACTCTCTTCTCTTCCTTCACTCTCAGGCTGCAATGGGTTCCCAGTTACTCATTTCTTACGGATAACATGATCGTTGAGGTGGCCATACAAAGTGCGCTACTTCAGCCTCCTACAGCTCCTTTTGGCCTCTTGCCTATACTTTTAGAGTAGAGGCGCACTGTCTTCTTGAAACTCTTGTGTGTTCCCAGTTTCCACCAAATAATTTGCACTTCGTCACTTTCTTGTCTTTAATACCACGTAAGCAACCTCATATTGGTCCAGAATTGTTATTCCACTGAGCAGCACCTGTGGTTACCTGACGCAAGGCTCTTTTTATCTCATTACGTTCTGTCCTACTGCGGACTCTACGCTTCCTCGGCAAGTTTTTGTCTTTGTTCAACCTGTGGTCCAGGCATGGGAAGCTTCCCAACCTTTTGGTCTTCCGTTACGCTCCCATCAAGCGGAAGAGGCGGAGTAACAACACAATGGTTGATAAAGAAGATTTTAATCATAGGCGTGGCCAGACGGGGCCACAAAATCTATGGCCTCCAATTTTTTTGATCCGATCAAAAAATGAAGGCGTTTTTAATCAAAAATCGTAAAGTTTATGAAGTTGATCAAATAAATATTGTTTTTTCACCAACGTTCTCGACGTATCTCTGCATCACGCCAGTGGTTGATTGTACTTGCTGCTCCGTTCATTGTAGGTTGCAACACATCCAAGAAAGCGCAGCAAAGGCTACACTAATGTTAGCGATAACCATTAGTGGCAGCAAGTGTAATCAACCACCAGCGTGTTGCAAAGATACTTCGAGAAAGTTAAAAAAACTTCGAGAGTGTTAAAAGTTGAAGAAAACAAACAAGGGTTTTTTCAATTTCTGGCCAAATAAATACTAATGACGAGTAGTTAAGACTAATAAAATAACTTAATGCAACGCATAGAAACTTCGATGTAGTTAAAACAAAATCCAAAACAATGGTGGACTATCAGTAAATTTTCTATTACAGTAAACTAGGTTGCGCTGAAAGCAGTAGTGTTGCCAATTTAAACTCTGACTTACAGTACAAAAAACGCAAGGTTCAATAATGTAACAATGAAGTCACTTGCAATGAGTTTGCGGTACCGTAGGAGCAGCTTAAAACATAATTTAGAAACAGTATAGGATGTAGTAACATCTAAGGTGATGTTATTAACAAATATAAACCAGCAAATTAACTGTTTTACACCCACACCCAACACATACAAAAATTGTTTCTGGCTACACCAAGGTACCAATCAATAAATCAACATCCTTTGCAACAAATGGAAAGGTTAAATGGAAGTAGGCTTTCTACGCTGCAGTCAGCAGTTTTCCAGAGAATAGCACCGTCGAGCTACATTCAAAGTTCAACGAAAAGGTTTTATAGGCGACCAATTTTTGCCGTTTGTCGACAAATTCAAAATACCCGAGTGCCTGCTACGTCACGGTTCCAAATGCTGCAGGCATCTTTAAAGCGAGCTTAAACACAACTTGCTTTATGTACAACTACATAAAGCAGGGATGGGCAAACTGCGGCCCGCGACAAACTTTTGTGCGACCCGCGAAAGCCTCAAGCAAACAATTAAAAAAAAATTAATGTAGAAGAACGTGATTGGGTGCATTTTTTTCATTGATAGACTTTAAAAATCAAATGTGCTTGCATTTTCAATTGAATAAAACTGCTTTGATTCCTTTTTCTAATAATTGCTGGTTTTTAATTTTATACCAAATTTCAAATGCAAATCAATTAGAATAATATACCAATGCCTTCGTTAAAAAGTGCGGCCCTCAGCTAGCTTCTGTGACCGCGATGCGGCCCGCAAGCCAAAACAATTGCCCATCCCTGATCTAAAGGTTTTTTCTCTTACAAGATGGCACTAACTTACTCGACAGCAATACACCAGCCGTAAAAAAAGTTTTTACTACAAGGAAACAAATAAAAAAAATAACACAGCAGCAGCAAAACGCTTCACAAAACGCGATTTAGTACACACACTTAAATAGTAAAAAAAAATAAAATCCTGTTGGTGGTACAGAATTTTAATATAGCTTTGAAAAAAGCTGTTTGAGCCATAAGCTTTTGGTGACGCTCTCATTAGTGGCGGCATCGCTTCAAAAGGGAAGATCTAGAGTGAGTAAGTGTATTATGTATCTTGCTACGCTTTCTTTTGCATTTCGCTATTGCGAAATCTTTCTTTGGCGCACTTTACAATACTAGCGCAATCACTGGCTTATGTTGATTGCCTAATGTTCAAATAACCACATAAAACACTTACTCACTCTAGATCTTCCCTTTTGACGCGATTTCGCCACTGATAAGAGCGTCACGAAAAGCTTATGGCTCAAACAGCTTTTTTTCAAGGCTATATTTGAAAAAAAACTGTAGATAAAGCAGTGCCCATGTGATAAAATGGTCAGCTACTTTGGGGTGATTACATTGCCAAATTCAATGCTTGCTTAAAACAGCTGTGCTGTGCACGCAATATTCCCGGTCGTGTCCATCACAATCGTTTTAAGCAAAACCAAATCCGCAAAGCTGATAAAGAAAATACAACAG
The DNA here is from genome assembly GCA_963675345.1 of Trididemnum clinides. Classification (NCBI taxonomy): domain Eukaryota; kingdom Metazoa; phylum Chordata; class Ascidiacea; order Aplousobranchia; family Didemnidae; genus Trididemnum; species Trididemnum clinides. Next base: position 17,064,455 of record OY776305.1, read on the forward strand.
TGACGTAATTTGATTTTTAAAAGTGCGGGAATATGAAAACTATGAAACTCTCAGACAATCTAAAGGTCTGGCAATGTATAGGCACTGAAGTGAGCTGTTGGGCAAGCAGCTCTTAGAGCTTGCCTTGAAGGTACAACGCCACACCAAGCAGGAACAGTGGACACGAAAGTAATAACTGAATAAGGGCAAAATTGTATCAGTAACTTGCTCACACTAAAAGCTATACGTACCGGTTAAGTATGTGATGTACGCGCGAATGTAATCCACACAAATATAAATGCAGTCTAGTTTGTGATCTGAAGCAATGACAGAAAAGAAAAATAATTCTAAACCTAATCTTTACGCTAACTTTTAAGCGTGTATCAAAAGTTGTACCAGAAAGTTATACAAAGATCGCATAGTACACCAGCATCAAGGTAAATGTGTGCATGTAAGATTGTCCAGATACGAACGAGCACTTTCAAAGCGGCTGCAAATATCCACCCTTCATTAACTGATCTCCACTTTTCGTACAGAAAGTGTACGCTGGCGTACTCCCGCTTATTTTCTTAAAAGTACGCTCACCACTTCGGCGTACGCTTGTATCGCGAGCAAGCATCTTACGTAAGACGCCTGTGCTTTCTCCAAGCCAATTTTAATTTTGTAATCATCTAGACAAAAGACGTTAGCATGTGGTTGATACAAACCAGGCGTACAACGACAGAATTCAAAAAGAAAAAAATGGGGATGCGCGCATCTCCCCCGAAAGTAAAATCATGACTTTTCAAAGAACCACTCTTTCCAAAACTTTGTAAAGACTACTAACGGGATTTTCCCATCGTTTCTCGCCCTGAAAACAATTATTTGTTTCGGCCCTGGCAAACACATTGAAAAAGTGAATGACGTAGATTTGAAGAAAAAGCCTCCACAGTAGCGAGAGTGAATCATCATATCTAAGTGGCCATGGTCAGTGGATCACACAAAACAGGTACTTCCTTTCGCTTGGCCAAACTGGTCATGGGCAGAAGAATGGATGGACGATAGCGTTGACACCTCTGACCCACTGGCAACACTTTCATTGGCCAGTTGTGCTCGTAAACTGTCAAGGCCACTTTGAAAACGATCCAGGTGTTCAGGTGAAACAATGCCAAGCCTTTCGAGATCACTAAAAAATAAAAGACAGTTTTCAAAAGGTACTCAATTTCATTTGGGAAACAGTTTTTCTTTGGAGGGGGAGAGGGAGGAGCTAAATCTTTGAAAGGGTTTTAATTGTTCTTGAAAGAAATTTTTAGTTTGGAAAAGGCAGCTGAAGCATTTCATAGTATCTGTCGCACCGACTGTGTCCTCAGCAACGGCACTTCAAAGCAAGTTCTACTCCTTGGTTGCAGTGCTTGTGGTAGAAATACACTGTGCCAGCAGCACTGGTAACTCCGAAGCAGGTCTTCGCACGAGTTGTCTCACAATTTTGTCGACTGCGTGGTGCGATGGCCTGAGCACGAAGCTTTCATTAAAAACCGCAGATTGAGCGCTCAGACCGTCACGTTGCATTCGGTATAACCGACAGAAGCAGGGGTTTGCATTAAACCTCACGTTCTGTGTTCAAACTACGGCTCGGACCAACTGCAACGACAGGTAAGGATGACTGCGGACTCAATGACCGTAAGATCACTTCGCAGTCGACCGATCTCTCGTTTGATCATGTGTACGATGAGTTGAACAAGTTCGCATCATTTTCCGCAGTATATACGTTTGTGAGTAGATTTAACACATACTTAAACGCATACCTCACTGTTATGTTGCTCAAGCTTTGAATGCTGTCGATTCCTTGTGCGTGGAAGCTTCTTCTGTAGTGGCCGAGCTTGGCTCTGTCTAGAAACTCGTCCAGACTGGGTGGGGCCTGGACTCTGGCTGGACTTGAACGATTGAGAAGAGGTACACTGATGTCTATCATCGCTACCTCCGCAGTGATGGTCTTAGGATGCGAGAGGAAATCCTCAATCTCTTGGAGAAGCTCCGAAAAACTAGGTCTTCTTTTTTCGTCGTATATCCAACACTTAAGCATTAGGTTATGAAGAGTCTGAGGACAATTCTGAAAAAGAATCGAAGTAAGCCACCTATAGGCATTAGGGGAAGTTCGGCCTCCTAAACATGCAGACCTCAAAGATCCAAAACGTTGTATGCATTGTCTCAGCCAAGCACTTCAAAAGTAGTATTTACAAACTTTTTGCAATGCTGTCCTAAAGGAAAAAATGAAAAAAACACGCATAAATATACTTTAGGTCAAATCTGGCCGATTTTAGTATTTCAAAATTATGTTTATGATTTAGATGTTTTGTGAGTTTTTCTAGCGGAAAGCAACCTGAAAAAGTTGTGTAACGTGTACTTGGAAAGAATTGTTGAATGAAACTTCACACAAGCTTTGTCGCTTTTACACATCACATTTTTTATCAGGGCTCAGTAAAATTATTTTGTATTTGATTTTTCAAGTTACTTCCTATAAATAAGCGCCAAACAGAAGGTTGCGATTATTGTTTTTAAAATCAAAGGTCTAATACAACAAAGGAGTCAAAGTCAATTTTTGATCGAATTCGCGAGCGGTTAAGGGACAAGCATCGACTTAAAAACAGTAACCTTCAGGCGGTGGATAATTAAAACGTGCTAAATTGAAGGTTATACGACCGCAAAAAATCTTCTCACACTCACAGCACTTCTGTTATTGCGTTTATAAAAGCAAGGTCTGGCAGATTAAAACTTGATTTGATAATCCACTAATTGACATATTTCAATACGTTTTATTAAACCAATTTAAAGCAATCAAATTGTGTTCGAAATTATTTTTGGATTAACTCATCTTCCTAAACAGCTTGAAAAGTAACAAAAAAGCTCGAGTCGGTCAGAAGCCTCCACTTACAGTCATTGGAGCTAGATTTCATTCCGCTGCTTAGTTAGGCCAAAGTTTTATACTGTTTTTAGAGATGCCCTGCCTGACGCTCAGCACAAGGGGCTTGAATAGAATGAAACATGACACGGGGAATAGTCCCTGAATATGTTTTGAATTTAATTTTTTTAGTGTGTTTGCTGCTAAAAGTGACTGTACAGGCATACGCTTTGTCTGGCTTTGTACGTTTTTTCCTCTCATGCATTTTTGTACGGAAATTGTCATCAGCTTGAATATTTACATGGTGTTACACAGCATACCTCGTTGGGCAAACATCCGTTTTGTCAACAAAATCTTTTTGTACCTTTTTGTCAGCAAATGTGTAAGTGTTTGTTAGGTTCTTAGCGAACAAAATCGGATGCTCAAACAATAACATATACTGTAAAACATCATATGTATATCCAAGCGGATAAAAATTTTTGTTCAAAGTACCTGAGAATAAAAAAAAACTTACTAAATCGGACAAAAACGTGTGCTTTGTACTGTAAGCAGCGACCTTAAGGGAGCGAGCTGTCAAAAAGCGTCAAAACCACATGTACATTTAATTATCCCTGTGGTGGTTATACAACAGGTTAGCAACTACAAATGTTGCCTTTGTCTCCAATCAAGACTACTTTGAAATTGAGAGCAATTGACCCCCCTGTCCCCAAAAATGGCAATCGGTAACATGGCGTAGCAGGGGGGTTGTCTTCCTCTGAAATTATAAACTTGTAGCTGTACTAAATATGGCAGAAGTCATCATGACAATAGAACAGTCAATCTCGTACTCAAAAGTTTTCCCGACAATCGTTTCAATAATTTGTTTCGTGTCATTAGGTTGTGAACGTAGTGGCTGCTATGCTGGAGCCAAAACTGCTTATATCAAAATATTGATTAATGTAGTTGGTGGATAGCTTTGAGATCTCCGTCAACAAAGCAAGTAGATAAGGCGATATGAATATGAATTACGCCAAATGTTATCGATCATGCTCAATTAAGCGCAATTTTAAAGCTTACGCGAAGCAAGTCAATTGAGGTATGCGCAATAGAGGGTGGGGAAAATAATCTAAATAAAATCACACGTTTTCTACCCGATGGTACCAGAAAAGACCTAATTTGAAACAAATTTCTTCTATGATGGTACCAAAAAAAGGCCTCAATTCAAAACAAATTTCTTCTGTTTGGTCACTTTTGACTTAACAAACTGTCTGGTAATTTTTGGTAGCACATTTAATCAACTTTGCAATAGCTATTGACCTATTGGTATATGGTCCACCTAGATTACACTACATCAGGTAAAATTTGATTTACCCACCACTGGCGCTGGCAGCCGGTATCCATCTTCGATCACCTGATGGACGTCATCATTCGACATATCCCAATATGGCTTTTCCCCGTATGACATCACTTCCCACGTCAGAACACCGTAACTCCATAGGTCACTGGACGACGTAAACTGGCGGAAGCGAATACACTCAGGGGCGGTCCAACGAAGGGCAATTTTACCCCCCTAAAAATCAAACAGTTCAACGCGTTGTAAACATTGTTAGAGGTAAGACTTTTGCGTTTCGAATCAAAACAAACTGAAATGCCGTGAGGCCTACTTTCCCTCGCTCCCTCTATCAACAAACACTTTAAAAATGGTATTTCCAGTTTTTCTGCTGGCGCTTACCATGGGAATAACGTGGAGAATGAGATACTAAACCGTCTTTACTCTGTTATGATTAAAATCAGTCTAGACGCTAAAAAATTGTAGCAGTTAAGCACATTATATAACCGTAAACTTTTTTCCTGTTACAAAGATATACCTTAACTCGAAATGAAGGACTTAAGAAATGCATGTTCACCTGAGTTGTATAAGTTGCATGCGGATTATTTTCCAAAGTCCTTGATAATCCGAAATCCGACACTTTGCACTGCAAATCAGCTCCTACCAAGATATTCCTGGCAGCCAAATCTCTGTGAATGTAATTGAGGCTTGACAAGTATTTCATTCCGCTAGCTATGCCTCGTAGCATTTCTAGGAGCTGCAAAATTGACAGCTCCCCTCTTTTTTTTCGCAAAAAGCAATCCAGAGATCCATTTTCCATAAATTCCGTTAATATCATGGCAGGAACGCCTACCAAATCAAAATTTCTACTCGTTAGTTTTTACCAACTAACAACGTCAATTTGCGTTCCGACCAGCTTCGGAGTTACTAACGCTGACGACATTGCGCTTTTTCACCCCAGGCACTGCAATCAAGCAGAGAAAATAGCTGTTCAGGGGCTTTGACATTCGCACACGTGAGTCCAACCGATCTCACAAAAAAATATTCAAAAAATCAACATTGGGTGAACAGGAGGAAACAATAAGCATTTTTACGAAACCTACAATTTAGTGGAGAGCTCAAAAGGATAATTTCACACTACCTTCTGCACATGCGCAGAAAGTCAGGTCAAATGTCAAACCGTTGACATTAATACGCTCGTACATCGCGCAAATGGGTTCCTTACAAGTGATTCCGCAAAAAGTCAGCAGATAGAGATGTAATAGACCTGGGGAGTGCAGACTCATCTGCAGGTGGGCGAATTTCATCCAACCGAATGAAACCGCCGGCAAGGCATGGGCCCTCTCCAAAAGTCAACCGTTGCTTTGTTTTTTTCGAGATCAACCTCAAAAGGGCAGAGTTTTAAACTAAAATCCTACGTTTTCAGATCAACCTCAAACCTTTTGGTGACAATCCTTTCTACAGAAAAATCTCAAAACGGTAAAATTTTTGAACTGAAAACCTTTTCTATTTTAGGTGACTAATCTGTGGATGCGGACCACAAGTCTCATTCTTTGGCGGATAATTTCACCTCGCGGGCCGATGCTTGCATATTGCAACAGACCAAGCGAGGCCAACCTTTCGAAATTAACTTTTGGCTCCTAATGTGAAAAGATCTGTTTGAGCTGCTCAAATCAGCAGGTTTCTCGTACGATTTCTTGTCCGAATTCGAAACCATTCCGAGAAAAAGATGTCAGTTTGCCAAGCCAATGTTGTGAATGATTTTATGCGCTGTTTCTTACTCCCTTGAGTCTAAAACAAAGTTGTTTAGGTGCTACTATAGCGTGAGGTCTACCGACATAAGTCACCTACCGAGATGCAGGGTGAGGTCTACCGCTTGATTCGCATCTACCGAGGTGCAAATCGCGTGAGGTTTGGGTTAGGGTTAGAACCACTGCCCTAACCCTAACCTTAACCCTAACCCTAACCCTAACCTTAACCCTTAACCCCTAACCCTATCCCTAACCCTAACCCTAACCCTAACCCTAACCCTAAACTTAACCTTAATCGTAACCCTAACCCTGGAATGTATGTGTGGTGTTTGGAATTATTATAGCTATAGTAGTAAGTGTGCAGCTATAGTGTGGCTATAGAGAGGGGAGGGATAAATAATTCATTGGTAGACCTCACGCTATAGTAGTAACCGGAGGTAGATCTCACGCTATAGTGTGGTAGACCTCACGCTATAGTAGCACCGTTGTTTATTTATCTTAAAGTAGCGTACCACTATTGCGGTGTATGACTACCGCTAACCACCTGCTTTTTTATGATGCTTCGATAAGAAAGCGCGTGTTTGGCTGCTTTTATAATGGTAAGATATTTAGACCACTAGTTCTAAAATAATAAACAGTTAAATGCAGCTTTTATTCTTAATATCTATGTCAAAAATTATAGTTCTACATTAAGCAAACACCTACAAGGCAAGCGAAGTCAAATTTTGAGTGCCTATTGCATTTTGATGAAAATCAGTTTATGTTTGTTTTTTAAAGGTTTTATCAGGAGCATAAAGAACAAAGACCAATTTTGACTGACATTACAGACCAGAAAATTGCGACTATTGGAAAGGAACCTTTGATGTAGTTTTCGTGAAAGTATTGAGACACAATAACAACTTTAAGACATGCTTCAAGTGTTAAGTAAATAAACTAAACTGCCATATCACAAAGACTAATTTGCACACGTCAAAACAACCTTTGGATAGTTCAAAACAAACTTCAAGTGCCCTAATTACTTTGCTTTCAATAAAACAATTTCTAAACTTTTTGAAATAATTCACGCAGGCCATTTTTATATTTGTGAAGGAAATAGGTTTGAGGGAAATTCGCTTTCAAAAAATGCAAAGACTTTGCCTCGGTTACTTTCTTTAAGTAATTACAATTTGTTTTTGGACAGCCTTTTTATAGTTTATCGTAAGAATTTCCAAAATGTTGGATGAAGAAAATGAACGAAATGTTTGAGCTGGTTAACCTAGCTTGATGTGCCGCCAAATGCAAAGGTACATTTCAGGAACACGCCACTCGGCTCTGATTGATCTAGACGATACAACTTACTTTTGGTGACAACTCCTTTAAATTGGACTATGTTCGGGTGGGAGAACTGGGCCATTGTGCATGCTTCCCGTAAAAAGTTGGTTTGGTCAATGAGGCTCGCTCCAAAACGGAGTCTTTTAATTGCAACCAGAGAGCTCCGTTTTCCATCCGCCAGTTTTCCGCAGCACACTTCACCGAATTCACCTGAAAAAAATTCAAAATCGCTCAATTGGCAACACTGCGCAACTTTTATGTCATTATCACGCGATTGTACCTTGTCCAATCACACGCTCGATCCTGATCCGAGACTTTTCTATCTCACAAGCAACTTCTTTGACTCCTTGGTGGGGGTCGCGGTAGTCCACGTAGGTCTTTCGTGCTTTTCCACCTGCAACATCATGCTTTTGTTTTCGTTTTTGCCTCATTATCTTCTTCGCCCTAGTGCTACGCGACTACTACTGCTATGATTGCTGCAGAGATGGCGGACTCCTGGCAGCATCATACTGAAAGTTTTAACTACTTATTGATCGCCAGCTGCAACAGAAAAACCGAGAAATACTTTTCGAGATGAAGCATGGCCCGATCGAGAGTTAATCCGAGCAACAAACTTCGAAGTCACGCTACCTGTTGCAGAGCTTCCCAAGCCGTCTGTAGTAAGAAAACTTGCTGTTTCATCCGCTAGTTTTCTTTGTATCCGCAGTTCTTCCGCTTTTTGCTTCCCTTTTTTCCGCCGGATAAATACAGCCGCAAGAATCACTATTATCAGCGATACAGCTCCAGCGATCACGCCGGCTACTAACGCCACATCGCCTTGTTTAATTTGTTCGCTTGTTTGGTCATCGAGGCCAGTTTTCACCACAATGGAGTCACTGTAATGTCCATTCCCATGTAGTCCACGAGCTCGGACACGGAAGTGATATTCAAGGCCCGGAGTCAAATCAGTGATGGTGGTATTGCTGTGAGGCACCTGTAAAACGGTTTAAAATCTCTTTATAGCTATTTGCGGTTAAACCTAGAAGTTCTATTTCGAACAGATTTACAGTTGGGGGCATGTGCGAGAAACAAAAAGTAACTTTGATATTCATGAGTTCGATCCTTAGACACTTTATGCTAGATTTTCAAATGCAATTCTCAGCTCTTCCAAAATAGATGGTTATGAAGTGATGAAAAGCTAAACTTTCAGTTCGATATTGTCCAGCGTTTGGCACCTCTACAGCAAACACTACAGTGATGGCAGTGTCGGTAAAGCGCGAAAAAGAGAAGACAAAAGCAGCAGTACATTTTTTCTTTTCAGCGCAAGGGTCAAAGGTGAGAGGTCACTAACCTGAATCGTTCGAAACGGCAGTGGAGTCTGGCCAGCGTCAGGACTAACCACTTTGATCATGACATCATACCCCAGGACCGTGCTGACCACAGTTCCTGTTGACATCCAGGATAAAGTCACACTGTCTTGGTCTTGGTCTACAATGGTCAATTTCGAAATGAATGGAGCAGCTGGATCAGTTTCGATTCGAACCAGCTGAAACTCTGCTGCTTTGGGGCTAACAGAAGAAACTCCGTTGCGTGACGTCACCTGCGCAGCAAAGCAAGACGGTTTATATATGACTCTGGAAAACTGTAACTAAATCAAAGACCTATTTGAGGGGTAGGACGTTTTTACCTTGCATCAAAAAGTATAAAAATCCTGATTTCTTGAATCTTTTGTGACCACCTTAGCCTTTGTGAAACTTATTTTTCTGTTAAGAGCTCAGAGCGCGAAACAGCATTGGTCCAAACCAAGTATGCGTAACGAATTCTTACCTTGATTACGTAATTAGTTGCGAGTTCCAGATCGCTGATTAGGATTGACGTATCGATAACGTGACTATGATAAGCGGGAAAATAATTGATAGAATTCGGACACCAACGACATTTGGCAAAGTGCTCGTCACACTTTTTGCAAGACACACTGAAAAAACGATTCAAGCGATTCTTTATACACTTGTACCCCATGAGCTTCTATAAAATATCCCCACGCCACCAGCTCAAAATTTCGGCACATTTTGGCCCATATTGGTGGCATTCGGCACTATACCTCGTATCCCTCAGCTTGGTAAACCAAATGGTAAATGTTTCCGCGGTTAAGAATTAGAAAAAAGGTGTTTTATCGCAGTTTTACCAACTTTTTGTGACTCTTGTGAACGTGAACACCATTTCGTGAACTTACGTGAACACCATTTCGATTGTGACTGACAAAAACTCACACAGAAGTAAACAACGGTGCAAAAGTAGCTTGACCTGCTATACAGTCATTCATTGGGTTTAATGACTCATAAAGTTTTTAATTACTCTTTTATTGTTTTCTATAGGCTACTTCAATCCAAAACAGCCATTCATTTGACACTACAATACTTGAAAACTGTTTTTCGAACAATAACAACGGGAAACAGTAGTTATAGACCCAATAATAAAGCCAAGCCAAGTGTTTTCAACAGCTCTTAAGTGAAAATGCTCTCAATACCGGGCACTAAAAAAACCAGCCAAAACTACCCTTCTCACTGTCCGCAAGTGATTTAAGTTGCTGTGCCCTTTGGAAAGGCATTTTCTTCAGCTTGGGACAGAATTGCACTGTGCCAGCAGTACCGGGATCTTCGAAGCGGTTTCGAACCAAGGTCGTTCTACAAAACCCGGTGGATGGCACACTAGTGAGAAGAGTATCATGCATACCTGTAGTGCAAGTCGTCTCTGTTTCCAGTTATTACAGGAGGCATCCAGCTGATCAAAACGCTCGTGTCATTTAAAGTGTAGCTCACATTATAAGGCGCGCTTGGAGGCCCTGTGACAATAAATTTGAAGAAAAATCCTATAATAATGCTATTTGTATGCACAAATACACACATCGGGTCATTTATAGATCAAAAACAAATCTGGCGAGATTCCAACTCACGGCCATTATTCCTATAGTTTAATAGAGGTACAGGACTTCAGCATAACTTTTGGCAAAGCTTTAATAAGAGAGCCACCAAAACTTCTGACAAACCAGTTTTTCCAATACAATGTAACTCCATCACACACCACATGACCATCGCAAGTATGACTGCAACATCAGCTTTTCAAGAGAATTCAAATTGAACCAATAGAACAAATAAGTATTGGCTAGCACGTATAGCGCAAAACTTGGCAAGGCACCAACATATATGGCTTCCGAGATTTTTACTCAGTAGCAGAAAATACGTATGTGAGTATCTCGCAGGTCTCTCTAAATAGCGTAGATTTTGCCATTTTCTCAAAGAACACCATCCCTATCTTTTATTTCCAAGTACAAAAGCCCCTCAAAGGTGGTTAGAGGTTACCTTTTTCATCATTTTTAGGTGAAAGTATCTAAATCCAATAACTATGCGTTCTAAAGCGGCAGCCCTGTACATCTCCCCCTCATCAATTCTAGATGAAGCACCGATTTTTTTGCTTTCCTACTTCTACCTTTAGTCGTGAGAAGATGGGGTTTTTAATGTTACAATCATAAAGAGTAGACCTAAGTAGCTACAATAACGACTATGTGTTGCTGTTTGATGTTAAATGACTGGAAAATATGTGTTAATAAGCCTGGGAATAAAGCAGATGAATGACGCAAAGTCGAAGAATAAATAAAGGTAAGGCCAAACATACAATAAAGGTTTGAAAATACAACTGACGCAAAATTTTGCCAGTACTTGAAATGAGTGTAAGTCGCAGTTGCTGCAATAGCTTTCTCGTCTTCTGCTGAAATCAATTAAGTTACATTTTCAAAGAAATTACAATAATTTTCGCTGCATAGAGTCAAATGTTTAGTGCAAACCGAGCAATCAAAAGTTGTGCATTTTTAAAGATCTAAGTTTCAAAACCTCTCATGTATCATAATATTAAGTGGACGCTTGATTTTATTGAAACTGTAAAAATGTAGCATACTAAGTTTCTATAAAAGAAGAGATCTATCTCTGAAGTATGAATCAAATCATCCGCTGACAGCAGGCCAGCGCTATTCAAAACAATAGGCAAATCATTTCCTTTTTGAATTTTTGGTCTCAAAACAAACACGGCAATCCTATTTCAGAAGATCAACTTTTTTCGAAGAGCCATTTGTCCCTATTTTCGACTTAATGACCTTTTCCTCCTTTGTTTTTTAAAGATCAACTTGTGTTGAGAGCCTGGCGGGTAACGATTAAGCTTCTCGCAGAAGACAGGTCGCGTGACCTGAACTGCAGAATAGTGTTTGCAGTAAAAATAAAGGAACTTGTTTAAACACGCTTCAAAGGTACCAGCACTGCCAGCACATTGCCTACCTACCACAAATAATGTAGAGCAACCCAAAAGGCGAACGTAGTGTAAAATGACTTTTTTAAGGGAAAACAACACGGGATTCGCACTCACAACTTCACAATTACAAGTCACTGCCATATCAAACTTAAGTGCTTTACCCTGCGTAGGACAAAAGTAGTGTCCGAGTACCCTTCACAAGTTGCCACACCGTCCTAAAAATTAAATCCACGAGGAAAAAGCTAAAGAAAAACATTTCTCGGGGGTATAATCCATACTTTGTGCCCCATTCAAAAATCTTTTGCCTTCCCCCAAACTAAAAAATTTTTGTAATGCCAGTTGCTCACCTATAGAAAAAAAACGTGTTTACCGCACTAGCTATGTTTGATATACGTACATGCTAGTCAATGACTCTTAAAATAGCTTAAATATTGTATTAACAATACCCCGGGTCAATAGGGTTTGATATGTAACACCGAAACACATGGCAAAGTTGTTTGGAATTTGAACTGTGTCATTTCACAATAGCAAACTATGCCGTACGGCTGAATAGGGGGAAGTTAATCAAAAACACAAACTCAGCCACATGCTGCCAAATATTAATGAAGGTTTCGAAATGCATGTATGTCATATGCAAAAGAATACATGTATGTCATATATAATTATATCCGCACACAATATATAACCAAATCTGCACACGTTTGACTTGATTCTGCCTGAACCTAAGGGTAGCCAAAATGTTTTTGTCTGCTTAACAATGCAGCTAAAATTTTTCAATATTGTACAAAGTTCATGTACATACTCGATACCACCGTTTTTTAAACATTGAGCTCTCTATCAAAAACAATTTTAGTAGCTTTGCAAAGGAGCATATAGATTATAAACGATTTTGGAAACAAAACAATCCGAAATGCCAACCAATTGTCGTTTGCAGTGATTATAAATCTCAAAATAAAGAAAGTACCTCATACGGGGTGGACAAACAACACATGACTTATCGCTTGCCATGTTGACGTCAACACAATTTAGTGCAGTTACAAGTATAAAATTTAGTGGTAGGAGGCGAACAACCCTTTCCCCGGGCTGTCTACGTAACGCCATTTAGCAGTGCAACATGACGTTCCGCAAACAAAAGAGTACCGGCAGCTAAAAATAGCAGCCATCGTTTACTAAAACTACTTTAAATGCGCTCTCTTGAGTATAATAGTCACAACACATCAGCTTCGATCTCTTCCTAACAAACCTGCTGCACGTATCATGACAAGAAAGTGAGTGATTCGCCAAAAAGAAGAAAGGTACTTACTTAGCTTTAAAATAATGTAAAGCTTATTCCTAGGTAATGCTGAAAGCTTGCGCGTGTCAGATAAGTAAGCTATCAGGTTACAGCAAACAAAAAAATTACTGGAAACAATGGTATACACAGACAGCAAATACGCCAAGCGAATGCCATTGACAATTATCTTTTTTAAAGAATGTTTGGAATTTTAGAAACTGCTTCATACAAAAACCAAATCGAATCGAAAGTTCGATAAGTTTGATTTTTCTGGGGGTCGCAAGGAATTCTTAAGCCTCATATTCTTGAATTTCTTGCCTGGTTTACAGCGGCTTCTGCTTTAAGTGAAAACCATCCAACTTATCTAGACAAAATGTTAAAAATTTAAGGTAGTCCATGCTGTTCAATGCTCAGCCTACCAAAACTATTTCTAACCATTGAAAATTTTTCCTACTGTAATAAATCAGAAAATTTGTCGTTTAATAGCGGTGAAAAAGAATAACAATAATAGAAAGCATTTTATACCCCACTACAATGTTGCCAATATTTGTCAGTTCATCAGCCTAAGAGGCAAAACAGCAACGCCAACACTAAGAGATACAAAATACAATAACCTAAGTACTGTATTACAATTCAAAATAAAAGTGAAAGCGAAAGCTACATCAAAACATATTTGCCAATAACATAAGGACTCCTGCAAAAGAATTTATAAAATGCAAGTAATTAGCTGTTTGTATTATAAATTTTCTAGATATTTATAATAAACAGACATTTGATAGCAACCGCCGTACGATTAGTTTCATTTATAACAAAAATGAATTACGTGCAACAATATGCCAGCAAGTGATCATGAAAGAATTAAAGAGTAGATGGGCCACAACCGGACCGACCCATTAGAGTTAAATCTTTTTTATCGCGTTTGTCAAGTCGCAGCGATATTGGCAAAACGTCAAATTTCCAGGCCTGCAACATGGCTGCATTAGGCTTTTACAGCTAATCTTTAGGTTGGTTGTGGGGATGAAGCAAAATGCACTATGCCAGCAGTTGTGGTAAATTCGAAGCAAGTCTTAACGCATTGACAATATATGCATCACTGCAAAAGTTGCCCCGGGACTGGTGACAAAAAATAGCAACAACGTCAACCACTTACGCGTGCAGCTCTGTTCAATCGGATCAGATGCAGCTCTATAATATCCACGTTCACAGGTACAACTTGCAGAGGCCGTTGTTAGAGCCTTGCTATGAGCTGGACATTCAACGCATGGTCCATTTCCAGATGTAGGCTTGTAGTGTCCAATCGGACAAGCTAAATGTATGAAAACCGTTTAACTTGTGATCAATTTTAGGAGTAAACGATTGGGATCTTTTGACGATTTTCAGCAAAAAAAAAATTGTTTTTTTTTGAAAAAAAAAAGATTCTCAGCAAAAAAAAGTTGTCTTCAATTGTTTCAATGCGGGGAGAGAAGCCCTTGCAGTGCTGCTTTGAAGTATTCAAAACAAGCTAAAGCAACAATGCCATCTCTATAAGATTAATATCACTGAAACAAAAGCAGTAAGAAACTGATCTTTCAGCCAGAAGTTAGCCACATTTGCAGCAATCGCAACAGTAAAGCACAAATACAGTACTCCAAGCTGAAATTGCAGTCAAAATTAAAGAATATCAAAAATGTATTTTACATATGCGTTAAAAGTTGACATTTTTGGTTTAGAATTGATTACAGGTACTTGAAGAGTATTTTACAACTATTCTGGAATTTTGAAGCAATAAAAGACTTATCGCTCTTAAAAGCTTTCATCTAGGTGAAGATTAAAGAACACAGAACTAGTTGACCATGTTGTTAGGCACTTGAAAAACTCTTAAGATTTCAAAAGAACGCCGCTCATAAACCTTGTAAAAACATCGAGCATATTTGCTGACCTAGACAAAATTTGACATTCAATTTACAGCCAATGAAACAAATTGAGCTCTCAAACGACCACCTGATCAAGTTGCATGTTACGCGGGACAAGTACGAGCTGCAATAACGTTCGTAATCCTCAATCACCGAGAAACTCTTTGAGCTATACATTGATATTTGGACCTGCCTTAAAGTTGCTATCACTGCCGGCACTATGCATTTCCAATACAACGCATTGCAATGACGCTGAAAAAATGGCCAGTGGGTTTTTTGCCAATAGTGCAACAAAAAAAAAAAGCACGCAGGCATTGAACTGATCAACGCTTGCTCACAAGTCGGAGCTTTGTGACATTACACTACACAGCCGTCTGCCGATCAGATTCAATACGGGATCTTAAATCCAACGTATAATTACATTTGGTTGGTTTTGTTGTCTTCTACGAATAACAAAAACAAGGAGGAAACACGAAACACCTTAACCCCAATTTACCAATCAAACATGCCAATTCTGGCAGCGCCAAAGGCATGCTGCCAATGTTTACTCAATTATTATAGTCGCCTCTTACATACTGGCAACTAGCTTTGATGTGTTTTGACAACGCTATATAAAGCAAATATAACTTAATACCTTTAATGAGACACTTGGAATGTGATGTGTTTAAACAATTTTACATATCGTTGAATTTATTTGCCAGTGGTATTGTACAATGTAAAAGCTTCCAGCATTACACTATGTATAGCTGGTTGTTATTTTAACCTAAAATCAGATGAAAAATCCATTTTACCGTGGCTTTAAAATAGCCTATAAAATGCGGTCTAGCAAGAAACATACATAGTAACCACTTGGAACTAGCAATATTTAACTTGTATTGACCAGCAAGAGTATTAGGATATGACCACGCCATGATAACAAGCGATGGACTACATCTCGTACCTGACAATTTTACTTTCTGGCTAAGCACCTTCATAGCCTCATGAAATCCTTCTTTTTGCGCAATTCTGTGATTATTATACAAGATGCCAGCGATTAGAGGACAACCGTAAACAGTGCAGTTTCGACTTGTCAGATCACATCAGAGCAAGTAGT
Organism: Trididemnum clinides; assembly: GCA_963675345.1. Lineage (NCBI taxonomy): Eukaryota > Metazoa > Chordata > Ascidiacea > Aplousobranchia > Didemnidae > Trididemnum > Trididemnum clinides. The sequence continues at coordinate 17,080,219 of OY776305.1, forward strand.
GACCAATAACTAGCCCGGCATTTACCAACCACGAGAAACTTCCAGGGTTGAAATACAAAAAACGTCACGACCTCGGTCTACAGGCTTAAAGTTGCAGCAGAGTGCGTTTCTGCCGCAGGCAATACAACAAAGAAAGGAAAATCGCAAAACTAGCCCTGTCATGGCCGAACCGGACATTGAACTCGCTATCCAAGTTTTATCGCTCAGAACAAGCGTTGCCAACGAAGCATAATGTTTTTGACAATATGCAGCTGCAGCGGTTTTTTAGCGCCATGACGTACTTCGATCATGGCCGAGTAAGCTAGGTCTCCACTCACTCTTATTGCTGGGCGCCAAACAGAAGATCAACGAATCCCTATTTAAAAGTTTTAGGTATGAATTGAGAAGGGAACTGATCCCACGTCTACTAACCACGGAACTGATGATCTAACCCTACATTACCAAGCTGGTTTGTACTGTAAGTACATGCTATTTGCGTAAATTAAAGGCTACAGCGCAACAACTCTGTAACCAGTGATTTACCCTACAAGCTAGTATTTTAACTTCAGCAAAACAGAAGTCCTTTAGGCACTAGGCAAAAATAGAGAAAGTACAAAGAAATCGCTTTGCGCCTTTCGAGGCAGTGAAAAGCAAATATCGACGCAAAATCAAGCCCTTGCACGCCACTATGACGTCACAAATTAGCGGGAGTTCCATGCCATCTTGCATATTGCTTAGTCACTGCCATAACAAATGCACTTCAAAAATTTTTTGCTTGGCGCGCAGCAGTGGAATCGGCTTAAATGAATGCGCCAGCAGCACTGGCAACTCCGAAGAGGATCTAATTAGTATTTTCCGGTGTACAAGAGAGCATGGCAATAAATTGCGGGTAATGGACTGTTACCTTTACCAAGGTGGATGAAAACTTAGCCATAAGGCGCAACGTGGAGCTCAAAATGATTCTTGAAATCATGAGAAAGATACTTCATTTAACAGTTAACTTGAGTAGAGAAATGGATCTTGTCCGACTCTGGGAGAATCCACTCTTCGCATTACATAATTCAAAAAAACATTTATTATAGACATTTGCTGCTTCAAGTCCAATACAACATTTCAAAGGCTAATGTAATTAGAAAAGCTTGTATTACTTTCACGAATAGAAATGATCACCCGGCAGTATCTCACGCTTTAAATTAAACTTAGCTCAAAGAATGAATCTTAATGGCTACTTGCGTTTGCTAAATGGCCACAACTGAATCAAAGGCTCGGTGATCTGCACAGTTAACTACAACCAAACGTGTTTCTACAGGTGTAAGACTAGTCGTTAACTGAGCGTGGGTGGTTCAACGAAAATAAGGCCGAACAAGTTACGATGAAATTATATAGAAATACTGTTGCCTCGCTGTTATTTTTGATAGAGAGCTAGAGGTAGCTAACAAAACTCAAAACAAAAAGCAGTCGATACTTTGAAATTTTTGCCTTATGCATATTAAGTTTGCTAAGCTATCTTTTACCACAAGCCATAAATTACTGCATCACTGACGCGCTTTTGAATAACACATCGCAGGTATAGGATACACCTAGGTGGGATTTGAGAGTAAATACATTGAAGAAGTCTCTGTTTTTCTTTTGTTCAAGTAGTGATTTCTAAAAAAAAGACTTTTATCTTGATAATGCATGAGCCTTTTTCACCTCGGGCCATGGCGTCGTGGTACCCTTGCACCCTGTGATCTCCCCTTCATCCAGCTCAGAGTTTTAATCTAGCTTTTATTATCAGAGCATTAGCTATTTTCCATATTACTCCTATTTCTAATAAACTAAAAATATGTAAATACCATTAAGTCTTTAGCATGGCTCGACAAGGGATTTGAACCCAGGTTTACCTACTGTCAATCTAGTTAAAAGCATAAGATTAATGAAACTAGTTTAAAGCATGATATAGGCAATAAATTGTCGCTCGTAATCACTGTACTTTGCCCTCGAGGGGCGAAAATATGCGAAAACAAACAGCGATAAGTCGCTTCGACCAAGAGGTTGTAACGTGTCCAATAACTGTTAGACTTAACGACCTTTTAGTGCGTCCTTCATGATTCAGAATGAAGACCCACGGAAAGCTAAGGTTTGTAAAAAGGTGTTCAAATTCAGAGCATGACGTTTAAACCAAAAACAAAATTCAGACAAGAATTACTGTATTCTTTTTTGAACTTTCTGATATCTTACGACTTATTCTGATGGCTCCTTTCGTTGGCTCGATTGATTCAGCACCACCCGTAAACACGCCTTACCCAAGTCCATCTTGGGGCACGTACTGTAGGTGCCTACTTTCAAGGAATACTCAGTAACCGACTACCTTGCTACATAACACGACCGCTTGACTGCAGTGATGAAGATGCTTGACTCACCGAGTTTCTACTACATGACGAGCTAAAGCGCATTTTATGTCATCTACTAAGAGAACAAAAACCTTTGACTGCGATTAGTGGAAAAGTGAGTGCGATAATGGATCGATCTTGCAAGGAAAAAGCCGCGGGATCAGGACCATCGAAGGCTCTACATTGATGCGATTTTGAAAAAACTTAAAGGTCTTTTCAACTGCTTGCTCGAAGCTCTTATGGCAGGCATGCAGTGGGCCAGTAGTACTGGCAATTGCGAAGAGGACGTGAACTCGAGTAGTAGCATCTACACTGCATTAGTAAAGCTTCTAAAAGACCCGACAAGCAGTAACCTGCAGGTAATAATATAAATGCCTACCTGTACAATCGATTCTCTTTTTATTGGAAAAAGCGTAACCAGCCATGCAATGGCAGCGTCCCGTTAGTACTTTCCATTCGCCGTCGCTATTGCAGCGGTATTTGGGAACTAAAAATCAATTCACAAATCAAAGATTATAAGGAGCGTCTACACGAGCGGTTCCAAACTTTTTATGTGGCAACCCTGCAGTTGCGCTTTAGGAAAAGGTAGTCTACGGTAACCGCTCCACCTTGATTGCAGTGTTGATAGCAGAAATGCACTGTATCAGCATTACTGGTAACTCTGAAGCAGGTTTAAACACATGTTTTTAAATGTATTTCCACCAAGAGCATAAGAAAGCGTAACCCACAACTCAAGTTATACCTTTGCCGTGGGAATGACTTGCATTTTCAATACATTGTCCTGCTACAGAAACTAGAGATGTCGCCAAGCCACCAGATACTGTTTTTGGAAATACTGCCAAATTATGCTCGACCTCTGGGCAGTAAAAGTAATGGAGCTTGAGGCTCATCAGAGACATGCACGCTCCTTGATCTTGAACAGCTATGTAAAATCCTCTCCTGCAAAAAAATTTGTTTTAAACTAGTAGCCTTGCAGGGAAACAACACTAATATACGACAAATTATATGGAAATATTGAGTAATTGAATAACTGAAACATGGAAATTCATTCTAAGCTAATGAATTACTGAATTACATCAACACGAAAAAACTACCAACTAAAGTACAGAAGTGGCAGAAATACGGATATTTACAAAAGAAAATAAAAACTAAAATACAATCACACATTTTATGTAAAATTAGATAATTGAATTGCGTTAAACCATGCATCTACATAAGTTTTCACATTTCTGCCATTTCCGTAATTTAGTAGGTGTTTTTCCTATTTTTGTCAGAATTTTCGTAATTCTGTGTTTCCGCCTCTAGTAGTGTGTGCAAGTAAAATCCGGTCGCTGCTGCTGACTGTTGGTTTGGAGACGAACCCAAATATCAAATAATTTCTGCTCACATTCATGGAAGAGGCCGAGGAATTACTTTAGAGTGCAATTGCAAACAGTACACACCGTTTCACCTAATCAGGTCTCATCAGTGTCGGTGGCTAACTTTACTGATGTGACTTGATAAGTCGAAATACTGCTCACTGTCAGCAGTTAGGCTACGCTATGAAGTACACTTTTCACAATTTTATATTTTCTACTTCACAATACTTCTGTTACAGCACGCCTGGCGGAAGATCTGTGAATACCAATCTCAAGTATTCGGTATGATTTGACAAGGAATTATCAAACTCAAGTTTACCGACACAACAGTGGATGCCTTATCTGAGGCATTTGTATATTAACGTTTATATCTAAATATTTTTGGAGCAATTATCGGATGAACATAGGACACACCTCCGCAAGAAACCAATCACATAAACTCATTTGACACACCTTTCCAATGGACCGATCACGAGAGTTTTCTTGTTTATTCCACCCGGCCCAACGTCGTCGGATTCAAATCGTTCGCTGGCTGCGATGGTGTCCAATTTTATGAATGGATTTTCGTGCCACGGCGGGAAAGTGCTTGAAGCGACGTCGGAATCGGATTCGTAGTAGTACATTGCAAACGTTTCTCGACAGTTAGGGCACTTCATGACAGAAAATTCGATATCGATGTAAACTCGTTTGGCAAACCTGAGAAGATTCAATTGGCGTCATGCACAATTCACGCGGGGTCGTAGCGCTTCCGGAGAGGAGGAGGAAAAGGATGGATAAACAAAAGAGCTTGCATTATGGAATGCTCGATGCAATATTGGATCAAACTACGAACTTATGCCTAGCTTGATCGCATTTCATTTAACAACAAATTGTTTTTGAAATAAATGGGGGGCAATTAACTGCGTTGCTTCATACTTTAAACAGCACTACATAAATTAGCGCCAAAATACGGTCACACTTGATATTTTTTAAACTATTAGCTATAAAATCTAACAGCTCGTTGCTTACTTTTATGCTTGTAAATTTCCTAGATTTGTAAGAAGCTATAAAAACACGTCTTTACGCAACCGGAGTGTTATGCAAACGTATGCTTAACTTTAATACTTCAAATAATTCTCACCAGCTTGTACAAGAGTAACAGAGGGAGACGATTAAAAGAAAGGGGACGCATTAAAGAACTTTTTAGAGAGGAGGAACGAAGAAGCTAGAAAGTGTAAATAAACATGTTGTTCATATTGAGAGAAATTAACTTATGCGATGAGTAAAAAAAGAGTCAAGACACGGGTTTAATTACCTCATAACTTGATGTCAAAGGCTTTAAAAATGGCATTTAGAGACTTCCTCCTAGCGCTTAGAAATATGAATAACAAAGTATCAAAAAGAATAATTAGATTAAAACAAGTCTGCGCAAAGTTCATCCACAATTAAAAATGTTCAAACACTCAAAACTGCTACACTTTAAAAAAATCTAAACAGCTTAATACTCTATTTCCCTTGCCTTGCATCGATATACGGGGATCTTGCCCAGTTGTCCTGATCTGGTTGATCAAAATTGCAAACTTGGTACGACCTGATTGTATTTCCGTCTAAATCCAAGTTGCTAAGTTCCTCCCACTAAACAACAATTAAAACGCTAACAAATTAGGGAGTTTTACGACAACTGCCTATATGGTGCAAAGGTTCTTAACCGGTAAGGGTCACAACGCACAAGTCTGGGGCCGCGGCTTCAACTTAGGACAGAAGTTCCCAAAAAGAACGTCGGCCTCAACTGCAATAGGTTGATGGTTTAAACCTCGATCTAATAACGCCATAGATTTCTTAACAGTGCTATTCGAAGCTTCTCTGCTTGGTGCTAAGCAAAAACAGGCAAGTCCGCTTGTTGTGCCTTGGGAAAGACATTACGCGGGATTCCGACACCTTTTTGTGTAGACAGGTAGCGAAGTCGAGCGGTTTACCAGTCGTGGCGGCCGAGTCTAACTAAAAGCTAGCAAACATAGCATGAGCTCATTCGCATGAATGAAGAAATAAATAAACTAGAAAAAGGATAAGGGTCAAATACATGAACGTAATGTTTGATATTGAGCAGAGCTGATAACATTTATCCGAATCAGTATCGAAAAAGGCACATACACAGTAGCACTAAATGGCATATTTCCATTTTTCCATCAATGATAAAAGGAATGACGATCGAAAGTCTCTACAGAAATCAAAGCGGGAGCACAATGAGAGCACTTTCAACATACTTTAACGTAGTCATTGGCACTGCAAGCATAATCGCGTCGGAATATGTTTACTTGTGTTTTGTTGAAAAGATATTTCCCAAAGCTTGCGATTTGGAGAAAGTAAAGACGCAAGACACTTTAGATTACACTTGGAGAGTGTATAAAACTAAGAATCCGGAAGCAGTGCAGTGAAGTTGCAGCTTATTCAGATACCCGTTTGTAAAAATCTTGTTGGTAGCACAGAATTTTAATATAGCTTTGAAAAAAGCTGTTTGAGCCATAAGCTGAGAGCGTCATGAAAAACTTATGGCTCAAACAGCTTTTTTCAAAGCTATATTAATACCCGTTTGTATAGGTTGAAACTTTTATCATTTATTTTCAGGTAAAATCAACAACAAAAGGTTTTAAGTTTATCAACAGCAATGCTTAAAATAAATTAATATTTTTCTCGTTTTTCAAAGAAAACTTTTTATTATTTTCGTTGGCACCAAGACAATGGCAGTGACAGCATGCCAGCGGGTTTTAAGGCGTTTTCGCTCTTGTTTAAACTTTTTAAAGGTTTTTCTCCTTTTCTTTACTAACGATGATAAATTTGCATGGGGCACTTCCTTCCTTACTATAATAATGCGACAAACGAGAGAAACTTACGTTTAAAGTATCGTCTACAGGACGTTTTAGTACTTGACTCGTTTTACAAACAACTTGTAGGACCTAATTTTGTAGGATGATCGAATTGCCCTTCCTTTTTTGTGCGATATCTATCCCCGCTTTTGTAGGCAAAAAGTCTGATGTTCAAAATAAACTTCGTTTTAATGTTGAACACGGGTAAAGATGCTGATGAAAAGACTTGTTGATAGAAAGGTGTCAACGTGGTTATGGCAAAATCGTATGTCTTTGAAAGTCTGGCTTATTAAGATAAGGTTTATAGTCATCTATACAGTTCAATTCAAGCGCTTGATCTTGTTTTAATAACATCTTTGCTTATTTGCGCAAGATTTTAACAGAGAAAAATTCTCAAAATGATGACCTCTTGGGCGGTAAAATCCAACTAATTGACGCTGAATTTCATTTCGTCGCAGCACTATTAAATTGCACTAAGCGTTTTCACACATATTAAAGCAACGAAAACAAAACGGCGACGTTTTATACGACCACCAGCAACTATCATTTACCAGAAAAAGCTTTTAAAAGCAGCTGTTGCCGACATTTTACTCGAGTTCATAAACTTCTGGCAGAAACGCAATCAAGTGTCGAGTTTCAAGCACATTTCGTGGCATTAACGTGATAAAAAATTGTCCAACCACGAGACAACGTCATTCATAATAATAATAATAATAAAAAAAACATTCCTAAACACCTACAACAAACTATAGAAGGCTAGGATTAGTGATTAAGCCAATAGTTTTCGGAAGATTTCCTAAAGATCTTAATAGTAAGCATTAGTCTAGGCACGATTTGGAAAGGGATAAACCAAAATTCTTCAAGTCTGTTTGCAATTTGCTAATTTGAGCAACATGTACAACTTTAAGACCCGCCTATCCAAATCATATTAGCTGTTAAAACAGCCGCGCTGTCCTCTTTCTCTCTACAACAGCTACAGCCTACATGCACCCTAACTACAGGGATAAATCAGTGATTTAACGACTAGGTCACGCTTCCAACTATTTTCAATTGTATATCTTCTTCAGAAATGCCTATCTCCTAACTCTGGAAAGGAAATTCACTTTTTACAACTAAAAAATACCCAATGCATTGTACTGGTGCTCAAATGCACTGGTATAGAGGAAAACAGGAGTTTTTACGAGCCCGCTTTGCACTAGTTTGAATAGACCTAAAGTTTCTCGAAGTAAAAACGTTTTGAGACTATAAAATCAAAACAGTGTAATACTTCAAGCCAAACAAAAGTGTTGTAATCACATTACAAAAATGAATGTGTTGCGTCCACGTCTTAAATAAAATTTCCGATGTCTTTGGCCGAAGTCAATTCATTCAGTGGACTCGTTAATGTGTGTATATAAAGGTGTGTACATTCGTTTGATTTGACCATTTCTCTCTTTCAAAAAGCCGACACTTAAAAAAAGGGCTTTGTCAAAATCAAATAGGTTATTGTAATACTTAAGTCATTTACCACAAGGCTGTTTTAACTAAAACATAACAACACTTACTCCGTTGTAAGCAGGCTCCAAGGTCCAGTCCAAATCACTAGTGGCTGATTTAGTGTCATAAAGAACGTCTGAAAAATGCATCTGTTCAGTTATTAGTTTAGGAAGGGTGGATAATTTCATCAAGAAGTAAGTAAATACATTAAACCAAGGTTTGAACGCTTCCCCCCCCCCACCACCTAACAAATCGCCTCATATCTGAAGCACAACCGATACTCAACTGAAACCATTTTCCAAATGGGCCAACTACCACTGGTTGCAATGTTGGTTAATATATATTGATTGAAAGTCAGTCCCACCCATTTTCTATTTCTGCGATTTGCTCCCTTCCTCAAGATTATAATTGTCTAAAATAGCCTCTTTTGACCTTTTTATCCCCTCTCCCTTAGACACTAAAACCATCACTGAGCATAACTGCATTGACGACAATGAAGCACCTCTACTGTGGTTGGAAACAGGGAGGGCACTATGCTAAATTTGACTGTAAGATAAAAAAATGTCTTGATCATTGTCGTCAAAGCCCGGTTCTAATTAGAATGGCAATCAAGGGCATTTAAAAGAATGTTTCGTTTGTCATTTTTTATGACCAAATACGCACTAGCGACATAATGAAACAAAAACAAACTTCTGATCGCGCGCGAACATTCTGCTAATGTAAAGAGGCCTTGGGTTGTAAAATCGGTATGAAAAAAATCACTTATGGTTTGGGCTAACGCCATATCAAAAAACCTGGTGTTACGTCATGGTAGGATTTACCATGTATTGGGTTGCTTTCAATGAGGCTTTTTGAAAAGTTTTGTCTCTTTTACATAGGGGTCGACGCTCTTCGATTTAGCTGGATATAAATCAATGTTTTGTGTCAGTCTACAAGAGTTTTTAAGCCAACAATAGGGCAAATTCTTAAGCTTAAATCTGGAAAATCTTTATCGGGAAAAGGCGCGTTGCAACAGGCAAAAATTGCAGGGGAAAACGAGATTTAATGTTTCCCAACCATTACACATTTTAGTATTATTACGAGGGCAAACTTTGCACAAGGGGGCGGTACCTCTAACCACCTGACTACTGCACTATTTCGGAACATGACTATGAGCGCATTTATCAAATTTCTACAAATTTGAGAGCCGACACAACTCCCAATGTCTTTGTTGTTGTGTGCATGGAAATGCATTTTCTATGCACGCGATTTTAAAAGCAATAGCTGCTGAAAGCAAGCGGAATGGAAAATATTCAATGCAGGCCTGTGTCGATTCTCTCATATCCAGCATCCTAAATCTAGTTTCAAAAAACAAAGCATTTTTGTAGCTGCGGTGTCAAGCCAACTTAGTCGCGGCAAGCAACTTACGTCTTTCAGCTGCAGCCTTTTCCACTAAAAATTGTAAAGTCAAATAAATTAGAATTCGATTCATAATTCACTCTGCTGTTCCAAACTACAAGAAGGGCACTTATCAACAAGACATATATCAAAATTACCCATATAAATTAAACTTTTAAACAACCGTTTCTGTGAAAATACAAAGCGAGTTCATACCTAAATTGACGTAGCTTTTCTAACAACTCTTCATTTAATTGTCATAATGAATCTGCATTCATCAAATATGCAGAGCCAGAAAAAATATCGAGAGAGTCAAAGTTTCTCGTTAGGCTTTTGTTCTTTCAATTTGAATGGTAATTTTTTTGTGATCTACGACTTGTGGAGGATCTTTCGCAGTGGTTAATTAAGGATTTTAGGGGCCTGAGGCAAGAATTCATGAGTGGCCTCCTTACTGTCCGAGTTCTCAATGAAGATCTTTCCTCTGGAGATTACCACTAATTCGAAGGGCTAAAATTGCTTATCTTTATTCCAAATTAGGGTGCAGACCTATTTTTTTGAGATCAAAAATTTTAAAATCAAAATTTTGGACATTGGTGAGAAGGGAGACCTTTAATTTTCCGAAAAAAGGGACCGAGACAGCTGGCCCACTAGCTTTATCTTAAATTCACCACTGATCCTTTGTCCCGAGAATGATCTTTTATGAAATCAATGTTTTGCTGCCATTTCACTAAAAGAATTTGGGACTATGGCGCCATTGGCCCCCATATGGGCCATGGTGCCTTTCTCACACCTCCCTCCTACGTACGCAACTTTGCAAAGCGTCCCCTACAGTGTGATGCAGTCGAACCAGCAAGCAGACGCAAATTATTAGTACAGCAGAATCTATTGCAAAATTTCTAATTGATGAACCTCCACAAAATGGAACCTAGGAGGTACAGATTCCACAACAGCAGACACAGAACAACTGCACTCTGTGGTCGGTTCATACAGACGACCACAAATTATCTTTGAAAACAGGAGCTGAGCGTTTTTTACCACTTATACGCACAGAGTAGTTTGATGGGGAACTTCTAACACCTTTGTCACATTCACATGCACATAGCCAAATTTTCTATTACGCAACAATAGAAAGACTATGAATTATACCAGTTTTCACGGCCACCAATAAATAAGTAAAAAAATAGCTCACTTAAAATCTCCTATCGCCTCACGATTTCCCTTCTACTGGTCTAACTGGGACAGGTGTCCCCAAATGCCGTTTGTTTTTGGCTTTATCTTTATCTATGCGAAGCGGCTATGTTAGGGTCAGATAAAATACCAGCGTGAACTTGCTTCCTCAAAGCCACTTCAACGCACTAAGTTTCGGCTTTCAATTAGGACTCTCAAATGACTAATGTTTCAAATAAACGAGGGTCTATAAAGCTCAACATGTAACAACTCCTTACATGTTCTTTCTGATTTTGAGGCGCAAACAGCGCACACGCGTTGCTGACATTGCTAAAGGCGGAATGGCATTTCGTTCGCTTTCTTGGTTCTCGAAACTTTTTCTCGCCGTCTGAGACTATAATAAACAAAGAAAAAAAAGAATGACGAAAGCATGTTTACAGCTTTCGCGCCTTTGCACAATCGCAAAGCTAATTGATAAAAGTGATAATTTAATTTACTACATACCAGCATTTGCACTCTACTGCAGTGGTTCCCAAACTTTTTAAGTCTCGACCCACTTTTCAAAACATAAATTTTTGGGTCCCACATAATTCTTCATGTACTTCGAAGTACTTCATGTACTTGGATGCAGTAATTTAAATTTTGAATGACTTTCGCGACCCACTGAAATTACGCCCTCGACCCACCAGTGGGTCGCGACCCATAGTTTGGGAACCGCTGCTCTACTGTATTAGCAGCTGCTTTCACGGGAAAGTGGTAGGACTGAAAAATCCAAGATCTCTTTGACAATTAAGCTGCTAGAAGAAGGAAGTCTTTAAAGATAGTCAAGCTTTTTACAGAGCTGATCAGGAGATTCAATTCAGGTTTCTTACACTCAATCCGTAAAATCTTATTCTCCGTAGGTGTGTGTGATTACTATAAGGCGCAGACACTAGCGTCTTTTGAGGAGGCAGGTGCGCAACCAGGGGCTGACCAGCTTCAGCACAAACGCATGTCTCACAACAAACCTTCGCCCGTGCCTTACAAAAATTCTGTTTGGGCGCCTGAGAGGGGCAATATGCTGCGCCCACTCTCGGTCTTGGCGATAAAGTAAAAAATTTCCTTAATTTCCGCATAAGAGTAATCTCTAAAAGCCAAAAATTTTTTCCAATACCGTGTTTTTCCGATAATAAGACAGGGCTTATATTAATTTTTACTCCAAAATATGGCACTAGGGCTTATTTTCGGGGGATGTATTATTTTGATATATCAAAAAATGAAGTTACAAAGTAAAAATTACGAGATTTTAAATAAACAGAAATTACGAAAAAAGATTTACGAAAAAAGATCTATATTTGCCATTAACATGTTTTTTATTCAGAAACTCATTAACAACAATTTATTCAAGAACAATCATATCATCATCCTCTGGAATGTCTTGCAAGTCATCAGTTTCCAAAATTGCAGCGGAGTTTTCGCTCACCGGTAACTCAATTTCACGCAGAATTTTTGGCCCTACTCTCTTTCGTCTTTCTGCCGCTCTCAACTAGGGCTTATTTTAAAGGTAGGGCTTACATTAAAATCATCCTCAAAAATCACGCTAGGTCTTATTTTGCGGGTAGGTCTTATTATCGGGGAAACACGGTACTTTATTACCAAAAGCCCATTTTTCGATAAAATTGTAATTGACCTTGAATTTCATCTTTGTTTAGCCCAAAGGCTTACTTTTGACAATGCTTTGAGTGTGGCCAAAAAGTTAGGCCAACCTATTTTCATAAATCTTCGGCGTTCTAGAGGGTACATGCAGTGGCAGCTCGAGCCTATGGGCTGCAGCCCCCCACACATTTTTATAATCTGTTTTTTTTCGACTTTTTTGTAATGTTAATATTATTTATAATGTCATAGTTCATAACTTATTTACCAATGCACCAGTTTATGTCGCTGAAAAGACGAATTTTCCTATACTGCTAGCGCTAAACTAAGTGAACGTGTGACATAGGGCTTCTATGTGACATCGTAATGGTGCGTAGGACGGGTTGCAGCTGCAACCCACAAGACTGTAATTTTGTAAAGCGATTTAGTTGCTTCAAAAATGCTTTAAAGTTTTAGTTTCTGTGTGACATAGCAAAATTTTTTGCCGCTGCAAGTATTGTCAACATAACTAAGCCAAATTTTCTTTATAACTGAATATCTCTAACTTTTGAACACCGCTCGTTAAGCTGCAAAAGATAGCAGCAGGAAAGGCAAAATCGGTAGCGCCCAAACGCATGACGTAAATCCGTTGCTTTCACGGTCGCTTGATTCTTGTCACTTTTCTTGCGACGGAACAATTCTCGCTAAGCTTGCTGACGTTGTTGCTTTAAAACAGGGATAGTTGCCGTAATTGGTAAGATTGTTTGTAGGTAAGCAAATTCAACTGTAGCTATTCAGTTGTATTATTTAATGAATTGGGCAAATAAATAGGAAGTAAGAAATCTTATCCTAAGGCGAGAAAGTTGTTTAACTTATTTTTTCTGTTCTACCGGTCAAAAAAGTCGTCGTAAAATTTTCGCTTTGTCATTTAAATATCAGACTACCGCAACTGCGTGGGAACATCTTGCTGCTGCACGCGACTAACCAAGAGTGGCTGAACTCTTACGACTACCCCTAGATTGAACCCGCATAACCGGTAAAAACGGGGGGATAGCAGGGCGAGGCATCCGACCCTCGTTTTCGAGTCGTACAAAGGCATTGGTTTCGTCTAGCCGCCAAAATTTATTTCCGCTTATTTTACAAAAATTTCATTTAAACACCGCACGCCCGACTTCCCGCTTTATGACAGTCCCGGGCTACGTAGATTCTGACGACTTGGTATGGAGGCGTCGATGGTTTGATTCCAACAGCGCCGCGGCTCGCACTTTTAACGTGGGTCAGTGCGTTGTTATGGTTCTTGATACCTCATGGCTAAACCCCGAAACCGCCACTATTCATTGTTTAATTAGCTTCGCGTCCACCAGCAATGCAGGGGTCAACGTTAATCTCTAATTCTAGGCGCACAACGCCCCCTTTGGGGGCGCTGCGTTGGGTGGGACGAGTCCTTGTTGATGAAGCCAAAAGGCCGAAACCTGAGTCCAGGGATAGTTCCACCTATTTCGCTATAGTAACGTTGTTCGGATCGTAACTCTTCTTAAAAGCTAATTTTTGCCCGGAGGTATGTTGCGTCGTGTCTGGTTCCTGTGGGTTTCGAACGCTAGTCTTTCGAATTGCTTTTCCGTGCATGCCGGGACATGCTATTACGTAATCACCTACTTCCATGAATGCCTTAAAACACCACATTTAGTATATTCATTGGAAGGTTTTTCTATCCCTAATTAGCTTTTGTGTGATCAATTTCATGTAAGCATACCAGTTTTAGTTCATACTTGCACGGTTCGCCGTAACGTCAAAGGGAGTCCTGGTTCAAAAGTAAACGGTACGTAAGTCTTGCGCTTTGTGTTGGATTGTTTGGGTTTGTTGCGTATACAGTCCAATGTTGGATATCGGGCTAGAGCCACGGAAAGTATCTTACACTTGGCAAGAGCCCTAGTGATGAATGATGATAATAGATCTTCATTACCCGTATTTGAGGGATGGTTCCGCCTATTTTGCTATACTAACGTTGTTTGGATCGTGACTCTTCGTAAAATCAAAAAAAAAATATATATATATATTGCTGATGTCCAGGTACGCTGAAAGAAATTTTGCAAGTCATCCAATTAACCGTTTGTAAGTTCAAATGCGAAAAACTCGTACGACTTGCACTTGTCCTTATGCTTCACTCTTCAGGCTAGTTCTTAGCTTGATGATATGTGCGAGACGTTGTATTTGTTCTATTTTCTTTGTAGATCTCAAAATATTTACACAAATTAGAATTACTACACTGCACACTAAATTAGCCTACCACAATCCGTTATATTCAGCCAAAGCAATGCCTGATTGAATATAATGATACAACTAATACAGCACAGAGTTTCGGAAAATTTGCACATTTGTAGCCAAACAACGGCAAATAAACTGCCTACAAAGAGTGCAAAAAAATTAGAAAATGACTCGCAGCCCCACCAGCTAATTCAACCACGAGCCGCCACTGGGTACATGGGTCACGCCCCACACAGTATCTTCTACCAAATCCCTGCATCACTTGACTATTAAGTAAAGCAGTGAACTTTTCGGCTTTTAGTGCGATTTCCATGATATTTTTTCACGATTTTTTTTTAACTAAATATTTCGCAACTATTAATATAAAAACAATTAGAAGTGGTGGCCAAAGTCATTTTAGGCATTTTGGATGGAAATTTGCCTGAAAAATAGTTAAATCATATATTGGATATCATAGTTATGGTTTAACTTGCTCTTCGATAACTACAAAATTTGACCCTGTAACGAATAAGTAAATTTGCGTTAAAAGAATAGTTTTTGTATATGTATAGTTGTGATCTGTTGTTTTATTTTGCAGTGATCATTTTAATTGTAAATCTGAATTGTTTGAAGCCCTACACTTGCTAAGTTGTTTTCGAAAAAAGACTTTTTTTTCTTTTCTATTTTTTAATAGATTTGTAACTCACACGCCTTTTCTGACGTCACAATGGTTGACTACCGGACCAATTCCAATGTATTCTAGTGATTCTTGTTTCTTCTCGAAGATTTTTTTTTTGTTATTACCGATTACGTAATTTATTAACCGTGTTTTTCCTGTGTCACGTGATATTCTAGCAATTTCTAGATTATTTTCCGATTGTATATATAAGGCGGCGAGATTTTTCATTCATTTAGAGTGTAATAGAGAGAGTGTAGTGGAGTAAAGTAAAGTCTGGAGAGAATAAAAGTGTGTAGAAGCTGAAAGGGAAAACGTGTTGATTTGTGGTGATTTATGGTGGTTGTCTAGTTTTGGTTAGTCTCTGATATTTATATATTAAAGTGCTTTAGTTCTGTGTTTTGGCAAGCAAAGGAATTCGATGTTATAAAGCGTTTTGTAAATATATTTGTTCTGTTCTTGATCGAGAAGTGCGTGAGTTAAAGTATCCTAGTGGAAGTCAATCTTTTCCTAGCTATTAAGTTGCAACCAGACTTAATTATTCGAGCGATACTGCAAGTCGCCTCAATTTCAAGAAGTAAAATAGGGATTGAGATAGAACGAAAATTCTATTGAAACGCGACAGACCCTATCCCAAGTGCAGATGAGAATCTTTGGAGGCGTATTAAGAAAAGGGGGAAGGGCGATGGCCCTCCGAATCGGTAAAGCAATAGCAAAGATATGAAAAGAAAAATATGGTCATGCCTATTTGAAGACAAAAATGGGTGAAATTCTCCCTTTGAAACTGTTGTTTGTCCAAAAATAGCTCTTCAAGTTTGTTTGGAGACCGAATTGGGCGATAATCTCGGATTCAAAAAGTTGATCTACAACTTGAATTCAAAAAGTTTATCTACGAAAAAAATTCTTTGCATTTCTCAAATGATCCTGTCCTCCCCAAAACTTGTTTCAAAACAGGCCACTGCGCACGTTCCATACGTGCTGTGTGTGGGCTGCACACCATGTGGTGTTGCTTAGCAACGAGTGGAAATTACTTACCTTGATTTTTAATCCACCGGCCCAGAGTTAGTAGTTAGGAGTTGGCAATATTTGTCTCAACTCAGCGTAGTAAATATCAAAAAAGTAAATAAAGCGTAGTAAATATCATCTTTTCTAACTCCTAAATGAGAAAAGTGTGCTACAAAAATATCTTTATTTACAATAGTTGTGAAATTTCAGCACACCCAGTCAGCACCAAACCATACTGTACCACGCACTTTTAAAAGCATTCAGTTTTTCCTTTTTTCGGGATCTACATGCTTTATTTTCAATTATTATCGGTTGTCGGATCACCACAAGTACGCTGGGCAAAGCTTACCTGCACAAATGCTGACGTCACAAATGAACTAAAGCAAAAGTTGCCTTACAGATAAAACCGGATGCTTTGATAGCTTGTGTTTTCGCGGATGGCAAATTAATAAACAGCAGTCAGTTAACAACAGCGGGACGATCTATTGGTGAAGAGCTTCCGAGGCTAAACTCAACAACGACTGGGGCAGGAAACTTCAAGTTGATTTCGTTAGTGCAGTTATCAGAATGTTATAATACGAATTATAAGAGCTGGTGTTAGCCTGTTTAAGATATTACTTTTAATTAATGGATGTTAAGGCATATAGGCTAACTGCAATCAGTTGAATAAAATACCACTTCCACGACCGGTTTCGTTCCTATTGGAACTCGTCAGGTAGACTCAGGTATTGAACCGACGGTCACATGAATTGCTTCATGCGGTTTATGCCACTCCGCCATCAGTCCTTTCAACTGATGCTGTTAATTTTAAGCTTATTTATGGTGCACGCTCACTACAATGAGCTTGATGCGATATATGCTTTTAATTTCCAGCCAAGCCAGTGCCTTTATTAGGTTATAATACGAATTATAGGAGCTGGTGTTAGTGGTATTTTATTCAACTGATTGCAGTTAGCCTATATGCCTTAACATCCATTAATTAAAAGTAATATCTTAAACAGGCTAACACCAGCAATTATAATTCGTATTATAACGTAATTAAGGCACTGGCTTGGCTGGGAATTAAAAGCATATATCGCATCAAGCTCATTGTAGTGAGCGTGCGCCATAAATAAGCTTAAAATTGACAGCATCAGTTGAAAGGACTGATGGCGGAGTGGCATAAACCGCATGAAGCAATTCATGTGACCGTCGGTTCAATACCTGAGTCTACCTGACGAGTTCTAATAGGAACGAAACTGGTCGTGGAAGTGGTATTTTATTCAACTGATTGCAGTTAGCCTATATGTCTTGACATCCATTAATTAAAAGTATTATCAGAATGTGTTAGCCTAGCATTTAATTTACCCGAGTTAGCCATAGCATTGGCGCTTCTGGGGGGACCAAATGGGCCTTGCCCCAAAAATTTCTTGAACTCAACCAAAGAGTGAAGATATTTTCAAGCAAAAAAGGTGATCTTACAAAATTCAGAAAAGCAAACCCGAAAAATATTATTTCGCCCCACTCCACCACAAAATTTGTTTCTGGTTTCGCAAATAAGTCTTGGCATGTGTTAAGCTAGTTCTTGCCCGGACCAAACCTATCCTACTGAATACCGCAACGTCTATTACAAAGATGGCACTATATATTTTTCTTCGTGAAACCTAAGACTTCAGATCCCAGTAAATTACTCAAAATGCCATCAGAAGTCGGTTTGTTTTGAAAGTAGTAGTATCTGAATACCGCTTGGCCTATTCGAGTGTGAGCTCATCGCAAAAAAGTGATCACCGTGCATCACAGCCCACATGCTTATATTTGACTACGCAGTAGATGCAAGTTAATATTAGCCCTTTGAACCCTGGTTTCTGTGATCATTTCCGCCTTTAACCCGAGCTTACAGGGTAATGACGGTACACCGGCACATTATGGTGCACTGGCTCACAGGACGATACACCGGCACATTATGGTGCACTGGCTCACAGGACGGTACACCGGCACATTATGGTGCACTGGCTCACAGGACGATACACCGGCACATTATGGTGCACTGGCTCACAGGACGGTACACCGGCACATTATGGTGCACTGGCTCACAGGACGATACACCGGCTTACAGGGTAATGACGGTAGACCCGAAGGCCGGTTAACCGTCCATTCGGGTCTATAAAGCTTCTCAGTAAGGCCGGTTTTCCGGCCTGCAGGGTTCAAAGGGTTAGATTACGTAGGGCGTACATACACTACATCCTACGTATTCTTAACCCCATTTTCTTCTTACAAGGGCCGAAGGAGCAGCAGCGCTAGGATTTCTCCATAATCTTCGCGATCTCCAGCTATATGCGCTTACTCAACTGGTTCGATTCAAAGCTGTGTTCCAGCCAAGTCGATTATGTAACTCATTCACCCCTTGTTCAAGCGACCAAGCAGTCTTTTTTTAGTTAGTGTAGCACAAGAATTTGACAAGAGAGCTTTTACGGAACAATTTTTCCGTGGTTAAACTAACGCAGCAGAGATCTATCAATTTGAAAAGCAGCCACTCGATGTTTAGAGCAGCGGTTATCAATCCTTTTCAATGCATTCCTTTCTCGTACATTTTTAAAATCTTTCATTTCTCCCTTTTCAAAATAAAATACAAAACAAAAGGCTGTTGTTTTTCACAACATATGCTTCTTATACAACCAAGCAAAACAAACCACGTCTAAAATATGTAAAGTAAAGATTTGATTGGGGCGAGTGCAAGTTGATGTATATAAGCGTGAGTGTGTATATAAGCGAGGCGATTGTGTGTAAATGTGTATGTGTGTGGGTGGGGATGGGAAGGGTTGCCAAAACGGAGAGGGTGGAAAGGCTCTTTCAAAAAAATGAATTTTGAAGTTATTTTTCTAAAATTTTGTGAATCGTAGAAAATTTTGCAAAATTCTGAAAGTTGCAGTGGGAACGCTTTTGAACCTTCGTTAGGATAAAGACCTTTTTATCCAAAGACCACCTTGTAGCGAAAGGTCTTTTGTTCCTTTTTTAGGGACGATGATCTTTTCTTGAAAGTGCACTTGTGATCTAGTGTCTTTCATAGTAAGCCGAAGAGTTGCCTTCATGTGAAGCAAAAATAAAAAGCGATTGTTCATAAGGTTTCTTCCCTGCTTTCTGGTTCCTTTGACAGCCCTTGATTGAGGTGTGTGTTTGTGTGCGTGCGCGCGCGTGAACATACATTTTTGGCATCTCATTGTTCTGAAAAACGTTCTACAGAAAATGATTGGGTGGGGAGTGGGGGGAATTGAGCAGCTAAGCAGGTGTATGAAATCATCCTGAAGCACATATGCTCTAACAGGTATAATGAAATTAAACAAAGTAAAGTTTGCGTTTAAATTTCTGAAATGTAGCAATTCCTCCTCTAAATATTTAAAATTGTTCTGAGCAAAGGAATTTCTCTCTGGTTGGAAACCATGGGTTCGGAGAAACCCAAAAAGTTTGACTTGAAAGGGGAAAATGGGTGTGGTGGGATTCAAAAATTTTAATACGATATGCAAAATTGCAGATATCAAGTTTTTATGTATTAAGGCTTGTAAAAGATCATTTTTATTTACTGGTTGGCGAAGCGCATGAATTTTCAAGAACAAGTTTGCACGAATTGGTGTGAACCGGCTGAATTTCACCACTGCATAAAGGCCTCATCGAGAAACACCCCACTGTTGCTTTTACCCCCTGATTTTTTGTTCTGGCGATGGCACTGTGACCATAGAATGTAGTACAACGCATAGACTTTGTTTTTGCGGTCCTGCATTAACATTGAAACCAAAACAATTTTTGTTACTCGATATTGACACCAAGTGGGTGTGTGATTTATTTTGTGTCATTGTAAAGTGACGTTCTTCAACCAGTTGGCAACTAACGAAGTCATCAGACCTACAGTTTTCTATAAAACAGCACTTCTACGAACGTGATTATAAAATCTGTACCATTCTTTGCCAAGTAATTGTGGTTTTAAAATTCTTTTCACTGTCATGGCCGAAAAGATTGATTGTGGTCAAAATTAACTTCTTTGTGATCACATCATTAATGTTTAGTTCTGCAGCCAGTATAAATCTAGGGGGTGGCGGTGTTTCTAGTTCATCCCCTCCATTGGTGACAAACTCCCGTTGCGGCTCGCTGCATTGCTGTTCTACCTCGGAGTCTTTTGTAAAAGAGTTTGTTCTTTTCCACAATAGATTGTCTATTCAGGCGCACTGGTGAAGGCGAAATTCATGAACCCAACTTACACTTTGCATGCTAAAAATGCAGATGGCTTCCTGCAGAAGGGCAATGGAGCTGACATAATGCTTGTGGGCCAACATTTGTTCAAATCGAGCCAGAGCCTACTTCGAGATTCATATCGTCGAGATTCGTATCGCCGATTTCTGATGTGTTTACATCTTTACGATGATTGTCCTAGATGCAGCAGCTTAGCCTCTGGTTGATCCGGCAATGTTTGAAACTTTAAGAAAGGAAGAAAATATTTTACTTTGAGCGAGTCTCCAAGATAACATTTTGGCGTTTAGGCTGGTTTTGTTACTAACAGAAAAATATCTGAGGGTGGAACACCATTGAAAAGAGCTGCTTGTTTTGATAAGCGTTTGCGCTTGCTGTTTGCTTTGAAGAGCTCTACTCCCAAGATAAACAGATTAGACTATACTTTCTCTTCGTCTTTGTTATTAATCCAGCGATTTTTTCAAAAGAGGGCCCAAAGCAATAACTTAAAAATAGGGAGGGAAATTACTACCTTACAGAAAACTAATCATCTATTTTCATTTTATTAGTAGGCCAACTAAAAACAGAAACCTTAATACGACGTCTTGCTGGACTGCTGTACTTACATGTCAACAGAAAAGAAAACTAAATCATTCTTACCCGATTCAAAACCTTTTATTAAAAAACGAGAAAAATCAAAATCGGAACTATTTGATGTAAAATGTTGTGATTTTAGAAGAATCATGTTTCCAAAGCTTTTGACTTGTGACTACAGTTCAGCTGGGGAGTACTGTTTTGAAACGATTCTCTGATTTTGAAAAAGGCTTTGATACTCTTCAGCCGTGGCTACCTTCTTTCTTAAACACCGTCCACTTTTTTTGTGACGGTCTACCCTGAATAATATGATTCCAGGCAGCTCGGCGTAGACAAAAAACTTTGGAAAAATGTTACTTTAAGCAATCTTCAAATTTTGTAGGCATACCACAAACCAACTTTTCAAAAATCAATGGATTACTTGTAATATAGACATCAAATCTGACGAGTGTCATTGATGTTAAGGTAATGCAAATGCTAATATTGTTGTCAAGTACATAAATATTTACAATTGCAGTAAAAACGGTAGCGTTATTATTTTCCAGGTTATGCCCTTTTTTCCTCTCTTTGGTAAGTTTTAAAGATCTAATTCAGTATGTGTCTGCCACAACCCAGCGATAGTTTGCGACTTCATTCTTGCTTTGTGAGTACACTACCACTCTTGATTGATAGACTAAGATGATCACCACTACGTACGTGCACAGGACCAATGGCCTATGTTTTCTACAAGTTTTCGTTGCTGCTCTCAGAAATGTTTGTATAGTGAAGCCAGGGCAGCTGCTTTAATTGATATGTTTTAACTTGGCAAGGTGATGATATGCGGTGCCGAGGTAAAATCGCAGAATAATTAGGGGAACATTTTTTCTATTTTGGTTGCTAATAGCTTTGTAGAGCTTCCGCGACCAAACCTCACAATTTTGGAGAAAAGCAAGGACTCTTTTAACTCTCCTGTGCACGCCAAGCATTTTTGGTATTTTGCTTAAAAATGGTTTAATATCACAAATATGTTTCCTACTTCCAAACTCAGGGAAACGCACGCCCCCTTGGGTTCACGTGAACAATGAACAAAGCACATAGACCTAAGGCATAGCCACGACCTTGAAATGAGAAGTTTTGTCAGGAAAAGGAGCGCACAAAGTCGTGAAAATCGTATGTACAGAAGAAACATTAACTTTTCGTTACTGTTCACTCAAGTGCCCGATGGGTGAAGCAGGTTTATCCAGCTGAACCGACATTCTCAGTCCTGACGTTACTGATGGCGGCCCTGAGGGTGACGCCGGCATATTTGCTATGAAGGAAGAACTTTTCTTTTTCGGATATGCTGATGCGGATATGCTGCTAAGGGATCTATATCGATACTGCAAAGCAACGTAATAAAATCTCAAGTTTAAAGAAAACTCAAAATAAAACAATAAACCTGACAATTTACAAAACTGAATTTAGAGAGAATATATTGTATATATATTGAAAATATATTAGCCTGATGGGCGCCTATTAGAATGTGCTGAATGATTTTGGGAAAGACATAGCCGCTTTTGTCGCTATGCCAAAAACAACGGAAAAGAAGCCAAAGAACTTAATGCCACAAATATAAATAGGAAAGAGGTCGCACCATATCGTAAAGTAGGCTTACCATTAAATAGTTCATTTCTGCAATGGTGAAAACAACCACCATTTGGGTGCCACCGTCATTTTTGATTGTGTTCCCCAACCCTCTCACACTTTTTAAAAGTACAGGCTAACACAAAAAAACGGAAACTTTTTAGCAATTTAATATAACTAAGAGTGATGGAAGTGAAATATTTTATTCAAAGTAGGTAAAACCTTAAAACATGCCATTTAAGAAGCAATGACAGAATTTTTATTTTTTTAAATTACGTCCAGTAGATGACGTCCTCTTGTACAATTGCATTCTTGAAATCTGCTGTTGAGAATCCTGAACCGCTGCAACATTTCACCTGGGATACTGTAAGTTTCATCCTGAATTTTCTGTTTTAACTCCTCCAGAGTCCTTTTGTCGAGTCGTGTACACTTTGTTCTTGAAATATCTCCACAAGAAAAATCACAAAAAGACAAATCTGGCAATCTAAGGGGCCAGTGAACGTTACCGAATCTTGAGATCACAAGGTTACCAAACAATTCTTGCACAGCCTCCAATGGTTGCCTTGCAATGTGTGATGTCGCTCTATCCTGTTGAAACCAGGTCTTGATCTTGTGGAAAATTATTCAATTCAGGTGTAACAAAGGATTGCAACATCTCCACGTAACGATTCGCGATGACAGTAACTGAGACCTCCCTGATCATTTTCAAAAAATAAGGTCCATCCCATGTAATGGAAGAGCACACCATACTGTCACCTTACTAGCGTGTAAAAGGCGCTCATGAAGTTCATTAGGATTTGTGTCTGCCCAGAAACGGTAGTTCTGCTTGTTCACATAACCTGTGAGTTGAAAATGGGCCTCATCTGTCATCCATAACTTGCTTAGAAATCCATCGTCATTGTTTATGTTTGTCATCATTTGTTGACAAAATGCTAATCGCAACTGGTAATCGTTTTCCCTCAGTTGCTGCACTATTTCCAGCTTGTATGGATGAAGTTTCAAGTCTAAGGTAAGAATTCTGCAAACACTCTTCCTGGACATTCCAACTGCAGCTGCTTGCTAACGAATTGAACACCATGGGCTCGGCAAGACAGACTCGCGTACGACATCAATGTTCTGTAGAGTACGAACACTTCTTGGTCGTCCTGTTGGTTTCTTTTTTAGGGCAGATCCAGTATCTTCAAAGTTATTAATCCAACATTTTATCGCGCGTTTTGATGGAAAATATGATCAAGTAAGTAACTTGTATAAAAAATTAAATTTTTTGAATTAAACGATACCTACGAGTTAAAATTGAACGTTGAAAAATGGATATGGAAATTGACTCCTCGGTCGAAACATAGAAGCTTGAAAGGAAATCGCTACTACTTTTCGACACTAATTGATATAGTCCCTTTTTAGCTACTCGTCAGTTGGCATTGAGAGGCAAAATTGACTCATTAAGAAACGGATACAAAGAGAAATGGGCATTTCTTACATCAGTTTAATTAAATCATTGAAAATGACTCACGTTTACGTGCAATCATGGAAACTATTCCACAGAATGCAACGTATACGAGCTCCGATAGGCTAAATGAATTTCATGTTGCTATAAGTTCAATAGTAACTTAAGGGTATTAAGCAAGAAATTGAAGAAGCTTGCCATTGCATCTGTCGTAGTCTTGGCAAAATTTTTTCGCAAACCCCAGCTGCACTTCACTATATGGGCGAAAAGTTAAAACATCTGCTTGAACAGAGGTGGGCCGATCATCTGGCTATCGTCACAACCTTTTTCAATTCTTTTCAACATGAGGCTCTGTTTCCAAGAAATGGGCGAGAAAATGCCTTTTTACATATTTCACGGGACAGTCTGGGTGAAGATCTTTTTTTTTTGGAAATCAATATAATATTCTCAGTGCTGTATTAAAGGACTTGATTGTCACCGTTTCCTGTATAGCTGCTGAAAATGACTTTTCTGGGGGGTGGGCGCGAGCCCCCCTCAGCTGGCCACTGATCCTGAACCTATTTGTTAACGTTATTGAGCTAAAATGACCATTAATGGGATTTCATAAAGCTTGCGGCAGGGAAATTGCCATCTACGTCCTTTGTGAAATAGCCTATACATTTTTCATAGGATAAAACACATTGCAATAAAGTAATCTTTGTAGAACATTTAAATTTACTTTCTGGAGCTAAATTTTTCAAAACCAAAAAACTTTGTAACAAGACTCACTTGCAATTACTGACCGCATCTTTCCTAGTTGGCATTCTATAGACAATGCCTGCAGTATATAGCATGAATTGGTTTAAAAAATCGAAAAAAGACGGTCCACCTCAACCAAAGAGTTTCAAAAAAATATAAACTTCAACTTAAAATTGTCTTTTGCGTTAGCGTACCGCATTTCAATTTAACATCAAATTTTTAGCATTTACCAGAAGTGATCAAAGTAGCCTAAAAATCTACTAGAGTAAAAGTATTTTTACTTACTCAAAAAATACTCAAGCAAGAGTTGAAAGTATTGACAAGTATTTTCACTGAAGTAAAAGTAGAAAATAGTTTTATGTTTTTATGGACAGGGTGGAAAGAGCCTACTTCTCGGCAACTAAAACAACCCCAAAACATTTTCTTTTCTGAATTTTTAACTGTTTACATCACGTGCTCATCAAGGAACTTCTCACCGAAAGAACAACGAACAAAACGACAGCGCTGACCTTAACACATTGACTTCCACAGTAGACATTCGAGCTGAGTCATAAAAGTTCTAGGACTGAGGTCACAATAATTTTTTTTTTTTTAATCAAAGAATTATACATTGCCCCCTTTGAAGTAGCACCCCTTGAGTTTAATGCACTTTTCTATTCTTCTTTTCCACGCATCAATGCACTTCTGGAATGACTCTTGGGGGATTCCCCGAAGCTCCTTTGTTGCTGCATTTTTTATGGCATCCGAGCTTGAAAAATGTGTTCCTTTTAATGATGTTTTTAACTTTGGGAAAAAGGAAAAAGTCACATGAAGCAAAACCTGGAAGGGATTGCTCCAGCAATGTAATGTTTTTATCTGTCAGAAACTTCCGAATACTTAAGGCAGTGTGTGCGGGCGCATTATCGTGATGAAGCAGTCATGTATTGCTTTCCCACAAATCTCGGCTTTTTTCTTACTGGGAGAAGCAAACGTAGCAGGATTTCTTTGTAAACATGCTGATTGACAGTCTGATCTTGCGGCAAAAATTCATGATGTATCATGCCTCTGACATCAAAAAATGCTATCAACACGAGCTTGATTTTGGACTTTGATTGCCTCGCTTTGTTAATCCGTGGTCATTGAGGACTCTTCCAATGGAGACTCTAAAGTTTGGGTCATACTCAAAAACCCATGTTTCATCACCTGTAATAACTTTCTTCAGGAAGTTAGGATTTGAATCAAAATTCTCGAGAATGTCTTGGCTCATTTGTATGCGCCGCATCTTTTGATCATTATTCAAGAGTTTTGGCACCATCTTTGCACAAACTTTGCGCATTCCCAGATCTTCTGTGATTATTTGCCAAACGCTATTTCGGTTTAATCCGAAATAGTTCATCTGAGTTCATCTGAGATCACTTAAACAGTTAACCGACGATCTTCACACGCCATCTTCTTTACAAGCTCGACATTGCTTTTATTTCTACCGGTGGAAGGCCTTCCACCCCTGGGATCATCCTCAACATCCTCACGTCCTTCTTTGAATCTTTTGTACCAGAGAAAAACTGTTGAACGAGACAAAGTCTGCTTGTGGTAGATTTGTTGAAGCATGCAGAGAGCTTGTGAAAAAAATTTTCCCAAACGGACTAGAAATTTGAGGTTGGTTGGTTGCTCTGTTGTCATTACTAAATTGTGGAGCAAAATAATAAAATTTGTAAAACGACAGTAAATATGTATACCATTTTCTTCTACACCTGAAATGCGTAATAAATGCTACAGTGAGCAGAAATTGAGGTTAAATACTCTCAAGAAGTTATTAAATCGTCTGCCATTTAACTTAGTCTTATAGCGTAACTATAACTTACATAGAGAGCACAGTCCTAGAATTTTTATGAAAACCTCGTATGCTTCTGCCAGTTAACTTTTTTCGACAGCTGCGGCGGACACTTGCGTCTGCACAGTGTCTGCAGTTTTACTCATGTAGCTGCAATAGCAGACATATTAAGATGAGAGTACATGTATAGGCTTTTAACATTGTCTTAAAGATGTGCGGTTGCTGAAAAAAGTAGTGGTGTCTGCCGATGGCTTTTAACATAAAAAATCGCAATTCTTATCCAATAAACTAGGAATTTGTTCGCACAATCACCTATACCATGCCAATGCACTCACTAAACTCTACATATTTCAAAGCAAAAAAGATTTTAGCTTCAGGGGGTGTGTAATGAATTTAGGCTAGGGAGTCGATGTGTTTAAAATAAAAATTGCTGTGGTCGGTAAACAAAAATTTACTCCTCTCGTTCTCTCCCCAGTTTTTATGGCCCAATGCGTATTTTTATCTTTTTTTTCGGATGCTGGCTATGCTGGAATAGGGCGAACAACACCTTGCTACAGGGGCTTTATAAACTTTGGAGGAAATGTAGCGGCTATGCACCACCCCCATAACTTAATGTTTTCCTAGTCGTTACCCATTAAAAAGAAAGATACTTTTGCGTTCGGAAAAAATTTGGTTATGTGAAAAACATCCACTTTTCGTTACAGTTCTCCCTACTGGTCATTGAGCAAAAACAGCGCAGCCGGCTGAATCGATATTCTTGATCTCGATATTTCTGATGGGGTCCTGCTATTGTAATCACTTAACTGTAAGCGTTTGACTTCCGGTTTGTTTGCTCTTTCTCAGGCAGCGATTATCCCAAGACCAATCAACGCAGTCGTAGCCACAAGCTCTAGGACTTACAGATAAGTCTACACTAACAAAAATATCGTTAGTTGTGGCCCAAATATTTGATAGATTCTTCTTGAAAATATATATAAATGATTTTAACATCTTTCCACTACTTGAATTTGTGCATTTTATACACTTCATCACATGAAGTCATAAACGTTTGTAAAATCGTTGGCTGTTTCAATTGTGAGCAAGTCCGGTTTAAACTACGCCTATGTTGCAAACGTTAAAACAATACATTTCTGGGGACTCCACAAACTTTGGGAAAAATATTACAGCTTTGCGCAATCCCGTGTTTTGTTTAATTGATTCCCTTTCAAAGCATGACACTTTTGACAGTGGTGGATTAAAGATTTTAGAAGCCCGAGGCAAGATTTCATGTGGAGCCTCTGAATGGCCAATTACTCATCGGAATCCTTTGTTTTTTCTTTTGAAGATTACTTCTATTTTGAAGGTGTGAAATGGGTAAAATTTTTTAAAGTAGGTTTTCGTCCCAGCATTTATAAATGAAGACCTTTTTTTGGGGTTCACCGCTATTCTGAATGGCCTCAAAGCAATTTAAAGAACTTGTCTGCAATGGTGACTATATTCTCTTTGAGGGGGCCAGAGGCAACAGCCTCACTTACTTCACCCTAAACCTACTACTGAATTTTGATTTTGTGACGAATATTGGCTATGGCTTAAAACATCATCCATTGGTTGAAGCCGGCGCAGCCGGGTGAAATGATATTCTTAATCTCAAGGGGACTGATGTAGGCCTTGCGGTCGATGTCCGAAGAGCCGGATGGTAAGTCAATATTTGAGCAAAAGTAAAGTTGTTGAAAACGAATGTTGATACAGAGCGAAAAAGAAGTGTGCTACAATATGTTTTGTTACGGAAAAGATCGTAGCCTATACTTGATCATAATTTACTGTGGTAGTCTAGTAATTGGTCAATCATCCTAAGTCTTAAAGTGTTTAGCTATATGCAGGTCGACAAAACAGTCTTTGCCCTACAGCGATGTTTCTTAACCTTTTTGGCGCTCGTACCCGTTTAAATTTTGTGAATGTTTTTGTACCCCTAGACCTATCGAACAAACACCTACAAAATTACCGGTAAATATACCATCTAACAATGAGATAAAACACAATGTAGCATGTTACCGGTGTATATTTATTAACCATAATATTGTTTATAACAAAATCAATTCAAAACCAATTCTGTCGGAGCAAACAAGAAGCTATTTATTACGTCACAGTAACTTTTTCTTATGACAAAAATCATTCAGGAATGCAGATGTTAAAAAAGGCTTTGGAAAATGTTTTCTTATTTCAAATAACATTGAAAATAAATTTTTATCAAATAGTTTAACATAACCATTATTCTGACGCCTCATCTCCTACCCCTGCTTTTGTGCTTCGTACCCCTAGGGCGTACAGGTACCCCCGGTTAAGAAATTTAATTTATCAAATGGAAAAAATGGTTAGGGCTCATATTCTTCGCAGTGTTTGATGAATTCATAAGTACGCCTTCTTTCTTAACACTGGTAGTAGCCTATCAAAGTTTTGCAGTCAAAGTTGAAGAAATCATTATAATTGTAACGGTTATATAACAACAGTAAGCTTAAACGAAGTGTGTTTGAAAAGTAACGAGCCTGTGAGCATAAATCTGTTATTCCAAATGCAAATTGTGAATTACAACATGTCGCCTTCGAAGTAATCTCTTTGAGATCTAACGCACTTTTCCAGCCGTCTCTACCATGCTCTCATGCACTCCTGGAAGGATTTTTCTAAGATCGCCCGAAGTTCCTTTGTCATGGCCAGTTTAATGGCTTCTATGCCAGGAAAACGTGTTCATTTTATGACTCCCTTGAGCCTAGGAAAGAAGAAAAAATCACAAGGAGCAGGTAGGATGAGTATGGAGAATGCTCCAGCACAGCATTGTCACTTTTGGTAAGGAATGGTTTGTTGTTGTACAGTTGTCACCTATTCTTTCACACTGACCGCATCAAAGACCGCAGAATGTCCCAGTATATGTTGTGGTTGATGGTCTGGCCCTAAGACAAGAATTATTCGTGTACAATGCCTTTCATATTAAAGAAAGGAATCAACTTCACCTTGATTTTGGACCTGGACATCTTGGCTTTCTTTGGCTGCGGTGATGACGGGCTGTTTCATTGAAGATTTCGGCGCTGGGTCTCCGGGTCGTACCCAAACATCCATGACTCGTTACCTGTGATTACTCTACCAGCAAGTTTGGTTCTGCTTCGAGTTGTTCCAGGGTGTCGTGGCCCGCCTGCGCACATTGCTCTTTCTGCTTTTCTTTTAGCAACCTCGAAGCCATTTTTGCACAGGTCTTCCTCATCCCCAAATCTTTCAAAATGATTGCATGTGTAACTCATTTGCAATTATTCTAACAGTTAGGAGGGTTTCCGTGCACCTTCTGCATGACAAGCTTGACTTTTTTCATTCCTGCTTTGGAAAGGTCTCCCGCTCCTGGGGTTATCTTCTACATCCTCCCTTCCATCCTCATTCCTGCTGTACTACCTGAAAGTTCGATCCCTTGGCATTGTGTCATCCCCAACATCATCCCTTCCATCCTCATTCCTGCTGTACCACTTGAAAGCTCGATCCCTTGGCATTGTGTCATCCCCAACATCATCCCTTCCATCCTCATTCCTGCTGTACCACTTGAAAGCTCGATCCCTTGGCATTGTGTCATCCCCAACATCATCCCTTCCATCCTCATTCCTGCTGTACCACTTGAAAGCTTGATCCCTTGGCATTGTGTCATCCCCAACATCATCCCTTCCATCCTCATTCCTGCTGTACTACTTGAAAGCTCGATCCCTTGGCATTTTGTCATCCCCATAAACATCCTGCAATTATCTAAGTGCCTCAATTGCAGTTTTTCTAAGCGAACAAGAAATTTCAAGTTGGTTCGTTGCATGGTAATCATTGTGTTACAGCAAAATTGCTGGCCTAAATTTCTCACAACAATCGACAATACAGAGACTTCACACAAAAGCGTGGGAAAAAGCGTGCGATTAACATCGAAAGCTGACTCTGTACTCACGAGAGATTGATCTACATCGCAACGCATTGATCTCCATTGTAACATCAATCCCTAACGTAAACATAACTCGCGCAGTGCACACTGTCTCATTACTTTTCAAGCAAACCTCGTAAAAGCAATTTTTTATTAAGGCATTTTCTTTCTTGAGTCGACCTACCGCAACTTCAAAAATGACTATCTCCGTAATTGAAAGCATTAATGCATCAAGTTTTAATTTGATTTGCTCTTGGAAGAAAAGCCGATTTTTTCGCTATTGTTAGCCTGGTAACAGCAAAATGGCATTTTATGAATCAAGCAAGCTGCCACAGTGCCATTGCGTGTCAGAATTTTGTAGTAGATCAGCTGTAGTTACACAAAGTAAGTCACCCCTCTCCTCATTCAACTGATAAGTTGTTACCATCTAACAAATTATTTGGTGGCGCCGGTATCAAGGCTGAAGTTTCGTGAACTAGAATGGCCAATACCTTCAGAGTAACAACACAGGCGAATTGCTACACAAAATAACAATAATTTATTAACAGGCTTGCAAAATGTCATCGAGATGCAGTAGGTGAGGAATCATCATTGGCAATTTGAAGCAATTTACAGCAACAGGTTTTGATCAAATTTTTAAATGTAATTATTACAAGCCAGGATTTTCAATCGATGGGAAAAACAAAATAATGTGAAGCAGAATGTTGGAAACGATGAAAAATTTTCCCAACCTCGAAGAAGTATCCAAATTTTTTCTCAGAAAAAAACATTTCAAAATAAAAGTTTCTGACACCGGAGAGGCTTTGCTTATTTTGTCCCTCTCTTACCTTTGCCCCTGCCAATTCTTTCGGTACAACCTCTTTCGACCAAGCGTAAAGGTCACTTAAGACCAACTTTGTCTCAAATGGATATTTTATTGTCACAAATTGATGTAATTGCCAGTAAGAACAGAGTGCGTTTGCTTATTGGCGTGCTTTATGCCTAAGCAACATACGTCCTGCAAGAACCTTTGTTTCGGCCAGCCAGACTTTTATAAACAGTTGATTTCCAAAAAAATCTTTATGTTTGCTATGAGATCAAAATAGGGACAAAAAAACGCTTTGAAAAAGAAGAGTTTATGCTCGAAGCGAGCGCGCTCGCGCATAAAACTAAATAGAGAAACAAAAAAAATTTCGCGCCACGCCTGCAATCTGCTCCTAATGGAAACCACTCTTAAGCCTGTTCTATATTTTCTGTTCGATTCTTTGCAGACGTCGTATTCGAAACGAGGGTTTTTGGCCATGCGGTTGATAGCCAGTAGCCATTGTGGAGCTGACATCTAGAAGTCAAGGTGTGACCACAAAAATGTACGGCGGAAAGCTAGTCTTTTGAGGCGCTTTCGCAATTTCAAACAAGAGAACTGATCACAGCCACAACACAAGCCTTTTTTAGCAAGACTTTTGATGAGGTAGTAGCGGTTTTCAACCCCAGTTTTGTGTTTCATTGTTAATTAACTTTTAGTTGTCTTTGATCACGTGATCTTTCAACGCATTTTGGGTAATCTCAGTTGATTTCTCTGTTTGTGCAGATTACTCTCGGTTTAGTGCACGTTTTGTGTCTCTGATTTTGCTTTAAGGATCTTTGCTTTCCAATCGCGATAGACTAAAAATGATTTTCACACATCCCTAGCTTGGCGCTTAGCAACTGGGATAATATTTGACTATAGAGTAGCGTCAGCCATTGTTCAACTTACGCTCGCCGGTTTTCAAACCCACTGACTGCTGTTAACATATTGTGCACTAGCTTTATTCAAAAATGGTAATGTATGGATTGATTCAAAGGCAGTTAGAAGCTCATGGCACGTGTTGATCCCCCTTCCGTAGCTAGTCTTGTATGCTTTAAATCTGAGACAACTGTAGTTGTAACTACTAGAAAAGAGCGGGGTTATTTTGATGAATTCGTCAGCGTCCTCTCAAAAGATCATCACTTATGCTTAACCCAGGTGTTATTTCGTCAGTATAGTTTTATTTTGCGACATATTTGTTTCGGATGGCCTATTGGAAACATTGTGAATACTTGGTTGACGATACAAACTCAGTTTCATTTTGTGTTGCAATGAGTTGTTTCTACAGAGAAAAGCGCAGCTAATTCGCGTTTTACACGCTTGCCTGAAGTCTCTGCCAATAATGGAAGGAAGTTCTGCACTGCGTGATTTCATTTGTGTTAATCGACGTTTGCTACATGAGAAGCTTCGTATGCAAAATTAGCTCTAAATCTAAAAGCGGTTTCAATTATTTGCCAAATCGGACTTCCAGTGTTGAACTGAACCGAATTTTGGATTACTTTTTATAGCCACCATTTTTTCGACATACTGTTGGGATAAATCAATGTTTTTTCTTATTTTTTCAAAATCAACTTTTTAAAAGAGAATTTTCCAGCCGCAGTCTTATGTTAAGCAAAACTATCCGTAGTCACTTATTGAAATCGATAAATGTATATCAAGTAAAACATGCTCCTTTCCATCAAGAGGGAGCACATCAGCAAATGCGGAATCCATGGAGCAACCCGGGCTTCCTAAAAGTATCCGAGCCTGAGTCCGTAGATATCCCCTGATCCGGTACTGAATGTCAGTAAAAAGTACAAATGGAGCACCGTTTTAAAACACGTGCAACCAACTAGCGGTGCGTGTTCTGAATAATAGAACTAACAAAATGTAGACAATAGAAATGCATAAGCCAGTGTTTCTTAACCTTTTTTGACGGCGACCCAATATCCAATCCAGATCGATCATGGCGACCCAAACTTTTATTTTTACCAGTATATCACAGTAGTAAATTATTTTCAAATGGAATCGCAAAAGAAAACATTTTATATTAGCAAGAGTTACCCTTAGTTAACACAAACATGTTGCAGAAATGCTCATTTCTAGTTTTTAAAAGTTATCAATTTGGGAGAATAAACAACGTTTCAACAAACCAATGCGACACTAATTACTACTATAACAGCTACAAGTTAATATTGATTACTTTTCAACAAAGTCATTAAAATTAATTTGTAACAGAAAGCAACAGCAATCGATATTCAACGCTTGTAACATTTTGTGTCTGAAACAAAAATTAAATGCGAGATACTGATTACTGTTAGGTTAAGACGCATATCGGTGTAATGATCCACGACACATAAAATACAGGGTGGGCCAATAAAATGTTACCACTTTTTGAATCCTTGCTATTTCCAAAATAGATTTTTTTTATTCTCAAAAATACTAACAACAAAACATTGAATTCTCACACCAATGGATCGAAAACAATATACTGTGAAGGAGAGAGTAAAGATCGTGGAAGTATATTTTGAATTAAAATTGGTAACCCAAACTCAGTGACGATTCGTCATTGACGTTCCGGAAAGAAATCTTCCATGTATACCTACAATCAGACATCTTCTTCGAAAATTCAGGAAAACAGGATATGCGACCAAAGCGAATAAAGGACATAGTGGTAGGCCAAGGTCTGCGAGAACAGCCATTAACACAGAGATCGTGAGACAGCGTCTGGAGGAATCATCAAGAAAATCGACCAGATGTTTATCAGAGGGAGACTGCCCTCTCAAGGACCACTCTCAGACGCATACTGAACACAGATCTTTATTTCTTTCCCTACAGAGTTCAGATTTTAACAAATTCATTGATATTAAATGTTGGTTTAATGTTTCTTATCACAAATCTTTGAATAAAAATTTTGAATAAATTCACATTTGAAAACTTGGGTATGATTGAAAAGTGGTAACATTTTATTGGCCCACCCTGTAGTTTATTGGACACGCAACACAACACAACACAATTCAATACAATACGTATTCAATGACAGCCTTGGGACTGGATTGTTTTGATCAGCTCCTCAAATCTGGGTGACTTTGATGATAGACTGCATCTTAGGTCATCTTCTGGTTGTAAACGGTTTCTGTACTTTGTCTTCGTGACTGCGAGGGCTGAAAAGCCTGCTTCGCACAGATAAGTTGTAGCAAAAGGCAGGAGTGCTTTCAGGGCTTCTCCTCCAAGAATGGGGTTTTTCTTGATAAACTTTAATCCAAAAAGAGCTCAATGTTTTTTTTTTTTTATGTTGAAAGTCGTAACGAAGTATTTGGTCATTCTGGATGTCAATAAGCTGCTCCTGAAGTTTGCTGATGTTTGTAATTTCATCAGGTAGCTTCAGTGTTGAAAGAGTTTCTTATCCAACTGTATTTCGGCGCATTTTCTGGAATGTAACGATCAAACTCTGTAATTAGCTTGGATATATGTTTCTCGATAATGTCTTTGACTTCGATGAGCGAAAAAGTGTCATTCTCCAGAGGTACACTCAGAGATAGAAATGATGCAGTCTTTCCATCTTTAATTTTGTTCATCCACAACTTCAGTTTTCCTTTGAATGCTGAGAGTTTTTCGGCAAGTCCAACTAATGTCTGATCACAACCTTGCATTGAAATGTTCAAGGAATTAATCTCAGCAAATATATCTGCAAGATAGGCTACTTGCATCAACCACTTTGAGTCCGAAAATTTGTAGGCAAATGGATGACTCTTTTCAGTCAAAAATATCTCAGTCTCAGTCCGCAACTCCAGCAATCGTTGAAGAACCTTTCCTCGTGACAACCATCTAACCTCTGAGTAGTACAGCAGATTTATATGATCACAACCAAAATCAGAGCACATCTGAGCAAATAACCGTGAGTTGAGAGCCCTAGATTTAATGAAATTAACAACTTGAATTACTTCCTGCATCACCTTCTGAAACTCATGTGACAACTTTTTAGAAGCAAGATTTTCACGGTGGAGTAAACAGTGAACAATCACCACGTTCGGATTCTCTTGCTTAACTCGCGCAGTGAAGCCTTGGCATGCTCCTAACATTGCTGCTGCACCATCACAACAAACACTGTAACACTGCTTCCAGAGAAGTCCTTCTTGCTTGAAGAATAAATCAACCATCACAAAAATATCTTCTCCAGTTGTTGTGGTTTGCAATGGCTTGCAAAACAAAAACTCTTCTTCCATTTCTGTTAGACCTTGACACCGTACATAAGTCAAAAGTTGGGCGTCATCACTAATATCAGTTGACTCGTCCAGCTGGAGACTGAACTGCCCACTCCTTTTTATGGCTTCAATCACCTGGTCTTTTATGTCACATGACATGTTCTGAATTCGCTTTTTAACTGTGTCGTTTAACAGAGGAACACCTTCAATTTTCTTTGCAAATTCATGTCCATAAACTGTGCGCACCACATCGAGAGCTGCAGGCTTTAACAATTCTTCTCCAATATTATGTGGCTCCTTAGCTCTTACAATTCTCCAGGCTACGAGGTACGAAGCAAGTGTTGCTTGTTGCAGGCGCATAACCACTGTGTTGGTAGGAACATCCAGTCTCTGCCTTTTCAGTTTCTGTTCTTCTTTTTCGAAAAAACTTCGCTGTTTGTTGACTAGTCGCCTATGCTTTGCTTCTAAGTGTCGTTTTAGTTTGTTGAGCTTGAAAGATTCGTTGCTCAAAACTTCCGCACAAATAACACACTTTGGCTTAATTATGCCATGTTGAGATATGTATGTGAAACCCAGATTAAGGTATTCATCCTTGTACAGTCTCTTAGTCATAAGTACTTAATACCGAAAAGCAACCTAATTGAAAAATAAGGCAATGAGAAGAAAAAAAATCGATAGTGAGGAAGAACGACTGGTACAACTACCGCTTCAAGAAAATTTGAGTTGACAGAAAAATAACAAAAAATCTTTTTTTTTTCAACAAATCCTTGGCGACCCATTCCAATGGCTTCGCGACCCATAGGTTAAAAACCACTGGCATAAGCCAACTTCTTGCGGAACCAACGCTTCCGTATCGAGAACTCATTAGCTTAAGCGAGTGTGAGCGACTGACAGTTTAATGAGCTGCAAAGTGCATGAAAGACTATGAATAACGAGCAAATAATAATCAGGGCTTAGTTTACCGCAGCAGCATTTACTCAATACGCAGCCATAACCTTATAAAACAGTCGTTAAAATTGCGACACATACACAAAACATGTTAGTTTGTACTGTTGTCCTTACAATCGTTGTAATTGGTATCGATTTTTGGTGAAAGCAAATATCAATTTGAATTTGATGCTGTGCGTATTTCTTGCGTACTTAACGAGGGTTTCAGTAGTTGTTTACCCTAGCATATTTTTGTTGATTTACGTTTTTGACTGCTATTGTAATCGCTGTGAAATCTTTATATTTACCAGTTAAATATAACAAACTCTTGTGAGATTCGAACCCGGGTCTTTCGAGCTGCTCTTCCGCCCGCACCGGGGCTTGCTGTCATGTAATCACGTACTGCCATGTATGCCTTGAAACACCACATGTAGTGTATAACCTTTGAAAGGTTTTTCTATGCCTAATTACCTTTTGTGTGATAAATTTCACGTCAGGACATCAGTTTTAGTTTATACTTGCACGGTTGGCAGTAACGTCAAGAGGAGCCTGGTTCAAAAGTAAACCGTATGTAAGTCTTGTGCTTTGTGTTGGATTATTTGTGGAGCTGATATCTACGAGGCATGGTGTGACCACAAAAATGTACGGCGGAAAGCTAAGTTTTTGAGGCGCTTTCGCAATTTCAAAGGAGAGAACTGATCACAGCCACAACACAAGCCTGTTTCAGCATTCAACATGCCTAACGAGCAAAGTAAAAGGTTATCGTATTTCCATCAAGTTAGAAGGAAAATACGTAGGAGTGAAAAATAAATATTTGAAAGGCTATTGTAAGCAGTGTAGGTAAGAACGTAGTGTAGCCTACGTAGCGTTTATGACATTGTTGAGAAAGCAGACTTTTGAACAAGGCTGTAGAGGTTTCCAACCCGAGTTTTGTGTTTCATTGTTAATTAACTTTCAGTTGTCTTTGATCACTTGATTTTTCAGCGCATTTTGGGTAATCTTAGTTGATTTCTCTGTTTGTGCAGATTACTCTCGGTTTAGTGCACGTTTTGTGTCTCTGATTTTGCTTCAAGGATTTTTGCTTTCCAATCGCGATAGACTAAAAATGATTTTCACAAATCCCTAGCTTGGCGCTTAGCAACTGGGATAAATAAGGAAAATGAAATTTAAAACCTTTCAAAATTTACTCAGCGAGTTAAGGCTAGTTTCCATTAGGCGTAATCTGCCGTTGTAGCGTAAATATTTTTTGTTTGTCTATTTGAAGTTATTTTTATGCCAAACCCGGGAAAAAACGCTTCGCGCTTAAAATTGAATAGAAAAATAAAGATTTTTTACGCTATTTACGCGCAATGGAAACCAGCTTTTTTGATTAAAATATCCCTAAGGGGAGAACATCGTTGAAGTTAAAAGCACCAAAAAAGCAGAGCACTAATTCTTATTGATCATTTTTAGTTTAATTTCGGTTCGGTTTCTGTTTGCTTGGTTACGTTGTACACATGAATCCATTATTTGTTTGAGTAATCTACTGTATATTTGACCATAAAGCAGCGTCAGCCATCGTTCAACTTACGCTCGCCAGTTTTCAGAGTCGCTGACTGCTGTTGACATATTATGCACTAGCTTTATTCAAAAATGGTAATGTATGGATTGATTCAAAGGCAATTAGAAGCTCATGGCACGTGTTGATCCCCCTTCCGAAGCTAGGCTTGTATGCTTTAAATCTGAGACAGCTGTAGTTGTAACTACTAGAAAAGAGCGGGGTTATTTTGATGAATTCGTCAGCGTCCTCTCAAAAGATCATCACTTATGCTTAACCCAGGTGTTATTTCGTCAGTATAGTTTTATTTTGCGACATATTTTGTTTCGGATGGCCTATTGGAAACATTGTGAATATTTGGTTGACGATATAAATTCAGTTTCATCTTGTGTTGCAATGAGTTGTTTCTACAGAGAAAAGCGCAGCTAATTCGCGTTTTACACGCTTGCCTGAAGTCTCTGCCAATAATGGAAGGAAGTTCTGCACTGCGTGATTTCATTTGTGTTAATCGACGTTTGCTACATGAGAGGCTTCGTATGCAAAATTAGCTCTAAATCTAAAAGCGGTTTCAATTATTTGCCAAATCGGACTTCCAGTGTTGAACTGAACCGAATTTTGAATTACTTTTTATAGCCACCATTTTTTCGACATACTGTTGGGATAAATCAATGTTTTTTCTTATTTTTTCAAAATCAACTTTTTGAAAGAGAATTTTCCAGCCGCAGTCTTATGTTAAGCAAAATTATTCGTAATCACTTATTGAAATCGATAAATGTATATCAAGTAAAACATGCTCCTTTCCATCAAGAGGGAGCACATCAGCAAATGCGGAATCCATGGAGCAACCCGGGCTTCCTAAAAGTATCCGAGCCTGAGTCCGTAGATATCCCCTGATCCGGTACTGAATGTCAGTAAAAAGTACAAATGGAGCACCGTTTTAAAACACGTGCAATCAACTAGTGGTGCGTTTTCTGAATAATAGAACTAACAAAATGTAGACAATAGAAATGCATAAGCCAACGTCTTGCGGAACCATCGCATCCGTATCAAGAACTCAGTAGCTTAAGCGAGTGTAAGCGACTGACAGTTTAATGAGCTGCAAAGTCCGGTTAGTTTGCACTTTGCCTGGCTGCGTTTATGCCACGACCAAGGTACATCCCCGCAGCCAGTGGCATTAGCTCATACAAATACGCTTACAGTAACGAAAATGTCATAAGTAGCGTTCTTCATATTTAGCAGGCTATTCCAGAAAATACATATCAATCACTTTGGCGCCCTTTCACAACTTTGATATGCTTTCAATTCAAGCACTTGCCTAATTTAAAGGATAAAGGTTGGTTTAGTTTAAGAACGCCTGTGGTAGAAGCGGGGCAAATAAGACGTTGACTGGACAAACAGGAGAGACATGTAGGGGCTATGTACAAACGTCTGTTCAGTTTTTTTAATCAATTGCATATCAAAAACCGATAGTTTTGTTTGAAATGAGATTTGGCTATGTAAAAAAGTACTGACATTTTGTTAGTGCTTTGACAACTATCCCTTGAGTCCAGCCGTCTTGGCCGGCTGAACCGATGTTGTTACCGCAACTACCAATGGAAACCCAGCGGGCGACGCCAGCAGGGCTGGCTAGTCTATATTATAAACAGGGATGTGGTAGCGGAAGCGGTGGAAGCAGTCCTTTTTCTGTGGAAGCGGAAGCGCGAAAATTCCATCGCTTCCGCTTCCACATATGAGGGAAGAATCGAGGGAGAAAAGAAATTGGTTCTGCTATCCTTCGGAGAAGAGCGAATAGGGGACGCATAAACATTAAGAAGTGAGAACGAGGAGGAGTCGTTTAGAGAAATGTTGACCTCTAGATAATCATAGTAGAGGTCAAGCGAAGAAAGAGGATCGGTAGAAAGCTCATAGAAGGATAAGCCCTGCCTGAAGAAAATGATGACGCCGCCGCTAGCGCCTGCGACATCAGTAGAAAAAATATCAGATCGGGAGAGGGTTTCATCGGATCGCAGAGCAGAAAATCCAGGGATCCGGAAAGAGGAAGATAAATTAAGGTTGGATTCCTGGATACAAATAAGGTCAACGGGATGAGACGAAACAAAGTGTAGCAGTTCAGTGCTCCTGGCTCGGAGGCTCCCAGCATTCCATTGAAGAACCCTGAGGGAGTCAGGGAGGAAATAGGAAGCAGGAGGTATAGAGAAACCGCCAGGAGCATGACGAGGTGGTGAGGGTGCAGAGGGAGAAGATACAAAGTGGGAGAAAAAGGATAAGAAGTTTGAAAGCGAGGGTGGGGTGCGAGTGCTGCATTGGCAAAGGCCGCTAGATTGAGCAGTGGAGATTTACCAGCTAGAGGAAACCGAGTAGGAAGTCACAGTGCTGGTAGGTGTGAAATCTCAAAAAAAGCAGAAACGCAGCAGGTAGGTCAGCTCCAGGAGTGAGATCTGCCAAGAGTTCTGAATCTAGAAAAGGAGAGTAGTGAGCACTTTAAATGAACTCAATTAGAGCATATGCAGCATTGCACTGACCTACGCCACCACGTCACATTTTCAGCGCACACTGAACAGGGAAAGATGGGACAAGGGTTAGGATGAACGTTGCCGCTCATCAGGAGAAGGAGAAGAATGAGAAAGCAGGCAGGAGAAGAGAGAAGACAGGCCAATTTTAAAGAGGCTGCGTGCTGCCCTTTTGCGGTGGTTCAGGGGGCTGCACGGCGAAAAAATCGTTTGTGTGAGGGGAGTGCCCGGGGTAACTGGGACCCTCGGAAAAGCCAACAGTCATTTTAACCCAACCTAAACGGGGTTGGGGACCGCACCACCATGTTGAGGCGGCTGTTGATTGGTGCAGTTCAATTTTGCTCGCTTTACATGTATGTACTAAATATACAACAGAAATTTCGCACTTCACTATCCAAAAAGATCGGAGTCCATACGTGTTTTGGAGACGGACAGAGGATCGATAATGATGATTAGAGTTAAAGTTAACTCAAAGTCAGAGTTAGTTGAGGATAGAGAGGGAAAATCAGCGCTATATGGTGTAATTTGTTGTTGTGACAACAGGCTATTGTCGAGAGCTGTAATATGTGATCATACAGTTTAGATCTGAGAAGCATTAAGTTAACTTTGTAAAAGTAGTTGTAAGTAGTGAAGGAACTTGTAATAACTGTCTATTTGTTGAAATGTTTAATTATTTTTTAAATTATAGTAATGAAATATTTGATTTTCTTGCAAGCAATTTGTGATTTCTAAATTTTTGTGAGTTGGGTTCAGTGACAAACGCAAAAGTACATCAGGGATTCCGCAATGACAAAAAGATTAAAAAGCACTGCTGTACTGTACATTCAACACGAGTTCTAATATCTAAGAAAAAGAAACACAGAGCAGTTCGGAACAACAAGCTCAAGCGAGGTAGGTAAAGTAATAGCAATAAATGAATGTTTTTGTTTTTTCAAAATGATGAAGTGTAGGAGAAGGCAGGCTACAGGCCCACAAAAGTTAAAAAAATCGTCAACGGTCGTTTTTTTCGTTTTTTGTTAGTGGAAGCGGAAGCGATAGGTGTGGAAGCGGAAGCGGTTGAAAAATAACCGCTTCCACATCCCTGATTACAAAGCAGAGTTCTGTCTGTACTTTCTTATGTACGTACATTTGCTTTCACTCCTCGGAAACCATTGCACCTATCAACTTCAAACTTGGTACGATCGATTTCTTCTCCGTTGTGAGCAGCAGAGAGGTTTCTTGACGTTATAATGGCGCCATATCCAAGACAATTTTTTCAATTGGCATTTTTTGACAGACCAAGACCATTTTTTGCTCAAACAAAAGCCAGCCTCCAACTTGCCAACTTACAAAACTTTTAAAGCTTTTGGATGTAAAAGAGCTTCACAGCTATCGCTTGATGGCGCAATTTGTTCTCTGTATTTTCCAATATAGCTTTGAAAAAAGCTGGTTTTGCCTGTCTGTCTGTGTCGTATGTTCAGATGGTTGATTGCCACAATTTCACGCATTTCTTTGCGGTATCGTTAAAGGTGCTCAAATCGTCACGAGAGCAAGGTGTTTTGAGCAGTGGGCATTGCAGTAGGTGCTCCATTGTTTGTGTCTCTGTACCACAATTACACGAGGAGTCGCCAGTATGGTATCCCCATTTGATTAAATTTGCCCTGGTACAGCCTACGCCAGATCTAAGTCGATTGAGTGTTTTCCATGTTGGCCAGGGTGCATTGCTTCCTGGGGGAAGACTCTCAGATGGTTGAATTCCCATATCGACAGAGGGTGGGTTGGATTTTAACTTATCGATCCATCGTTCCATGTTTGTCTCTGCTTTGGGCTGGACAAGGGACTGGACATGACTCAGAAAAGATCTTCGTGATTTTAACCTCGTTGGTGCTGGCTCAGATCCAAATAGTGGGTGTCTTGGGTCGGCAGATTGGCATAGTCTTTCCGCTCTGCTGGCTGTCTCTCTTCTAATTTCGGGTGATGCAATACCAGCAAGTAGGTGTAGGTTGCTGATGTTGGTAGGTTTGAGACAACCTGTAATGATCCGACAAGCATTGTTTAGGGCTGGATCTAATTTGCTGGCATGTACGGATCTTGACCATACAGGACATGCATATTCAGCAGCTGTATAGCACAAGGCCAGGGTTGATGTTCTGAGAGTATGAGGCGTGCATCCCCATTTTGAGTTAGTCAATTTCCTCAAAATGTTGTTCCTGGTGTTGACCTTGGCCTTAGTGCTCAGAATATGACTTCTATAGCTGAGTGTGCGATCGAGTTTGACTCCCAGATATAAAGGGTTTGGGTGGTATTCCAGCCATGTTCCGGACCAAGTAACTCTGAGTGGTCGGTTTGCTTCTCTATTTTTGAGATGGAATGCGCACACCTGAATCTTTGATGCATTTGGTTTCAGATGGTTCTTTGCATAGTACTCAGTCAGCAGAGTAAGAGAGTCTGTTAGATTGAAAGTCGTAACGAAGCCGTTCAACGGCTTCAAAGGAACTTTCTTGGGATGTAATGCACAGATCGTCTGCATAAATAAAACGAGATGTTCTTTCGTCCGTGAGTTGATCATTGGTGTAGATGTTATACAACAATGGGGCTAAAACACTGCCTTGAGGGAGGCCATGTCGCTGTTGCCGCCATCGACTTTTCTTCTGATTCAGAGCCACATAAAACATCCTGTTCTTTAGAAGAGTACCATGGAGTGTTGTCATTGCTTTATCATCGGTCATCTGGTAGAGTTTAGTCATCAATATACGATGATTCACTGTATCGTATGCAGCAGATAGGTCGACGAAAACAGCACCCGTCACTAATCTCTTCTCGAAACCATCTTCAATATGCTGCGTGAGGTTAAGCAATTGGCCAGTTGTCGATTTACCTTCACGAAAACCAGCCTGTTGTGGAATGATCTTTGGTTCCACAACTGGGGTAAGCCTTCCAAGCAATAGCCTTTCGAACAGTTTGTATGGGTGGCATAGTAGGGAGATCGGTCTGAAGCTCTTGGGCAATGATAGGTCTTTGCCTGGTTTTGGGAGAGCAATAACGCGTGATTTCTGCCAGATCTTGGGAATGTAATTGGTTTCCACGCATCGATTAAACAGTTCAAGCAACCATTTTTTAGCTTGCTGGCCGAAGTGTTTTAGCTCTTCCGTAAAGATGCCATCCAAGCCAATCGCTTTGCCATTCTTGAGAGCAGCAATGCCATTAGAGAACTCTTGAGCTGTAAATGGTGATTTTAGATTTGGTTCCATGTTTTGTTTTCCCTTTTTTCTAAATTTCACCCTAGGTGCTTTCTTTCCTTTTGTTTGCCCATTAACTAAGAGCTGATGTGCAACTTAATTAGCGGTAACTGGGTAGTGTTGATGTTTTGGAATGGCAGGATCGTTGTTTAGTTTTCGGATCAGATTCTATACCTTCTTGCTGTTTCTAGACATGTCCGTTGATTCAATTGTATCTAGCCATTTTCGTTAGCGCTCTTGAGTCATGGAGGCCATGAGTTGTTCTCATGCAGTAATGGTATCTTCAGCAAAAGGATCTTCTTTGTATAGCATTTTGTACTTATCCAGCATGTTCAGACTTTCTTCGTTGAGACATGGCACATATCTAGTTCGGCAGCCACAAGGAATATGTATGTTTTCGTGAAATATTTTGAACCAGGTTGGTGAAAAGTTTGTAATTTTTGGACTTGATGTGATATTGTAGATTTGGTTTTCCAGGTCGGTTGTAAAACTTATCCCGTCTGCTTTTTGGAAATTGAAACGGCGTTGGTAAGGCACAGTTGTAGGTGTGACTGCTGCATGGACACTGACACTAATAGGACGATGCTGCGTTCTGGGAATAGGGTCCAGAACTCCTTTTTTGCATAAGCTGCCAATTGTTTGGTTTACAAACGCAATGTCTGGATTATATCCAGTTTTCCACCTTGCACTATTAAAGGAAGGTGGATGCTTAGCGTCATGCACCAGGGAGAGTTGATTACTGTCTGACCATTGTTCAACGGCGTTGCCATCTTCGTTTGTTGAAATGTATCCCCATTGGGTGTTATGGCTGTTAAAATCTCCAATGACAATCCTGTTCTTGTGTGGTTTAAACAGAGGTGGGAGCTTGAAGGGTGTTGCTGGTGGTTTGTACACTGATGT
This sequence comes from Trididemnum clinides, assembly GCA_963675345.1. Classification (NCBI taxonomy): domain Eukaryota; kingdom Metazoa; phylum Chordata; class Ascidiacea; order Aplousobranchia; family Didemnidae; genus Trididemnum; species Trididemnum clinides. Next base: position 17,124,727 of record OY776305.1, read on the forward strand.
GATAACAATGCTTCCAAGATCTACAGAGAGGGTTTCAATGTTATTTTGGTCATCTGTATGTATTGATTCCACGGTTGTTCCTTCTTTTACAAAAATAGCACTTCCATACTTATCGTGTGAAAGTTCAGCAATACAAGTCATTCCGTTCACTTTGGGCCGGTGGCTTTGTGGTCCGCGATGGGTTTCTTGTAAGCAAAGAACACTGCATTTATGCTTGAAACACATTTTTGCAATAAGATCTTCTTTAGCAGATGATAGTCCTTCAATGTTCAAGGATATAACTGTCATCGACAGCTTTGAAAAAAGCCAGCTTTGAATATCGCCTTGACGATGACATTTCTTCCGGTTTCGGCACGACATTGACTCGAGTACAACGAAAATTTGTAGCTTGAAGTGGTAGCAGATTTCGCAGCAAAGCTGACAGGGATCGCGACGTGAACGCTTCTGCTATGATCCCCATATTTCACATATGATCCCCATATCCCACATAAGCTTTTCATGACGTTTTTATCAGTGGCGAGATTGCCTCAAATGGGAAAGAACGAGAGTGAGCAATTTCTTTCATCTCAATAATTCAACGGTTGGCAATCACAACAATCCAATGATAGCGTTTGCATAGTAATATGCGCCAAAGAAAGAGATCTTGTAACGGCGAAATGCCAGAGCAAGCGCAGTAAGAGGCCAAAGAGGAACACCGTCATTATCAAAACAGTTTGAGAGTGTAAACAAACTGTTTCTGTTCACTCTTAAAAGGAAGTGCTGCAAGAGGAGAAATAGAAACGCCGTAATTATCAAAACAGTTTAGAGTGTACACTCTCAAACTGTTTTGATAATATGTACGAGAGTACACTTTCTCTCAAACTGTTTTGATAATATGTACGAGAGTACACTTTCTCTCAAACTGTTTTGATAATATGTACAAGATCACTCTTTCTCTCAAACTGTTTTGATAATATGTACGAGAGTACACTTTCAAACTGTTTCGATAATTACGGCGTTTGTATTTGGCCTCTTGATGCACTTCCTTTTAAGAGTGTGCAAAAAAAATTTGTTTAAACTCTCGAACTATTTCGATAATTAGGTTTTTCTGAAACCGGAGGAAAAAAATAACGCTGAAGAATTTTTATTTAATGGTTTTATTCAAAGGTACAATAAGCAATTTTTATTTACTTTCTCCTAATTTGTGATTGTGTAAGTTGCAGTCAAAGTCACTTTGTGCAACTTGGTATGAAAAATTTACCTAATGAAATCTAAACAAACGTAGATCGGAATATTATGATTTTGGCTAAATTTTTTTTTTAAATATTGATATTTCTGAAAAAATTACCGATTTAAAATTTTTTTCTGGCTACGCTCTTGCTGTTGAGTAAAAATAGTTGCGTAAGTGAGTGATATTACGACGCAGAAACTTGAAATCTATTTTTTGATGTCTTAAAAGATTTTGCAGATGCCCGTTGGTTTTTAAGCATATCTTTGGATCGCATAATTTTACGAAAATAATTTTTATAAAATTTGAGTCGCTTCAAAAAAAGATCAGGAACCACTGATCTAGATCAAAGGTTTTCAATTTGTTTCTGTCTGCGAACCATGTGGAAGTTTTTTTACTGTTGCTGTGCTTTCTATGTGGGTGACTGTGGGCATTTTTGTTATGACGTTTTTGTTTGGAGATCTAGATTATCAGAGTCACTTCTCAGCAATATTCAGCTCCAAAATATGATCAAAACTTTTTTGAAAGTCAAGTTTTTTAGATTAACTTTCTTGCAACTTAGCAACTTTTTGCTACGTTTTTTGCCCGTCTTTTAAATTTATGGGGAAGGTTGCGTACAAGTATGTGGAGAAGAGGCTTTAGTTCCCCACTCCTCTAATTTCACGCCTGTGCTACAGTATGTTTCATCGAAGGCGTAAACAGAATGGAGCGCGCTGAAACCACCCCTTTTTAGCCACGTTCTTTGTAGCTATACGTCCAGCAACCAATCCAGTTTCAAAGATTGTGTGAAGAACTGTTTATACAGACAGTCAATTAAGTAATCTTTTAAAAATCGAGTAAAATCTTTTTAAAAGACTCAAAAAGATATTTGTGGATGCCTTCCTTGCAAGTCTTTGTTGCGTCTGTGCGCAGCGTTTGATATTTAGTAATTTTGTTTAAAACGCAAGCTGATTAACTTAGCTACAACAATAGAATAGACAAATGTATTTGACTTTAAACTTCGCATGTGAGCCGGAAAGAGTAGGGTACTACAGCTTGAGAACCATTGGTTCAGAATCTGCTTAAATAAGAAATTAAAAATGGCAATTTAAATTAATTAAAATATATTTTCAGTGTTAAAATTTAAACCTAAAAAGTTAATTGCGAGTATATACACTAATTATATTGGATATACTCGGTCAGTTTAAAATTTTTTTATCGTACTCTAGCTCAGCGGTTCCTAACCGCCGGTCCGCAGTTTCACTTTCACTTAAAGGAAGTTTATTTTCACGTTATATTGTATCAACATTAGTTATTATCACGCGGCTGTTTAAACCTTTATTATTATTGGTTCTTGTTAGGTGAACTGACAAAACAATGGGTGCAAACTTGTAGGGCAAACTTCTACAAATGGGTGCAAGCATTCAAAGATGGACGCGAAAGCATTACTGATGATTTGAGAAGTGGAAGACCTGTGAATGTCTCTACTCCAGAAGCAGTATTTCTGCCAGATCTTGGGAATGTAATTGGTTTCCACGCATCGATTAAACAGTTCAAGCAACCATTTTTTAGCTTGCTGGCCGAAGTGTTTTAGCTCTTCCGTAAAGATGCCATCCAAGCCAATCGCTTTGCCATTCTTGAGAGCAGCAATGCCATTAGAGAACTCTTGAGCTGTAAATGGTGATTTTAGATTTGGTTCCATGTTTTGTTTTCCCTTTTTTCTAAATTTCACCCTAGGTGCTTTCTTTCCTTTTGTTTGCCCATTAACTAAGAGCTGATGTGCAACTTAATTAGCGGTGACTGGGTAGTGTTGATGTTTTGGAATGGCAGGATCGTTGTTTAGTTTTCGGATCAGATTCTATACCTTCTTGCTGTTTCTAGACATGTCCGTTGATTCAATTGTATCTAGCCATTTTCGTTAGCGCTCTTGAGTCATGGAGGCCATGAGTTGTTCTCCTGCAGTAATGGTATCTTCAGCAAAAGGATCTTCTTTGTATAGCATTTTGTACTTATCCAGCATGTTCAGACTTTCTTCGTTGAGACATGGCACATACCTAGTTCGGCAGCCACAAGGAATATGTATATTTTCGTGAAATATTTTGAACCAGGTTGGTGAAAAGTTTGTAATTTTTGGACTTGATGTGATATTGTAGATTTGGTTTTCCAGGTCGGTTGTAAAACTTATCCCGTCTGCTTTTTGGAAATTGAAACGGCGTTGGTAAGGCACAGTTGTAGGTGTGACTGCTGCATGGACACTGACACTAATAGGACGATGCTGCGTTCTGGGAATAGGGTCCAGAACTCCTTTTTTGCATAAGCTGCCAATTGTTTGGTTTACAAACGCAATGTCTGGATTATATCCAGTTTTCCACCTTGCACTATTAAAGGAAGGTGGATGCTTAGCGTCATGCACCAGGGAGAGTTGATTACTGTCTGACCATTGTTCAACGGCGTTGCCATCTTCGTTTGTTGAAATGTATCCCCATTGGGTGTTATGGCTGTTAAAATCTCCAATGACAATCCTGTTCTTGAGTGGTTTAAACAGAGGTGGGAGCTTGAAGGGTGTTGCTGGTGGTTTGTACACTGATGTGATAACAATGCTTCCAAGATCTACAGAGAGGGTTTCAATGTTATTTTGGTCATCTGTATGTATTGATTCCACGGTTGTTCCTTCTTTTACAAAAATAGCACTTCCATACTTATCGTGTGAAAGTTCAGCAATACAAGTCATTCCGTTCACTTTGGGCCGGTGGCTTTGTGGTCCGCGATGGGTTTCTTGTAAGCAAAGAACACTGCATTTATGCTTGAAACACATTTTTGCAATAAGATCTTCTTTAGCAGATGATAGTCCTTCAATGTTCAAGAATATAACTGTCATCGACGGCTTTGAAAAAAGCCAGCTTTGAATATCGCCTTGACGATGACATTTCTTCCGGTTTCGGCACGACATTGACTCGAGTACAACGAAAATTTGTAGCTTGAAGTGGTAGCAGATTTCGCAGCAAAGCTGACAGGGATCGCGACGTGAACGCTTCTGCTATGATCCCCATATTTCACATATGATCCCCATATCCCACATAAGCTTTTCATGACGTTTTTATCAGTGGCGAGATTGCCTCAAATGGGAAAGAACGAGAGTGAGCAATTTCTTTCATCTCAATAATTCAACGGTTGGCAATCACAACAATCCAATGATAGCGTTTGCATAGTAATATGCGCCAAAGAAAGAGATCTTGTAACGGCGAAATGCCAGAGCAAGCGCAGTAAAAGGCCAAAGAGGAACACCGTCATTATTAAAACAGTTTGAGAGTGTAAACAAACTGTTTCTGTTCACTCTTAAAAGGAAGTGCTGCAAGAGGAGAAATAGAAACGCCGTAATTATCAAAACAGTTTAGAGTGTACACTCTCAAACTGTTTTGATAATTTGTACGAGACTCCACTTACTCTCAAACTGTTTTGATAATATGTACGAGAGTACACTTTCTCTCAAACTGTTTTGATAATATGTACAAGATCACTCTTTCTCTCAAACTGTTTTGATAATATGTACGAGAGTACACTTTCAAACTGTTTCGATAATTACGGCGTTTGTATTTGGCCTCTTGATGCACTTCCTTTTAAGAGTGTGCAAAAAAAATTTGTTTAAACTCTCGAACTATTTCGATAATTAGGTTTTTCTGAAACCGGAGGAAAAAAATAACGCTGAAGAATTTTTATTTAAAGGTTTTATTCAAAGGTACAATAAGCAATTTTTATTTACTTTCTCCTAATTTGTTATTGTGTAAGTTGCAGTCAAAGTCACTTTGTGCAACTTGGTATGAAAAATTTACCTAATGAAATCTAAACAAACGTAGATCGGAATATTATGATTTTGGCTAAATTTTTTTTTAAATATTGATATTTCTGAAAAAATTACCGATTTAAAATTTTTTTCTGGCTACGCTCTTGCTGTTGAGTAAAAATAGTTGCGTAAGTGAGTGATATTACGACGCAGAAACTTGAAATCTATTTTTTGATGTCTTAAAAGATTTTGCAGATGCCCGTTGGTTTTTAAGCATATCTTTGGATCGCATAATTTTACGAAAATAATTTTTATAAAATTTGAGTCGCTTCAAAAAAAGATCAGGAACCACTGATCTAGATCAAAGGTTTTCAATTTGTTTCTGTCTGCGAACCATGTGGAAGTTTTTTTACTGTTGCTGTGCTTTCTATGTGGGTGACTGTGGGCATTTTTGTTATGACGTTTTTGTTTGGAGATCTAGATTATCAGAGTCACTTCTCAGCAATATTCAGCTCCACAATATGATCAAAACTTTTTTGAAAGTCAAGTTTTTTAGATTAACTTTCTTGCAACTTAGCAACTTTTTGCTACGTTTTTTGCCCGTCTTTTAAATTTATGGGGAAGGTTGCGTACAAGTATGTGGAGAAGAGGCTTTAGTTCCCCACTCCTCTAATTTCACGCCTGTGCTACAGTATGTTTCATCGAAGGCGTAAACAGAATGGAGCGCGCTGAAACCACCCCTTTTTAGCCACGTTCTTTGTAGCTATACGTCCAGCAACCAATCCAGTTTCAAAGATTGTGTGAAGAACTGTTTATACAGACAGTCAATTAAGTAATCTTTTAAAAATCGAGTAAAATCTTTTTAAAAGACTCAAAAAGATATTTGTGGATGCCTTCCTTGCAAGTCTTTGTTGCGTCTGTGCGCAGCGTTTGATATTTAGTGATTTTGTTTAAAACGCAAGCTGATTAACTTAGCTACAACAATAGAATAGACAAATGTATTTGACTTTAAACTTCGCATGTGAGCCGGAAAGAGTAGGGTACTACAGCTTGAGAACCACTGGTTCAGAATCTGCTTAAATAAGAAATTAAAAATGGCAATTTAAATTAATTAAAATATATTTTCAGTGTTAAAATTTAAACCTAAAAAGTTAATTGCGAGTATATACACTAATTATATTGGATATACTCGGTCAGTTTAAAATTTTTTTATCGTACTCTAGCTCAGCGGTTCCTAACCGCCGGTCCGCAGTTTCACTTTCACTTAAAGGAAGTTTATTTTCACGTTATATTGTATCAACATTAGTTATTATCACGCGGCTGTTTAAACCTTTATTATTATTGGTTCTTGTTAGGTGAACTGACAAAACAATGGGTGCAAACTTGTAGGGCAAACTTCTACAAATGGGTGCAAGCATTCAAAGATGGACGCGAAAGCATTACTGATGATTTGAGAAGTGGAAGACCTGTGGATGTCTCTACTCCAGAAGCAGTAAAGTCATGCTCACTGTGTTCTGGGACAGAAATGGGCCGATCACTATCAGTTTCTTGGAAAGGGGCAATACTGTGAACTCAGAGAACTACTGTGAGCTGCTAACTCAAGTGAAAAAAGACATTAAGAACAAACGGAGAGGACTTCAATCAAGAGGTGTGATTCTTCTTCAGGATAATGCAAGGCCCCACACAGCAGCAAGAACCCTGGCCAAAATTGAAGATTTAGGCTGGAAACTTCTAACACACCCACCCTACAGCCCAGACCTTGCACCATCTGATTTTCACCTCTTCGGCCCACTCAAAGAGAGTATGAAAGGAATTCACTTCCAGACCGACGAAGAAGTGAAGGCTGCTGTGAGCAACTGGCTAAGGACCCAGTCCACGGAATTCTATGCCAAAGGAATAGACAATTTAATATCAAGATGGAACAAGTGGTTGCAAAGGAGGGAGACTATGTTGAAAAATAAAAAAGCATTTTTTGATTACCAGTCATTGCAAACTTGAGTTATTGAGAAAGTCTCATTACTTATTGACTGACCCTCGTAGAAAGGAGAAAATCCTGAATTATGAGGAAGCAAATAGGGGCAGTTTACAATTCATTTATAACTGACATAGATCTAAACGCCTATTTGACATTCATGTTTTTGTGTGAATGTAATGCTATGAGTCATATTAGTGAATCCACAATTCCAATCGAAAATAACTTAACACAACCGAAGGAGATCGATATGCTGGTATATAGCTGATTTAGCTTCTATAAATAAGAGATATTGGCATGAAGGGTAACAAGTTACAAACCATAATTACAATAATATCTGAAATTACCTATGGAAAGAATCCTGTATTCTCTGAGTAATTTTGAATGCTGCTGAAAATGCAGCTATTTAATATCACTGGCATAGCTATAGGGGAAGCAACAGGAGCCATGGCGTCCCAAATTTTTGAATATAAATAAGGAATAAAAGCATTTGGGCTGAAAATAGGAGAATAGTCAACGTGCAAAAAGGTTAATCTCCAAAAAAGGTGGTCCCGAAAATTTTATATATTTGGCGCTCAAAAATATTTGCTTCTGGCTATGCCTTTAAAATTTTTTGTTACATACGGGTATTTCTTTCCTACGGTCACGGAAAAATTTTATAATGGTAATGTTGGAGCAGAGGTTTTTAATCTTTTATGGGCTATTTATTTTAGCTTTGACTGAATTTTCATTTCCCACAACCTCAATCGAATTGAATTATTTTTACTTGTTCAGTCATGTACCGTCGCAAGTTGGTTTTAAAAAGGAGGCCCAGCTACCACGGATCAATTTCTAAAAAAGAGGCATTAAGAAAGTAACTTGCGACGCCCTGGCCGTCTCAAAACGACGCACCAGTGCGTCACAAAGCTCCTTTGTGTTACCTCTGGCTTGATTCCTAATTTCCTACCTAGAACCACTGTTGCTCTCTACTCCTAAGTTATTCTCTGGTGGTTAAGAACTTCGGTAATAGATCAACTTGTGTTCATACCTGCTTTGGAGTTACCAGCGCTGATACCACACTGAATTTCTACCATAAGCAGTGATAAGGTAGTGACGATGGAAGTGAGTAGTCCGCGGTAGTTTCAAAAGAGAGGGAGACGATCTGTCCGAGTTGACGCTATTTCGAAAACGCCACTGATAAACCATCCTTTTTGCTTTCCTTCGCAAATTGAAGGAAATTTTTCGCTTTGAGAATGACACGTCCAACAATACTCAGATGCTAGTCAAAACCCTACACTGGTGACCCTACAATAGTCACACACACACACACACACACACACACACACACACACACACACACACACACACACACACACACACACACACACACACACACACACACACACACACACACACACACGCTGACTACAGTTTTGGCTGATTGGCGCCCAATCTGTCAAAAGCATGCTTATGATACAGTTTACGTAGTATCGGTACGCATGTTTTTTCTCAATACTCCTCTCACCTCTTGCTTTGTTTTCTTTTTTTAACCGGGAAGAGAAGATTATAGTGACGTTTGTCACCACGTGGCTTGCCATATTGCTACGTAATATTTACGTCTTTTATTTTCGAGTTACTCAAGATAAAAGCGACGTGTTTGCTTTGGTAAAAGCAAAATTGTTTTGTCGGATCAGACAACTTATAAAGGCTTATCAACAACGCTGCCATAAAACAGGAACTGAAACTATCATTTCTTATTTCGCAATTCTTAATTGTTATAAGATTACTAGCCGGCTCTGCCGGTGTTACCAGCTGGGCTCCCATTGGTAATGACGGATTAAAGAATACCTTTTCAGCCGGCTGAACCGGCGTGATCCAATTGGTGACGTAGCCAATTCTCGTTACCAAATTAACACTATCATTTTCGCAAAGGGAATTTACCATTTTTTCAAAGGGTTTAACAAAACATTATGGGGGTTGCGCATAGCTGCTATATTTTCTCTAAGTCTCTGGAGTCTCTTGAAACGTCTATTTTGCTTTGTTTCCAGCGTAGCCGTAGCCTACTTTGAAATTGGACTCCCTCATAGCTGAAACGGTCAACGACTTGACAAAATTTTTTGCGTTTATTTCATTTCATGAAATGCAAGGAAAACATAAATTCAAAGTCGTAGGAGGGCGCAAAAGTGATTAATATGTAGACAGTGACACTGTTTCGACCTATCAGGTCTCTTCAGTGCAATTGGTGACCGACAAGAAGCTAGAGGCTTTTGATAAAGCATAGCTTAGACCGCCACACTTGCGGGATCTATACTAGATCCACTTGGTGGAAGGTCTGTCAGTACAGTGTCACTGTGTGCAGTTTTGCTAAGTGCATCGCTAGCCTCTTGCATTACTATATATGATTAATATGTATTTTGAGGATTGAGCTATTAAATATTAGGGCCACTACTTGCGACTTTTTCGTAACTGAATGCCTGTTTATATCACTTTAACGCCTGTTGCTGCGCGCCTGTTGGTTGGTCCTGGGATAAGCGCTGTCGGAGAAATACCAATTCTAACGTGAAATAAATCACTGACAACCAAGTTATTACAATAGCAGGGCCCCATCAGTAATGTCGAGGTTAATTGCACAATTTGTTCTCTATATTTTCTCAAAAATTACTGACCGCAGAAATGCAATTGAAAGCTCTTTCGGGAGAGATTGACAAAGCGCTTCCTATGACAAACGTTCTACAAAAATTTGAGCTGAATTGACGATGCAACTAGGAGAATTATGAAAACAGAAACAAAATGTTGATGTTTTTAACATAAGCAGTTTTAGTTACAAGATCAAAGGCATTGTTTTTTCAATAGGAATCGAGTAGCAAAACGTTGTGGGGGTTTCGCATAGCCGCTATATTTTGTCCAAAGTTTTTGAAGTCACTAACAACGTATTATTTGCCTAGTTTCCTGCATAGACGTGCACTTAAAAATAGTCTAGACTCTAGACGACATTTAAAACAAGCATTAATTTTGCAAACTTTTTATGCGTCAATTTCACCACTTGCGTGTACGCATAAACGTAAAGGTAAAAGCGCCATAGTGACTGTAGAGTAATTTGAGATATAGGGTATTTGATATTGGCAAACTCCGTACAGTAATTGCATGCCTATTTGTGTGAATTAAAATCTGCTGCGGATATATTGCTAAATATACCTGCTGCGAGCATAAGCGCAGCTAGTGTATGTGCATACTAACTTAACGTCAAGCACTTACAGTTAAGTTATTACAAAAGGTTAGGTTATGGTTAAAGAGTATAAGCCATGGAGCAGATTTTGTGATTTCTGTGAGATCTTACATGAAAAATCGTTAGTTCATTTAACTTTGCTCATTTGATTATTGCAGTATGTGTTAGAGGTCAAGATCAATCGGTCTTGCGACACGGCTGTATAAAACCATTGTTCGTAACATGGCATTGCATAACCAAAAAAATATATTTTGCTACTGCTACCAGTATGTTAATACTGTTATGGATCACTCTTCAACTGGCAGCGTATCACTTGCTTGCCTATAAAATAACAGTCGGAAAAATTTTACGCGTAATTGCTACCTGTTTCATTTTTGCATGGTAGTGGTGCCAAAAAGCATTATCATATCATCGAGCGAGTTTGAAGCATTCATGACAAAAAAGAGAAAAGCATGCAAACAAGAGGAATCGTTTGCTGCATCGTCAATCCAGCTCAAATTGTTGTAAAATGTTTTTGTAGGAAGCGCTTAGTTAATCTCTTTCGAAAGAGGTTTTAATCACATTTCTGTGGTCAGTAGTTTTTGAGAAAACACGGAGAACAAATTGTGCAATGAATCTTCACAGATTGCCCTACCAGCACCACTGCCAATAAGGTGATAAAAACAGTCTTGATTCGTTGTGGCCCATCTGTGTTACCACCCGTATCTCAAAGGTGTATAAGTGTATCATTCCATTTTGCCTACTCTTCTTTCTTAAGTCCAACTCCAATTCATCTTTCTGTCAGGCTGGTATCTGCAGTAGACATTTTGCAAAGATCTGTGCTTGGTCTTGCTCAGTTATCTTTTCTTCAAAAATTTTTCTTCTTCCGTCAGCTAGTTTCCCTACAGTGATGATCTAGCCTGGTGTTTATGAGCCTGGTTGGGAACTAATAGTCTCTGATATTTTTCTACCTCTGTTTCTGCAGCTCTGAAGGCCATAGAAGCCTTGGTCAAATTAGAGCACTGATAAGACAACACACTTTCTTTCTCTATGTACTCCTCACACTTTATCTGAATGGTTTTCTCTGCGCTACCAATGTCACCAAATAAGAATGCCTTAACCAAACCTCTACCTCTGATCTCTGCCAGAATATGTACTTACTGAGATTTCTCTGCCACTCTTGTAATTTGTGCAATTTGGAAGTTACGTCACAAGCTCCAAACGTAATGAAAAAATGTAGGTGATGAATTCCATGCTTGGTGTATATATGACAGAATATCACTAATTTTTACACAGATAGAGTAAACAAAGTAGTTTGTGTACATGTTTATTTCCATCAGTTTATTCGGCCTATATGGTTGGAAGCTATATAGGCTTAGTTGAACTAAAACTGCAACGTGATGTTACACCTTAAAGAGGTAAAATTTTTGTAGGTCGTTAAATTGGGGGCTGGCTTTGGTTTGAGCAAAAAAATTATTTTCCTCTGTCAAGAAATGCAAATTAAAAAAATTAATCTTTGATTATGAGGTCATCATGATGTCACAAACCAACTTATGACACTCAGCCAGTGGAGGTAATCAATAGGGCAAACTTTGATCTTTGAATGCCCAGTATTTTCGGAGAAGTTGAAGCGCACGTGCGTACTGACAGAAATCTGTTTTGTAGTATAGGAAAGTTTGAAATCCTGGTAAATTTTGTTAGTTTTAGAGTTTAGTTTTGAAGTGGTGCGAAATTATCCTACGCAAAACAAAATACCTGAACTTTTATGTTACTAACTTTTCGGTTATAAAGTAATTAGCGCAGTAGCGTACGGAGGGAGCTTTTATTCGCGCCCCCCTTCAAGTTCTCTTCAAGAAAACGTAAAATGTCATTTTCATTTATTGTGCTGGAAACAATAGCAAATACGTTCCTAATGTAGCTCTGAGAGTATTGATTTCCAAAAAAAAAAGATCTTCACCGCGACTGTCCCGTGAAATTTGTTGAAAAGCATTTTCGCGCTCCCCCCCTTAACGAATTTTTGCGTACGCCCCTTACTTTGTATATAGGCTGCAGTTATTTGATATTTCCGTTGTGTATTGGTTTAGTAGCAGAAATGCTGCAGTAACAAAAAATTTATAGTTGACTGAAGTGAGGCTGAGGACAGGCTAAAACAGGATAGCGGTACAATGTACGTTCTCGTGAGTGAAAGATAAACACGGACAGTCAAATCAAGATCTACTGTACATGTAGATTTTATTGCAAAAAAAAACACTGTGAAACGTAGAATCATCCACATTTGATAAATTTTCATGCAAAACTGTTTTGTATTCACAGTTAGGGATTAGATTAGAATTTTTACCCATGTTGCAAATAACTGTATTTGTCTCTAACTAATTATGTCTTGGACTGAATTCAACATAACAGACGTGGTATGAAAGAAATGACGCTCCATTTTGATAAGTTTCTTCCAAAATGCTTGTATTGAGGTGGCAACGCTAGGTCTAAAGTTAAGCCAAAGCTAGAATAGTGTACTTGAGGGGAGGCAGACGTATACCAGTGACCGCCCGCAATAGGTGTTTAAAAACACCTCGAACTTCCTGCAGTTTAAGTTTCGAACAACGACTAGCCTTGTACCGTAAGTAAAATCAGAATTATAGTTTTTGGGTAGAGTTGCAAACTTAAAATGTGCAAAAGTTCAAAAAAAGATTACGAAAAATCCCCAAAATGGCAAGATTTTGAAATTTAATCCACATTACAAATTTCATAACCACCTCACGAAAAGATTCCCAATATTCGTCGGTCACGAAAAATTTGCGTCGTTAGTATGGTTTTTGTATGCATAGTCTCAGTAATTTATTGCTTTCGTTCTGCTGTAATTATTTTATTCGTTAATCTAGAATTTGTCAAATCTAAACTTGGCAGCGAGTTTGCCACCCCTGGTTTGAAGTATTGTTGTTAGGTATTTAATAGAAATCAAACTTCACCTAGCTGTTAAGTCGCAGTCAGAATTGATTATCCGAGCGATACTATGAGTCGGCTCAATTTAAAAAAAAGAAATTTAAAGTCGAGATAGAACCAAAACTTTATTTACGCGACATCGTCTGCTAAAGGTATGTTGAGCAGCTGATCTCCAAAAAAAGGTCCCTTCCAAGATTTTTTTCAAGCTTTTGTACATTTGGAGTAGCATCCACTAAAAATTTTAGATTCAGTAGAAAATTCCCAGGACCTTTGGATAAAATTTTTCAAAATTGGCTACTTATGTTTGTGAGAGAATATATTGTATTTGCTCTTAACGTAAAAATTGATCGAAAAAAATTTTCGAAACTAACAGAAAAATACGCAAAAGCTAAAGGACCATTGAAGAGCCGCCCAGTTGAGACAAGATATTTCCCACACTTTATCGGTTCAATGAAAACGATGCGTTTAGTATATCAACGTTATGTGTAAAGTTGCAAACACGCTTGCTTTAAAGGGAAGTTGATGCTTCATTTTCCGTTTTGAGCGTTTTCCGTGTGTATCTCGCTTTTTAGCGCATTGCAGCCTGCTGGTAAGGTTCGAGATTAATAATGTTGGTGTAATGTTTCGTTGTTGGGCTGAAAAACCCCGGGCTGTTGAAAACAGCAAAAACCTCTCATGTTGACAATTTTGGAAGACAACGCAACTGCAGTGGGCCTTTGTTTTGTAGGCAGGCAAGCTCAAACTGAGTTTAAAACTATGTTATATCATGTTGAAGTTTGAAATAATGAAGTGCAGTGTAGAAAGTTCCTCGGATAATTTGAATTGAACCTCAAAAAATAAGATCTTTCGCTGAGTGCTAATTAATATGTTTTTTGGAATGAAACCCAACACATGTTTCTTGTTGTAGACATTCTACTCTACGGTGTTCTAGATTTTTCGGGTTGAATACAACACGTTTCGCTTTCTTTGAAGGTTTAGCCTATGCTTTGCATTACGCAAAAATTATACAGGCATTAACGAAAAATGGCTGACGGAAAATGTTCTTACTTTGAGGCAGATTTGGTTTCAGTGATCGTTTATTTTACATCATGGCCTCACGAACCTGAACCTGAATCGAAAACCGGCATCAACTGTTTGTTTTTCCTTCAGCTGGAACCTCGCAAATTTGTCACCCATGAACCCAAATCTAACTTAAACCACAATTTTTATAAAATATTGAACCTAACCGAGAGAAAAATTGTGCTGAGTCTAAACCGGAGCGTTATTATTAAATCGGTTTCATTAGCTCCGCAGATTTATTTAGAAAACTGGCAAATACCGAAAATACGATTTAAAAAAGTAAACCAAATTTTATTTCGGGTTAGTGCAGGAAAGAAATTCTCCTGTAAAGAGTAAAAGTAAAAAAGTAAAATTTTGTTTTTATTTACGCCTACCTTTTTAAGAGCTGTTTTGTTACCGTATAATTTATTTCCCGTAAGTAAAAGCTTATGCTCTATTACAGAAACCGAAATGGATCCATTTGTACTGTGCGACTTTTTCCCCGTTTGATCAAGCATTTGTATGTATAAATTAAATTTCTCGTTTGAAGGTGCAATAAATATTGGGTTGACAAGTTTTTGTAATTTGAATTTAATCACTTGCTGCTGGCAATTGCTGCTGTGTTTTTTGATCTATTGCGTTGTGAGGCAAAAGATTATTTTCCTGCTTTCGACGGTCATCAACTCTGTCAAACTGCAGTTGAGTAAACTTTCTTTAAATATTTCCGGCTAACTAAATTCATAGCAAAATTTGTTGTTTAACAAGACACGAAAAAAGAAAACGTCAGGAAAACCGTTGAAATGTGCTATAAAAGCATACGAAAAAAGTCGATCCTCCCAAAGAACAGTTTTACATTGATGTTATTTTTGAACTCGAATTTAACCAAACCTGCGTCATTTAGATTTGAGCCCGAACCTCTATAATTTGATACTGCTGAATTTGAACCAAACCTTGAATAAAATGCCTCTTCTTTAAGCAAAGATTTGTTTTTTGGCGGGGAATGTGTCATTTTATGTATCGTTCTTTAAGGGTTTGCCTTTCTACAGCAACTCTTTGTACATACTAAGAGCAAATATCTTTCAATAGGTTTTACTGAAGAATATTTGCCGACACGTTTCCGTTTATCGAGGCACAGTTTTCAATTGAGTCGGGAGTGCCGTAAGGTTATGATTTATTGTTAGTTTGATTTATTAAATACTTCAGTGATCAATTGAGTCAAAAATGCCGTAAGATTATATTTATTGTTAGTTTGATTTATTAAATACTTCAATTATTGACGTTGGCTAGCAACGGAAGCGGTGGTGCAGGGATGCAAGGGTCCGCTTTGCCGTCGGTAGACACGGGTTTTATATTTCCTTGTCGAGTCCTACCAAAGACTCCAGTGATGGTATTCAGTGATATTCTGTTCGGCGCTCAGCAATAGGAATAGTGAGAATGAAATAAGACACCAAAGTTCGCACAGTTATAATTGACAGAATGCGATGGGCTTCAACGTCCCGAGTGTCTGTTCACCTCACAACAACAGAGTTGGCTTGCAGGAAACTACCATTACTATGTTTTATTGCCAAATATTAGTTGCACTAACGCAAACGCATGAAATTGCTACCAGCATACAAAGAATATGTACCTAGCGAATACCACTTTCACGGTTCACTAAGAACTTTGGCAGAAACAGGCGTTTTAAGGATAAAATAAAGATGGAAATCTTTTTTAGGGGATACACTCACATTAAACTCAAATTGGACTAATTTTTTGCATTGTTGCAAAGGCAAAAGAGGAGCGATAGTGGTGTAGCCCACCCCATCCATACGCTAATGACTGTCACATCTCATTTTCAGCGCTTTGTCTCGATAAATTTTCGAATAGTGGTTTTATTTGCCCGGAGCGGGTCGAATATTTAAACCGGACTTTTGCAAATACTGGCTTGTATAATGAAACTTCGTCAATATTTATTAAATAGCTCTTGTCTATAGGTTTGCACACAATCTTTCTTTTGTGCTCCAAACCTACATTATTGACTTCCTAAAAAATATTTTTAAATCATAAGAAAGAGTCTTTTAGACGAATATATAACCGAGACAAAAGGATAGAGTCTTTGTAATTGCTGTCATCAATAAAATTTATACCAAAGTTACAGCAAAAAGTATACAATACATAATCGTGCTGTTGGTAGTGACGTTACGGTTTATACTCAAGTGGGTCACATGTGAGTACTTGTGTTAGCGAACTGTATTGATATTTGTGTTCAGCAGTCAATGCTATAAACTTACCCAATTGCTTAAATTGTAAAGGAACTCATGGGATCACATTTGTTTTTAAAAAATAGATAGCGTTTTTACGACTTACTTTAGATTGGGACGCGAAACATAACACCTCGTAGGAAATCGCCTTACCCAAAAACCCTAACCAACATAACAAGTGTTTTTTTAGCTATCCAGTTTCATTGGGATGTTTAAAAAACTAACAATGAAACCGCCCGTTTGAAACCCTGTAATACTTTGGCAGTGTTGTGTTGTTACTATCACATCCTGGCGCAGCCGGTTGATTTCCAAAGAACAAGTGGGCTGTTTTGTTAAATTATATTTCGAAAATTTAAAGGCGGATTGCGAAGGCGTCGCGAAACTACTGTAATTCAAGTTCCTGAAAGTGTTCTTTGAATTATTACAATTCTAGAACAGTGTAAACAGAATGAATGTCAACATAACCATTCATTATGTTAACATAACCATTCATTCAAGAACGAGAAAATATAAATAGCCCACTACAACGTTTTCGTTATCTTGTAACTTAATCTTAGGAGTGAAAGGCTTAAAATTAAAAAAAAACCCAAAAAAAATATTCGAAAAAACAAAGTTTGAAAAGAAAAACAGAACTCTAAAAATCAAAACTGCTTTCGGACCGACTGTTAAGCTTGTCTTTTCAGATATTTTGTGTTGTCTTTTCGTAAAAATTTTTAAACTATCATCTTGATAAAATTCCCCAGAGAACTTTTTCTTTTTTGAGTGAACATCTTCTATATTGTTTAAATTGTTTGGAGATTAAAATCAGTGTTGCCAAACAAAAATTTTGAAAGCTCTCAAACCAGCACCCAACCCATTTAAAAGCGCCAAAAACTATTTTGTACTAGCCCAAAAACACGCGCTACAGTGATATGGGATTTCAGAAAGTAAAATCTTTTTTTAGGTAGCTGATCCAAAAACCACAAGGAAGAACTAATGAATGCAAACGAATTATTGATAGTTATGACGCCAAATTATTGAATAATTGTATAAAATTAGCATTATCTGAGAAGGAATGGCAAAATAATACTGATCATTACTAAATATAAAATGAGGTCAGGCAGATAGAAATAGCAGTTATTTTCCTACCTCCATTCCTCCCCATTGCCCCAAATCGTAACCAGAGGACAGAAGACAATGTCTATTACCTACAAATGTCTTCAATGCGACCCCATATTAAGCTTTATTGGGGTAGTATAGATATAGATTAAGCTGTGTTGCAGATGTGTTGAGGCAAAAAAGTAAGGATAAATTTGCTATTTTCTCTTAAACTTTACATGCTGTCAAAGGCAAAAGAGTAGGCATAAATTAGTTATTTTTTCTTAAACTTTAAATGCTTTACTAGAATTTATGTAATCAATGCGTAAATCAGCATAAAATTGCAATCAAAGCTATCTCACTCAATCCAAGATGGATAATTTCATTGAAAAACTGAAAAACCTCGATCATCTTAAATATCAGTAACCTTAATTTTGGCCAAACTTTTTTACTTGTTGCAGTGATTCCCAGTTTCTTTGTAGTCACAGACCCTTTAGAGCATTGGTTTTCAATCGGTGGGCCACAGCATATATGTCGAGTGGGCAACAGCTTGGTATCATAATGCACAAGTAAACCACAGCACGTAAGTCGTTGGGCTAGGACAGGGGTGGCCAACCATTCAGAAACCAAGAGCCACATTTCTTACTGTGTTTCTGCAAAGAGCCACATTATAGACAAAATTTAATGATTGCATGAACATCACTCCACCTCTTATTCACACACATTAACACATACCTTTGCTCAGCTAGATTTATTGTAAATGCCACAAACCAACATGATAATGACAGAAATTTACAAGCTATTTATTATCATGCATATTACTTAGTCGGTGGGAATTCTGGCATTCCTTTTTTTTTAACAATCTTTTTCAAATCGGGCTTGTATTCCGTTGTTGCCACTCGAAGCAACTCTTTCACGTGGGTGTCAGTCAGCACCGATCGATGCCTTGATTTCATGTGATTTAGGGTAGAAAGCACAGACTCGAAAATGTACGTTGACCCAAACATTGAGAGTACCTTAAGTGCAGCCCATGTGATATTGGGGTATTTTTTCATTGGCACACTTTTCCAAAACTCAGTGGTCCCTTCCCTAAAAGCAGGTTTCAGTTTGTCCTCCTCACAAAGATCGATCATCTCCAACACAGACGCAGCGTCATCTGAGGCTAGAGGGGCTTTCAAACAGTCTGTCTCAAATCTATATGGATCGGCAAGGAACATAATCTGCGGCCTTTTCATTTGTAGATCTCGGAACCGCGACGCAAAGCTTTCTTTCAGGGTTTCAAAAAGTGTTGCATATCTAGCTCTTTGCTTATCTAGCTCTTTGCTTATTCAGGGTGGCGACTTGCCCGCTGGCTTTTAGCAGGGTGGAAAAATGCGTCAAATCTCCCCTTTTAATATGCTCCTTAAACAGCTTCGGTTTGTTGACAAAAGCAGACACACTTTGCTCTAGGTCAGGCAGCAATTTCAACTTACCCTGCAAATTCAGGTTCAATCTGCTCAAGTGACACAGCATGTCGACCAAAAAAGCTAGATCTATAATCCACTCGAGGTCCGAGAGCTCAGGATAATTTTTGTTCTTCTCTTTCATGAACAGTTTTACAGCATCTAAAAGCTGAAAAAAGCGAGAGAGTACCTGGCTTTTTGGCAGCCACTTTACGGTGCAGTGCAGCGGCAGATCACCTGGAAGCCTTTGGTCTAGCTCAGCGATGAAATTCTTGAATTGTTGGTGGTGAAGCGCATGTGTACGGATGTAGTTGACGATTTCCATCACCATGACGTTGTCCAACTTCAATGGTTTAGTTGCTCCCTGTCAATGATACAGTGAAAACTCCAAAACTCAGGAAATGTTTGGTCAGCTTTGCACAGCCCCATAAATCCGTTCACAAATCCGATCATGGCTGGCGCTCCATCCGTGATTATTGCAGTTAGTTTTGCTATGCGCAGATTTGCTTTCTCGATTGCAGCCATCATTGCTTCTTTCATATCTATGCCGCGGGCTCTGACTTTTAATGGCACAATATCAAGGAGTTCTTCTTTGATCAAATAATCCGTTGAAATAAATTGTGCAAATATTGCCAATCGGGGCTTGTCTTGTATGTCACAACTCCCATCTAATACGACACTAAAATACTCGCAAGCTTGGAAGTCAGAGTGCAACTGTGATTCAACAACGATGTTAATATTAGATATTCTGCGTTCAACAGTGTGATGGGACAGTTGGACATCTGACAACATTCTTTTCAATTTGTTGTTTTCAGAAGACAAGTTTTCAACAATGTCGCAGAGGCATTTTTTAACGAACTCTCATTCATGTATGGCTTTTTGGCCCGTGCAATGTTTCAAGCCACTTGATGCGATGCAAGCGTTACAGTCTCTGAGTGCTTCGCAAATTTTTGGAAAACCTGTATCTGCTTTTCTGCTTTACTTTTCAAAATGATCAACTTATGCTTGCAAAGCTCAGTCCCTTTCGCAAATTCGCGGTTGATGTTAGCATGGAGTGATTTGAAGTGGCGCTGAAGATTTGAAGCTTTGAAATGCGCCAATGACGCCTGGCATATTAGGCAGAATGACTTGCTATTACGTTTAACAAAAAAATATAAGCTCTTCCACTCTGTGAAAAACGTCCTGTGTTCATCCTCATATTTTCGTTTTGCTGTGCATTTTTTCTCCGCCATTATTACTAAAATATATTAAACTATTACACAAATATACTAAAAGCAAAAAAAACGCAAACACAATTAGCCTGTCCACATGTACATAAAATACTACAGAACTAGCAAAGCTACTGGCAGATTTTGACTAGAACCAGGCTGCTGATAAAAGAAATAAGGCTTGTGAAAAAGAGCCGCATAAAACCAGGCAAAGAGCCGCATGCGGCTCGCGAGCCGCGGGTTGGCCACCGCTGGGCTAGGACCTCTGTGTATTTTTAAAATGGGTATGAACGGCCGAATTGTGGTGATAAGTGCAGGACCAAATGGGCAGTCATATACACCGGCCCCAGTGAACCGGAGAGGCCACCTTGGGAATTGGAGGAGCAATGATCTTTTTTTTTGGAGATCAACTTCACTGCCATGATATCTTACGCCTCCTCCAGTGACGTTGTCAACATCTCATCAAAGTTTTTATGAAACTGGGCCACAAAAATTTGTGACTCCTTGAAGTGGGCCACGGCACGAAAAAGGTTGAGAAACACGCTTTAGAGAAATTGTCAGTCCCGCGGGCCCCTACCTAAGTATTGTTTGGAGCTCAATAAACTTACCTTCTATTCTTATACTACAGCCATCCAACAAAATTTCTTCATTCTTACTGAATGATAATTTGATACAGAGACCATTGCAAATATCTGCCTTATTTTAGTATTATAGCAAGCAATTTACTTGTCACAAATAAGTGAATTTGCGTTATAAAAATAGTTTTTTTATCCATGTATAGTTGCTGTATTTTATCGCTTCGTTCTGCCGTGTTATTGGGTTGGTAACTCTGATTTGTCTCAAGTCTAAAATTGCATTTACATGTCAGCTGTTTTCGAAAAAGACTTTTTCCTTCGCATTCAGATTTGTAACGCATGCGCCTCTTCTCAGGTCACAATGGTTGATTAAGTTTTAGGTCTCAGAGTAATTGAGCGAATCTTGTTTCTGCTCGAAGATTTTCGTTTGCCGGTTACGTAACTTATTAACGGTGCTTTTTTTCTTTGTCACGTGATGTTGTTTTAGCATTTTCTGGATTATTTTCCATATTGGTATATATAACGCGGCGAGAATTTTACGATTCAGTAGTAGAGAGGAGGGGTGGTAGCAGAGTAGAAAAAAGACGTATTGTTCTGTGGTTAATTACTGTATTTTGTCGATATATTTGTTCTGTTTTTGTTCGGAAAGTGCGTGGTCCAAGTATCTTAGTAGAAGCCAATCTTCATCTAGCTGATAAGTTGCAGCCAGACTTAATTATTCGAGCGATACAAAACGTCGCCTCAATTTTAAAAGAAAAATTAAAGTTGAGATAGAATGAAAATTCTACATTATTGCAACGCGACACCTCTACTAATGCCATCAACATAATACTTATTTTACAGTTCAGTGGTACCCTGACTTTATTTTAGGCGACCCCAATTTAAATAAAAACTGAAGTGCACGAGTATTTTTGATCCTATCAATATATTCAATGTTCCGGTTTATTTTGTATATTTTTTTCTGAGATCAAGTATTTTAATACCACAGGTGATCCGACTTGGGTCCTCGACTCTCATAGTTATTGATGCCAACAATCAAAAATTACGACCAAAAGTTTAACAACTCGCCAGGTGATTCAATTGTTTTTGGCTTTAACAAAATTCACCAAAACATTTACGGAGACCCTGAAACCTTTTCACCCGCCGCCAAGGGGTCCACAGACCCCAGGTTGGGAACCACTGACTCATGAGTATTTAGATTTTTAATAATTCCCTCCCCAATATTTTTTGGTCCCAAGGCTTGCCCTGCAACACCACTGGCTGAGCAAAAGAACTTCAAGAATTTATGATCTTTTAAACTACCAATATTATTTTCATTAAACATTTAAAAAGTTTCCAAAGACATTTGTCGTTGTTCTATTTTTTGCCTTCTCACTCAATAAATATGTTAAACATCAGGATACTGCACAATGGAGTCATAGAGGAGCCACAAACTTTTTGTTGATACGCTTCCCGCAAACTTCCAAAGTCAGAAAGTATCTTCATACGACAACCTAACAATTTTGTCTATGCTTCCTGGCTTTCACACATGTCGATGATCAATTTCTTTTTCTGCCTATTGTAAAGTTATTTGTAAGTGTTGAAAAACCACACAAATTTTCCTTTCGCAAGAGTGGCCACTTGTAACTGTGTACCTCAAAAAAGGCAGATCATTATCCAATAACTACTAAGTAGTGCTCTGATTCTGATAAAGTGTGATAGCAGTATTGATAAAAATGTCCTTGGCACACAAATAGACGGTTTAAAAAATTTTCACTATTAAAACTTGTCTTTTGCACTATTGCCAGCAATAAAAGAAAAGCTTGTCATAACAGATGCATTCTTTAGTACACACTAAATGCAACGGCATTGGCAAATTTTTCAACTGTGCTTCTCCAAAATAAATTTTTAGATCATGGAACTTGAAACAAATATTGTAGAGAAACAAAAACTGAAGCCATTTCACTAAGCTAAGGCATGATGAAAAAGTTGCAAGGATAGCATTAAATTTTGAAAGAAAATTCAGTTGTTAGCCAAAAAAAACAAAAACTAGACGCTATTCACAAAGCAGATAAAAAGTAGCCCAGTTAATTATTGTGAGCCCCAAACGCAAAATTTTAGCTCAAATACCCGTAAGAAGTAGCCCAGTTTAACAACGGTGATCGTAATACATGTTTGTTTTAGTAGCTACCGGAAACATCTCACGCTTTCTCGTCGTTTTTTTAAGTTACAAAATCATCATTTGATTTATCGCAAGGGAAAGGTAGCTGCTGGTAAATTTCTTCATATGTTGTGTCGTGGCTTGATTTCAGGTGACGGGACCGTACCTGGCGTCGCTTACGTTCGTGACACTCAAGGCGGCTCCGTGAACTGGCACCCTCGTTACCAACAAGTGTATCTCGGTTTGATCACGAAAGGTGTCATTTTCACAAATTCAAGATTGTTTTCCAAAAAAAGATCTTGAACCTAAAATAAACGCCAATGTAGTCGAAAGTGTTCTCTTAAATATGAAAAAACAGTGTACCTAAAAACGTTAATTCATAAACTAGTGTTGTCCTGAACTAACTGCTTCTCGCGCTCTTTAGTGGCGCCACCTACCACTCTGATCCACCATTGTTATAACTGTTCATTAATTTTTTGCCTTTGCGTCTTTCGTTTTCTTATCTTTCCTTTTCTTGTGTTTTCCATTGTTGCTAATGATTAATATTATTTGCTATGAGCAGGGTCGCGAGAACAACGTTTGGTCTGGAGGTGTCAAAATATTATAGTCATTACAACTTCTTGGAGGCGTACAAAACCTCCAACAACCTTTTTTTATTTTGTTATTCCTCTATTTTTATCAAAATCCCATTACGCGCACTGACTGAGTTGGCTGAAGATAATTTTCGATTAGTTGTTTCAATTACTTTCTCTGCATTTTATCAAAAGCACGCTTGCATAAAGGCGCATACTACACAGAAGCGGACAGAAGTCAGCGCTCGGAAGTAATTACATTGCCGCGCGATAATTGAGTGCTGGTACCAATGCTGAAAAGATTTAAAATCGAAGTCCATTTGCAAATCACCAAATAAAGCGAATTATTAAAACGTTTGTCACAGCAAGTGACAAAGTGCTATCACTACTCACTGCCATGCTAAGACCAGTATGTTCCTATCTAAATTTCCTAATTTTATATTTTTACAGTATTTATATAAGTAATACGAAAGTGGTATGTTAGTTAAACTCAGAACATGTTTTTTAGCTAACTTGATAGATTATAGAAAATGTGATAAGTATTTTTTGAAGTTGTCCCGGGTACTCAGTCCCCCTAGCACAAGCTTAGAGAATGTTTAGCTCTCCCTCCCCGCTCCGCTTACTGCGCCACTGGCTATGCGTGGCTTATAGACTAAGACTTAATGGAGCGAAAATAAAAAAGAACCGAACTGTTATTACAGAAATTGTGGTTAGTCAGATGAGAGCAGCTATACGGGGTACGGTTAATGAGGAAGCTACTTTTATTTTGACAAAACAGCGCTTAAATTGGCTTCCTCTGGCAAAAGCACGCGATTTATGATTTGCTGATTTGCTGAGCAAATTTAATCGAAGCCTGTCGCACTGTTTTATTTGTAGTCGACAAATAACAGCGTTCGTATACTGCGAAACTGTGGCAAACAATTTGCGCTCTGCCAGCTTGCACAAGGCGTTTTACCAACTTCGCAGTGCTTGCGCTTTTATACAGTGTAGCAAGATATTTCGTTACTACGTCAATTGCTGATACTGTTCATCTATAAGTTTAGTCAGTACGTCGTCAGCA
The DNA here is from genome assembly GCA_963675345.1 of Trididemnum clinides. Classification (NCBI taxonomy): domain Eukaryota; kingdom Metazoa; phylum Chordata; class Ascidiacea; order Aplousobranchia; family Didemnidae; genus Trididemnum; species Trididemnum clinides. The sequence goes on from OY776305.1 coordinate 17,149,139, forward strand.
GTTTTACTAAAAGTGATGGCTTTTTCGATCTTGCCCACATTAATGAACCAGACGTTAAATTAAATTGTTTTAACATTGCTAGAAGTTTCGCAAATTAAGAAAGTAGCCAGCGAGTTTGAGTGGGTAAAAGCGCCAATATATGAACAATCACGTGATATGTAGTTTTCAACTGCAACAAATGTTTAGTGCCGGGATACATGTTAATCATGACGGAGTCTATTCGGTTTTATATTTTATTCTCTGCATCACTTTTATCACTAAGCAGGATATAGTTGAATAGCATTTTTAGGTTATTTGTGCACTCGACAAAAATATACTGTGGTCAGTTCAGTCCAAATCTACCAAAACGAAGCAGATCGTCTGACCACTCCATCACCGCTCGGATCGAACGATCATTTGTTCAAACCTCGCAATGACTGCGTTGTTATGCCCATGGTTAGCTTAGCCAAACCACGCTGTCTTGCGCTGGGCAGATTGTAACAAGCAGTGAATACACTGAATGTAAATACAATGCAACTCAAGCGGGGTGTTGATGTTCACACTTGCTAAACTTTGCTCAAACAGCTGGTACGTGCATTTAAAGCAGCTGTCGTTCTGCTGCGATTCTAAAAGACAAAACTACAATGGCAAATCATATACAAGACAGCGTCTAAGACGAAGCTACAATGAACAATCATAGACAAGACAGCGTATCGAACTATATTTCCTGAATTTTCACAAATCTTACAAGCAAACTAGCTTGCAACTTTGTGATATAAGCAAGATTCAAAAGTTGAGCAGTGTTATTCGGTCACAGGAATGTGTAAATGAAGGTAGATAGTAATAGCGTACTAATCATCCACTGGCTTACCTATATTGATGGCACACTACTTTTCTACCCCCAGCGCTTCTTACACTAAACATTCGTAAGAGCTGAAAATGCAGCAACGAAGTGACTTCTAGATTATGTGAAGGCGTAGCTAGGTGGGTGCAAAGGCATTGGACCGTGACAAATTTTTTGAGCTCTTTCGAGGAAGGCTTTTTAAGCCGAAAATTAAAAAGTAGTCATGCTCAAAAAGTTCTTCTCCAAGGTTTTCATCTGCCAAAGATGTTTCAAAGGGTAAATCTCAAAAAATGCCATTCAACAAATTTCATTTTTTTGTCTCCTCTCTCAAAAAAGTTTGCTTTTGGCTACACCACTGGGTTTGATCAATTAGTATTTGAGTCGACCTAATTACCGTTCTTTTACAGATAGATTTTCAAGTGGTTTATATCATGAAGCGTTTTAGATGTAGGAGAATAAAAAGTTTATCTTTGAGTAACTACGTCTTCCTGTTCTTGAGTTGCCTAGTCTTTATTCATGGAATAAAAGTTTCGTTTTTTCCAAGATTCTCAGAGACACTGTAAGTTACATTTTCAAATCGTTTGTATGATTTAAAACAGTTTTTGCTTCATTTACCGTTAAATCAAGTGTTTTTGATCAGGGATGATCGCATTCCCTTGGGTTACAGAAGAGAGAATCACAAAGGGTTTGAGTGTGCAGCCAGACGCTACCACCCTGCAGTTTCCACCCAGAATACTGCCAGACGAGACGCAAATACTGTTTGCTCTTTCTAAAAAATTAAATGTTCCAATGGTTGCTGCACAAACTACTATACGCTTGTCTTCGTCCTTTTAAGACAGGCTTAAGAGGGGCTGGTAAAAATATGGTTGAGTGACAGCGGATTAAGAGTCTGATATCCCTATGCTATAAGGCGCAATTCTTTTTGTCTGTGTTTGGGCGTACGACTCGGCGCTTTAACTCTTCCGAAAGCACTAGGCGTGCGAACATGAAACTTAGCACAAGTGATCTCCAATCAGAAGTGAGTGTCATAAAGGAATTAATAACGCCACAGTGACGTTACAAGTATTGTAAAATTTGCATTTCTTGACGGAGAAAAGCGGTTTTTGGCTCAAACAAAGGCAAGCACTCCACTTACCAACCTGAAAAAAATTTTTTTTCTTAGGCTGCCAAATGACGTCATAATCGTCAATTGAAGGTAGGAATAGTTTTTCATTTTCTCCATTAATACTAACCATAGAAACGCGATTTGAGATGCATACCTTGGTGCTTTCATCGATAGAAATTCTGCAACAATTTCAGCTTTGCCAACAATGCAACAAGCAATCATAGTTGCCAACTTGAAATGCGCAAAAATTCCCAAAATGGCAATATTCGAGTGAAAACTTCTAGTTTTGTCACGTCATGTGCTTGGGTTGTGCCGCACTACCGACTTCCCCAAAATTTAGAAAAACTTCTTCTCGTTGTGGTGCTGATCTATGTCTGTCTTCATAAGGCAAAATCCCAACATTTCTTGTTGGATATCTAGAAATCAAAAGCACCCCACACAAATTCTTTCAAAATTTCTGAAATTTCTGGTTTCCACACCCAAATCAAGTGGCTTGCCAAGTATCTCGACCAAAAAATCCCAAGGTTCTGTCAAAATTTTCAAGGTCTGCTGTTTCAACAATCCCAGAATTTTTTATCCCAGCACATTTTGCGAAAAAATATCCAAAGAAAATATATGTGGCCACAAAAATTTAATTTTTTTTGAACGCTTCATAAAAGCCCTTTTTCGTCTAAATGCTGTTAGGTACCATATTAGTCAAAACAGCAGGTGTAGTGATAATTCACTTTCATTTTGAAAGCAAACGTGAATAGTATAAACATTTATTGGTACACATCTTGTTAAAATAAAATGACACATTATAGTACTAACATACTGGTCGGTAAGTACAAAAATTATAATCACTAAACTGTAGGTTACAATACTTTTGTACAGTCTTGATGGGCACCTGGCTAATCTTAACTTTTAAAACAGTGGTGGGCAAACTGTAGGCCGCGGCCCAATTTTTGGCGTATTGATAAATTTCAGTGGGCCGTACGTACACAGCTTACAATTGTGAACAGCGTCGTGTGTAAAAGCTAAGATTATCAGCTAAAAATATAAGACGATTATTTAAAGTTGATCCTCAAAAAGCGTGGTCTTTTTATTGAAAAGCTGTGAAACCATCAACAAAAAATGATCATACCCTTGAAAAAAGTAAAATACGTCAGTTTGCTCAAAATCAAGAAAATTAGCTTCAAAATGGTGATTACCAAAAAAAAGTTTTCAACTGACATTATGGTAAATTTTTCAAGTTTGTCTGAGATCTTTGTCTCAATATCAGATTCTTTCATTGCTGAATGGGCTTTCAACAATGATTGAGAGGTAGATTCGGGCTACCTTAACAAACGTTACCTGATCGCTTCCATAAGACATATTGATGACGTGTGCCGAAGTGGAACAAAACACTGAGTTTTAATGTGATATCTTGCAGGATTCAGAAAGTATTATCCGCTTCTTTCGCACAAAAACTTGGTCAGTGGATTGTCTATTTAAGCCATAATTAATCCTTTTGTATTAATCTTATTAGCGTCCTTCCACAACTTTGAGTGGATGTGCCCATGTGCTTGATGAAATGAACGCATGAAAGTTAGTGAAGTTGTTGACTGTTTGTGAGTAAACACAGTCTTAATTCGATGGTGGGAAAGTCTGCATCAGAAGCACGACTCATGAAATTCAAAATTTGAAAAAAATCAACAGAAAAATAAGTCGGGTCCGTTGGCGTAAAAGTCGGCGTAATGGGGCTGGAAAAAAGTCTTTACCTCACTTTGGAGCTGAAAATAGCAAACAACTCCTAAAACTAGAACTTTAAAACAAAAAGGTGTTTATTATTCCAATACAGTATTGTCTTCAGCTATCCCTTTAGCAAACAAAGTGTCACTCCTATCATCAGTTCTATAGCACAACGTTAAATTACTCCTATTAAGGAAAATTTTTGCTTGAAAATGGGCTACTAAGCCAACCGGTTGATTAAATGCGAGACACTTGAGGAGAGATATTTTACCTAACTCCCAATGCCGGGATCAATTCACATAGGTGCAACCAAGAAAATTTAACGTATAGTTGACAGATGCCGAGAGGCCTGTTTCGAACTTCGAGGTACCAATCGAGATGAGCAACCATTGCTTTCATTTCGCAGTATCTCGTAGAAGAACTTGAAAAATAGTTTCTATTTCTGATATGTAATTAAAGTAGCACAAATGAAACGCTTTTACAATTTTTTATGTATTATCCGGTGCTTGCAGGGGGAACACATGAAAAACTGCTCATACATACGTGGCTGGGGTGGTTGTAAATAGCGAAGAGTGACAAATGTCATCATAAAGGGCTTTACCAAGTTGTTAAATAAGCCTACCACTAAATAGCTTGTTTCTGTAATTGCAAAACAACCTCTATCACAGTACCAACCCCCAACTTTCATTTTCTGCCTTTGTGTTTACGAAAAGAACGGGTAGAATTTGTTGAATAATGAAGAATTTGTATGTAAAATCACTCTTAATTCAAAAGTTCATGATAATCGAAAGAAGGTAAAAAAAGGGTGATTCCCCCATTTATAACAAATCTTCGTCACTCTTCCAAAAAATGTTATTTAAGTGAAGCCGGCTAAAACAATACATATGATCCTCTACAACTGAATAGTAGCCCAGCCGGGCGATGCCGGCGCCTAGCAAGACATGTGGCTGATAGACATTAGACCAGGGGTTGGAAACCTTCAAAACGGAGTGTGCAGTTTGCTCCGTGTTTTCATTTCTATGGCCAGTATTAGGCTTTTTGGAGTGGGCTTGCTTAGAGCATCTTGGATTAAGCTCAATCGACTGCGGACTGGCGTTGAGCGTTTTCATTCGTCCATATACAGATGGGGTCTCGCATCCTCGTCGATTGCGAGTGTGGCGCCACTGAACTAGCCCCAAACCACTTTATCTCAGTGTGCCCCATACATGGGGCACCTCGAGGGGTGGCTGGTCTGACAGTTTCGGATGACGATACTCAATGATGGATTAATACCACCGCTGCCAGCATCTGATCTCGACAGTAAATTGGTGCCCCCTCTCACACGAAGGAGAATAGTGGCTGATATGATTCCGTGCTGGTGAATTGCGGACATGGAAATAAAAGCCGTTATACATGTGAATTGTTTTGCACGTCATACGAGGAGGATTTCCAAACCGTGGGTCAGCTGCAATCTAGTGCAGAATGCGCAGAAAATATTCATTGAACAATTTGCGCTAAAAAGCGGTCAACTACAGAAAAAATGCCATCTTTCATCGCGTTTGCGCCAAAAGCGCGAAAAGTGTTCACGATTTTCACATGAAAATGTTTCTACCACCATAGGCCAAGCAACGTTAAATAGTACATAAAGTAAAAAGGGTGCACGATGTCAGACGGATGGGGGGGTGTCATGCGTACGCCAATAATTGTACACATATAGCTACAGGGAGATACAAAGCGGGCATTTTTTGTCCTCCAAAATAAAAAAGAACATCAGAAACAAGAAGGCAAAAAACGGAGTGGGATATTTTAATACATATACAACCGGTCCCGTCATTTATTGTCTGTTGAGCACAGCTTAGCAAATTGTAACGAGCGGCAGACAACAAAAAATAAGGAATACAATTCATCGCTTTTTGGTGCGGATCATTTTGGACATAAATAATAATTACTTCTTATGCCACAAGTGTACGCGTACCAGGAGTTTCGGACCTCTGCATTAGACAAAACCAGTCAGTTTACAAATTATACTGTGTTTGAACCGCCATAAATGATTGTTTATTGGCCTTTTCTCTAGTTCTCCAGACAGACTCCAGAGCAAGTTAAGTTTCATAGATCTTTGAAATGCCTGAGTAAATAGATTTTTTTGTTTATAATATTTATGATCACGGTATGTAGGGTTCATGAAATGTATTAAAACGGTAACTTTGATGTAATCTGGCCATGATGGGCCAAGTTTTAATTTTTTCGTTGACAAAGTGAGGCTAAGTTATAAACTTTTGCCTCCATCTTCAATTTAACTGTTAGGGTGAAAGCCGTTTACTGTATGTGCGCTACTAGCATTTTCGCGTCTTCAGTTTTGTAAATTATTAACCTTGAATGATCGAACTTTTCTACCTGTTATTTTATCGTGCATCGCATGATTGCTCTCCTTATTAATAGGAAAGCGATGTGGTGTTGAACGTGGAAAAATTCTCCAAATGCAAGTACCGTTCCACCGGAATCGCTTGGGGTTACCTGCAATTTGTTGGACTTACCGAGCACAAAAAATCGTCGTCCACATGGTTAATATTTTGCTCTCATGGCTGCGTAGCGGTTGTAGCCACAAACCAGCAATTCAATCGATTCGATCATCATGTCTCTACATATGTCGTGCTGCATTTTTGAGCTAAAAACTTGTTACCAACTCGACAACCGTAAAATCGCTTCGTAGTAGCAAAAATACCCCCTCGTTTCCCGCTGTTCTCTTTCTGCACACTACCATCATTTTTGTTTATAATTTATACTCCAAGAAGGCCAGTTATGTAGAGTTTGCTTTTCATGGACCTCAAACTTCTATTGCGAACTAAATTAACATTAAAAAAGTATCAGAAGCTTTATATACTTTTTGGTGTGTGTTTTCTTCGGTAGGAGTACTTGCATACGGGTAATAGAAATTAATTTAAAGGTTGTATGCTGCACGTGAGCAAACGAAACTCGCCATATTGTCTGCGAGTTGCTAGAATTTTTGTAAAAGCATCAAAGTTAAGCCATGTTTTTGTAAAACCAGGTGGAAACATTTGAAGATCTCGTTAACTTCACGAAAACTTTTGTCTTTTTTCAGAATTCCATGCTTGAACATCAACTTTCCGGATATTCCGATCGGCAGAGGTGAGTTTTTTGATGACAGCGGCAGTAACATAATTGTTTGCATCTGCTGGGTGTTCCAAATCTTCCGCATGATTGCCTGTAAAACGTTCGTTTTTGCTTGAACAGCTAAAGAAAAGCTAAGTAGAAAAGTCATTTTGACGAAACACACCGTAAGAATTGAACTCGAGAACCAATAGGAGGAGCACATACCGATGGTGTAATGCGGATCTTTGAAACTGGGGCATCGTTAGCTAATTTTTTTGATATCAAATTTTTAAAGTAATGGCTTTTTGTTTACTGCTTTAGAAAAATGCTTGCCGATACGAGCTGCGGCTTCTTTGTACTCAAGTTATAACCAAGACAAAATAAAGCAGCAAGTTCTCGACAACCTGGATCACGATAGAGATCTCATGACATTTCGCCATCAACCTGATTTTACGTCATTTGTCTCACACCCAAAAGGTAGGTAGTATATCAAACCATTTCCGCGTGGGCAGGGGTTTCCTCGTAAGCGAATTCCTGAAATAAACAGACTTTCGAAAGTTTCGCTGTCAGAGATGTTTGCAACATTTGCATCAACCTAATTTTACGTCATTTGTCCCACACACAAAAGGTAGGTGGTACATCAAGCCATTCCCGCGTGGGCAGGGGTTTCCTCGTTAGAGAATTCTTGAAACGAACAGACTTTCGAAAGTTTCGCTGCCAGAGATGTTCACAACATTCGTACACATGACTATTTGCCGCTTTGAGTTTAATGCACGATCAAATACTTCTTAAAAGGGAGTTTTTCATAATTTTATTGTACAAAGCAATTTGAAGCTTTGCTTTCACCTGTGTCCTGCCATTTTATGTATCGTGTTGAGCAAGGGTGTCCAAAATGCGGCCCACGACCGCAGTTTACATGGCTCGGTGCTTGATTTCAGATCGGATTGTATATAGTCCGTCAAAGCCTGGAATACGCTCGCGCATCGCACGCTCTGGCCAGCTAAACTAATCGTGTTGAGTGAAATTGGCCTGCTTGCGTGAAAGCTTACAAACCTTGAAAATACCGCATAGTAAACTTACAAGCAAAAATTCTTCCCAGAAAAACCAGCAGTACATTTACTATGAAAGTCACCTATTATGCTTAGGTTTTTGTTGTGTTGTTGATGATACTCTTTTTCTTCTTTGAGACGGAGAAAAGGATTATTTATGTACATATAAAAACAGCAAATCTAATCGAGATTAGGCAAGGAGAGTACTGCTGTCCATTTGAAGGCAGTCGTTAATACAAACTAGTACAATGACAGTCCTAAAGTAAACTGCCTTTGGTAGATAGATGCCCAAATATTGCCTTTCACAACATTCTGGGTGAGCAGCTCTGGCTAAAAAACGAAATAAAATTTAAGAATTATTTAAAAAAATTCTTTGATTTTTCAAGTCAGAGCTGCTCACCCAGAATGTTGCAAAAAGGCAACATTTGCCCATCTATCTACCAATTTAGCATGCAAAAAGCGTAATAAGTGGCTTTTGGAATTAGCACATAAAATCAGCTACTCATAATGTCACATATAATGACTCCATGTTAAAACCGCGTGACACTTTGTAGTTTTACCACGCAGACCAAATCTTACGGAGTTACTTTTTTCAAAGGCGCAGTAAATTACCTTGAGCTCGCATTCTTAAAGTTTATTATATGATAGCACGCTTGTTCTGAGCTTTTGCTTTATGAGTGATGGTTGGCAGATCACTTAGTCACACGTGATTAGTACTACCAATTTATAAGCACGTTGCTTTTGTTTGTGAAGATATCATCTTGGCGTTGAACACACTCTAAGCGGCTGCTGTTTCTACCCTCGATGGTTGAAAACGAAATTTAGAGTGCACTAAGTTACTCCGCTAAGTTAAAGCGTACCAGTATGTAGTGCTGTTAAGATATTTCGTTTGTGGTGCATAACAACTCAAAACTCCAGTTAATATTTCTAAATCAAGGAAGTGAAGGTATATGGTCATTGATTTATATCCTTGAAATTACACATCATTCATTAGAATGTTAAGTAAAACTTGATTTTTTTGAAGTAGTCGCCAATCAGATACTTTCAAAAGCAGACTTGGACAATTAGAAATTCTTCAGTTTTTTTAAATTAGATTTGAACTAGACTTTAAGTTTTTCTCAAATTAGAATTACCGATTTGCAAAAAACTAGTAGAAATTGAGCGAAAATTCGAACTGAAATCACATATATTTAAGTCGCACCAAGTTTAATTGAAGCCAAATCAATATTGATTCTCACAAGCATGAGAATAGCAAAGGTTCCTACGGTAAGATTGGAGCGTTTCGCGCAGTACAATTCGCTGACATAGTTAAAGGCTCGTTCCGACGTAGCCGATGTCGCTATCACTCTAAAGATTTCTCGAGCAACAGCGTTCAGATGATGGAAACGATGTTTGTTTTTCCAATACTTTTGAAACATCGCAGTCTATGCTGTCGTGCTCTTCTGCGAAGTATCGTTCCACTTCATCCTCAGTGAGTTTTTGTGTAGTTAGACCCAAACCGATCTTCCTCTTTTTTGCTTGTTTTGACAGCATGAAAAACAGTCCTTTTTTGTTGCTTCTTCGTCATCAGAAGTGCTGCTGTGCTGCTCGTGGTCGAAATTAGATGTGTCCAAGTTGCTCCAGTGTTCCACAGCGGTTTTTCTTTCTAGCAGGTTTTTCGTCAACTGTGATGAGGATTGTTTAAGTAAGTCTCCACCTGTTTGGGTTTCTAGTCAGTCGGTTTTAAATCGAGGGTATAAAGTCGTTGCGAGTCGAAAATCGATTTGTTCAAGATAAGGATTTGGCTTCTTGTTAACTTGATCACGCAGAATACCAGGAAAACTTGGCATATGTATACTTTCAATATCCTCATTACAAACGACTTTTTAAAGCCACTGACAGCAGCACACAGGTCACTGATTGTTACGGTGCTATCTCGTTCAACTTGAGACATCGCAGCTTTAAGCAGATTCAGCACATCGACCAATTTTGTTATAACGACAAGATCTGTAGTACTGAATTTTAAAATGCTCTTTTCATTCTCAGACTTTGAGCATTCTTCGATAGCCGCTTTCAACACATCTTTGCCTGCCTGTACAAATCACTGAAATATTTTTGGAGAGGAATTCCATCTAATCTGCATTTGTCAATAGGTAAACATTCTTTTTGCGCTGAAACTCGCTTGCTCTTGTGCTGGTCCGTAATGTCCTAGCCAAATTCGCTACTTTAGTAGTCGTAGTGTGGATCACGAGTTGCTTCGATTAGTGATCTGATTTCCTAGGTTGCATATTTTTTATTTTTTCCAGAGCGTGTGCGATACACAATTGCGTTTTTGTGCAAAACATTAGTCTCTCTTAAGGCAGCAACACTAAAAGTGTGTCGAGATCTGCTTTGAGAACTGGGACACCTCTTCCATTACTAAAGTTTCTGTCACCCCAATCTTAGTTTTCGGATCATCATACGCTCAACATCATCTTCGATTTCATTTGTCTTTAAATCCACAACCGAAAACTCGAAGGCTTTTTTTGCAGTCAATTTTGCTATTCTTTGACATCTTCATGTCTGTTGGCTATGTAGAAAGCAGTATGGTTTTCGGCAAAATGTTCGCAGCACATTTTGCCGAAAGACCGAGCTCATCTGGTGATTGGTCCAAGTGTCAACGGTGGCATGTACACGAGTCAAATCTTTCATTTTTGCTTTGATACTGCTCACGATGTGCTTCTCTGTGAAGGGGAGGTGGGTCTCTTTGATCGTTTGTCTACGAGGAATCTGGTATCGTTCATTGAGTTCCTCGATGAGCTCCCGAAAGCTAGGTTTATCGACAAGTGAAAGCGATAATGCTGCACAAGCGATACTCTCTAGCATAAGCTGGGTTATTCACCTCTGCTCTGGATGCTGCTTGGAATATTTCGATTTCGCGTCGCCTCCAAAACGATCCGCTGTTTTAGGCTGAGACTTTTCAGTTCTAGCTCGACTTTGTAAAATGCAGGGTCATTTGAGGTCGTGTTCGTTCGCCTTTTTTGCAACTTTTTCAGCTTTTCTTCCCTATATTTTCTATTCTTTTTTGGGTGCATACATGATAAATGAATTCCCAGTTTGACAAAGAGTTTTTGAAACTTTGATATTAGGAATGTTTCGGCTTCTTCTTCACGCAAAGAAGACACTGCGCAATTAGACGTTCCGGATCTTGATCGATGTGCTCAAAGTAAAACCGAAGTGATGCTCAGAGTTCTTTTTCATTTTTTAGCTTATCAATTAAATGACTTGAATCCGCATTTACTACGAATTGAGGACATTTATCCATCATAATACTTTTTGTGACAAAAAGTAAAAACAGTTGCAATACTTGCACTATTAAGCTACCTGCTATATCAATTGCGTTACCGTCTTTCACTAAAGTAAGAATGATAATGAGTTAGTACTTCAAAGCAAATGCAGGCCCGCTGTCTAAAATCGATATTCATTACAGAAACGGAAAACTAAAAGACGCCTATAGAAAGGTTGCTTATGATGTCACACATTTGGCGCGAAAAAAAGTGGCTGACCAAAAGCTGTAATTTATGCTGGAAAGGTATAGGGCGAACACCAACTTTTGGGGTTGTTTTGAAAACTAATGAGAAATTAATTAAAAATTGGGATGAATTATTGCTAGTTGGATCCTTGGAACCAAATAAATTTAATCAAAAGCATTTTGGTTGAGACTAGATCTTTCAGTTGGATAGTCTAAACTTAGTACTGTGTGCCAATTAAAAAAAAATTGCCCCTAAGAGAAGTGCCATCTATATAGACTTACCATATTTTTGCAATGAAAAACCGGGACGCTTCAGAACAACAGGCCTGTTCAGAGGGCTTTAAATTTATGGCCATTTCAATTTTTTTTTGAACAAAAGCGGGACGCTGAGATGCAGGTCTAAACTTGTTTGTTGAGGCAGAAGTTCAGTTATTGAAAAATCGTGAGAAAAACGGGTCATCTCCAAAAAAAAAAAGGTCATCACTTGCTTGGCTACAGAATTTGTCCAGTTGCTGGCTTGAAAATGACGCAAAACGTGCAGCCATCCAGCTGATGATTTTTTTTTTTTTTTTTTGGAGATCACCCGTTTTTTTCACTATTTTTCAATAACTGAACTTCTGCCTCAACAAACTAGCGTAACTAGCTGACTCCATGAAAAACCGGGACTTTCGCTCAGCTGACCGGGACAAGGCCTTAAATTCCGGGACTGTCCCGGCCAAACCGGGACGTATGGTAGGTCTACATCTATACAATAGCAAAAACAATCATTATATGATAATTACTATCGGTACCGTAAGCTTACTTGTTGTGCCCTTGGGCAAGGCACTTACCGGGATGCCTCCATCTTTATATGGCAAACACGTGGTGGGGCCAAGCAGTCTACCCGTCGTGGTGGCCCAGTCTGGACGAAAGACATGCAAACAGAGCATGAGCTCATACGCATGAATAAATGAATCGGTGCCGTAAGTTTTTTAATTACCCTTGGTCCAGCAGCCTTAGTAATTGCCTAAAAAGTTGTTTAAGGGGTAGTTAAGGCCACAAAATTACATCTGATATATTAATACGACTGGTCTGCAAGCACTATTGACAAAAAATTTCAAACAATTACTGATTTTATCCATCAATATCTATTCCAACATGTGACAAACGGTACAGAATTCTGCCCTGTCATTTCTACAGTATAATTTAAGTTTACAAGTTTTCAGTATGCTCATGCAACTAAATATACAGTATCAGTTGAACATTACAATTAACTTAAACTCAGCATTCCCTAACACGCTGATTAATTGAATATGAAACCCTCGCAGAAGCTAGCTACAAATAAGCCTCCATGTTTTGCGCAACTATTCACAATAAGAAGCAAACCTTAGCACCTCTTACCTTTCTTTGACTTCAGATTCATTCCTTAACATCATTAAAACAACATATTTGACGTTCATTTGGCAACTGTCCCGTTTATGGATTTGATTTGCAAAAAACGACATCACTCCTATTCAATTCAATGCAGACACACTGAAAGTGGTCCGCCACTTTTTTCGAAAGCGCATTTTGATGACGTTTGATCACGTGCGTGTAACCTTGCCATTGGGATAAAATACTCGATAAATTTCTTTTCTCGATACCAGTGAGTGGAGAAACTGATATTGTTTTTATCATCTTCGCTGCGGATGATAATATGGCGGCTTGGTACTTTAATCTTAAACCTTTTATTGCACGTTCTTGACCTTGCACAAGGGGGCATTCTCGTTTTTGATGAAAGATGCTAATGAAAAAACTAGCTTTTTTAAAAAGCGGAAATTAGATTAGAACTGAAATAAGAGCATTCAAGTGTTTCGCTAATTAGATTAGAATTACAGATATTTCGCTTTAATTTGTCGAATTAACCAACTTGAATTATCCAGTGGTACTAATCAGCTCAAGAGACTGAAAAATCTATAAAGTCTTGAAAACTTAGTACAATGTAATTTGCTGATACATTTTTCTAGATCGAACAAAATGGCGTCTTGTTTTCTTTGTTAAGACTTCTATCATAAATATGGAAAGAAGAAATTCGATTCGTTCAACATGGGGAGCGATTAAGATATACAAATCGGTTCTGATCGAACTGGTGTTTATAGTAGGTACCAGTAAAGATAGCAATGTACAGAGAAGTTTAGAAGAAGAAGTTCAAGCTCACAACGATATATTACAAATGGAACTTCAAGACGGAAGCGAGTAAGTGTGCTCGTATGTAAGACGTAAACCGTGCTGGTAACTCGAAAGCAGGACTAGAAGCAAATTGTTCTACTTATAATTTTAAAAGATGTTAAAACTACTTATAATTTACGGGGAGGACGCAAAGATGGTGATGAGAACACCAGAGGAACAGAAAGTTTGGCAAACTGCGAAAAGATTTTACTTTCTTCTTGCCATCAGCCCCCATGTTGGTCGCTGCGTTGGCGCAAACCGTAGTTTGAATCTGAAACCCTGGTTTTCGTTATGCGAACACTGATATGCTCGGCCATGCCGCATGCAACGTAATGCTCTGAGCGCTCAACCCGTTGCGTTACGCTCAGTCTATCGCTTTTCACTGCTGACAATTTCATGCCTCTCACCTTGCTACTACCTTAGTTGCCAGTTGCGACGGAAAAGCAACGTTTCAATATACTGCATTAGGTTTGATCCAGCTGAGAATCGAACCGGAACTGCTGAGGTAGATATAAAAAGATTTTCCCCATTAAGATTTTCTGTGCGTTGCATGTTTATCTATAAAGAGATTATTGTGATACAGTCAACTTCGGATATAAGAGATTCAGATATAAGGGATTTTCGCTTATAAGGGACTACGCAAAAGGTCCCAAATGATTTTCAATATAAACTAATACTAAAATATTCGCTTATAAGGGATGCGAATATAAGGGATTTTCGCTTATAAGAGGTTAAATTTCAAAGACCAAATCATAATTTTCTAGTAATTTCAGTCGGTTATAAGGGACTGTTTTTTTGTTCTGACGATACATCAAAATAACCAAAAGCATGCAGTCTGATTTCAATTTCACAAGGTCTTACCCTATGGTGAATGTCGGTTTGTCTACCTATGTGATTGTTCTGACTATGTCGCAATAAGTAGTGAATATTTCGTCATAGTATTTCGTCATGTAGTTTTTGCTTCAACGCTCATTCTCTATAGTGCACACTTTGGGTTAACAGGCATTTTGGATTCTCTGTAAAAACTTGTGTTACTATACGTTGAATAAGAAGTCTAGGTTGTTTCTGTTATAAATACAACAGTGTCGAACTTAAGTTATCGATTAAAACTGAATAAAATTCAATTGAATTTTAGATTCGATGATAAGTAGGCTTGGTTTAATTGTAGAATTGTACAGTATAGTGTATTGATCCGGATTGTAAACATGGGTATCGGATCGAACTTTGCGGCAGTCGGTTATAAGAGAATTCGGTTATAAGAGACTGATTAAGCTGGTTCCGGCGGATCTCTTATATCCGAAGTTGACTGTAATGGTAATTGTGACCATTATCATACGCAATCTGCCTGTGTTTTATTTTTTTGATCTTCAAAAAAGGCGTGACACATTACAAATATCTATAGTCAAACTGTACATACAATCAAGGATAGGGCAAAGCTAGCTTTGGTTTCGAATCGATCGTGAATGTAAATTGTAGACTAGTAGCCTACCGCCAACAAGGTGGACTGCAATTGGCTGGAGCTTAAAAGTCGCCTTTTGCGACGTGCTGGGTGAGCAGCTTCACTGTTTTAATCAGCAAAGCACCAGTAGTATGCTTATCGTTAGGCAGGCCGTTTTGGCACTGTATGAAAGTATTGGGTCTTTGCTTAGTTTCGTGTGTAGCTGGATTTATTTACAATAATTGCTTTGATTTCTACAGCACTGTGCCGTACAAAGTTTTGGCAGGAATGCAGTGGTCACGTGATAATGTTCCACTTGATTGGGTTTATGCATCGCTTGATGATGACGTAGTGGTTTATGTGCCAAATTTGGTTGATTATGTCGATTCGTTGCTACAGCCATCAATTGCCATCAATTCGAGCAACCCTGAGGTGAAGCCTTGCTATGAAAGCTTGCCTGTTGTGTGTATCTATAACACAAAAAGACGAGACATTCCCTGCAGAGACGAGACGAAAAAGTGGTTCGTGTCAAAAGAACAATATCCAGCAGAACTGTGGCCAACGCATTGTCGTGGAGGTTAGTCGTAATTTCTCTCCCAGTCACAACCTGTACAATTGCACATAAGCAATTTTTGCTCAAACCAAAAGCTTCGGAGCTACCAGCACCGGATAGGGTTGACCAGCTTGCAAAAGCGGAAAGGTCTGGAAAGATTTTTATCGGTTGGGTTCAGACGAAGAAGTTGTGTTAAATTGTCCAGAAAATATAATTACTACCAAAACTAGAAGACTTTTAGCAGTCAAACTTTATGTCGTGGTCTTTTTTGAGATCACCGGCTTGTACTCGTAGCAATTGACTACTACGACTCTGATAACCCCTGACGCTTAGCTTTGACTGAGACTGCGTTGATCTACACCAATGGTTCTCAAACTTTTTTCGATGCGACGCATTTAATAAAGCTTGCGAGACTTTGCGACGCACCAGGCAGCATTCTTCAGTTTAGTTTGCCGTACTGCGAGATAAATGTGACCCATAATCTACGTAAATAACTGTCCTAATGCTTCCGAGATTTTGGATTGGTCTGTCATCTTCAATCGTAAAATTTTCTAAGTTTGTAACTCATCTTTCCTGTTTTCGTGCAACATACAACTAAATGCTTTATTTTTTATATATTTTTCGCCAATTAAGTTAAACTTCTGCAATTTGATTCTTGAATAACAAGTCAACCGCTACAATAGTGGAGTAAAAACACTATTGTGAAAATGTCAGAAGAAAGTAAGAAAGGAATCTACGATCAGAGTTCTTTTGACGCAATAAAATTTAGACTTTATGGCACAATACCAAAATATCCCGCGTCGCCCTTGGAAAATTAAAACGACGCACCGGGGCGTCGGGACGCACAGTTTGAGAACCACTGATCTACACGATTTTTTGGTCTTAAAGATCTCAACACCATCAAGTTTTACAATTTTTGATCAAAAAGTCTAATTTGGCCAGTACTGTCGGCGCCATTCCACAACAAGAACTATAATAAAGCAATGTGAAGGGGTGTCTGGACCTGCCCTTTTATTGTGAAAGTGATTGAGCGTCGCCGCCTTCTTGCTGCGCTGTCGTGCGCTTAAGAAAGGCCCTTCAGGGCAATTTTCCCAGGTTAGTTGCAGCGTTTGTGGGAGAAATTCACTGTGCCAGCAATACTGGTAATTCCAAAGCTGGTTCGAACACAAATGATGCTCTGCGAACATCAACCAAAGATTATGAAATACGGAAGATTGGCTTAAATGTCGTTACCAATAGCGCAGCAACGAAAAGCGTTAGAGTAGTCGAACTTGGAGCTTCTTCATTTCATCTTGCTATTTTTTCCTACAAGATTTGATATTTTCTAGGTCTCTATTTAATGTCTAATAAATTGGCTGCTGACATCTTTAAGGAATCGAGGAGAACTCCCTTTATCTTGATGGATGATGTGTGGATCACGGGGATCATGAGAAGGAAACTTGGATACGGGGACTGCAATATCATGGTATGTGTGGCCAGGTCTTATTTAAAAGGAAATGGGGACTTTCTTGAAAGCGTGAAGTTATCTTGATTTTGAAGAGATTAAGCGGCTTTAAAAAATAAAATCAAAAGCGTGGAAAAATTCTGAAAACCAGCCTAAATTTGGTACAGTTTTTGGAAGCTTTTAACAAAACTGGCGTAAGGTTTAAAGTATCAAAATGAGGATAAGGTCGCGATTGAAATTTCTGATGAAAACAAAACGCCCTTCTCTGTGACGTTGATTTAGAAAATTTTTGAGTTTTAGTTCTATTTTTGGTTTTACTTATATTTTAGTTCCAGCTAGGCTATATTTGAGCTGTTTGACTCAGTTGATTATTTATGATAATTTTATAGTAGCCGTAGGCTTATATTAAGCACAGTTTTTAGTTCTAGTAAAATAATATTGTGGCATAATTTAGTGGGTGAAAGTCGACTTAGCCTAAGCTATAGGCCTATCTTCAAACTGTACGCTAGGCCTGGCTGACTTTGATGTATTGAAATCAACTACAAGACTATTTTTTAAATTTTCCGGTGATGGTACCCGTGCTCAGCACCATGAAGTTATCAAAACAATCATTTTAGCCTTGCTCCTCATTTAAGTTTCAGAAATAAGTTTAAACTCGCCAGTAGTAACTGTGAAGCCCTTCTTTTTCGAAAACACAAATCAATTCTTCTAGATTTGTTTTGATTTCTTTTATTTTTTAACTGAAAGCTTCAGAAGGCGTGAAATCAAAACAGGACTGGTCGTTAGATCTTTTGATTTCGTTGTTAGGCGCCTTTTTAATAGAGAATTCTCAGTCATCAACAGCTCACGTGACAAGCTGTTAAAGCAGTCGAGCCAGTGAAAAAAACTACTAAAATCTTATAAGGGAGCCCTATCTCCAAGAGGGCAGATTGATTGGTGCCTAAAAGTCTCCTTTTGCTACTTGTTGGATGAGCAGTTTCTCTATTCTAATTTGGATCACTGTTGTTGTTGTTGTTGTTGGTTACCCGACCCCTTCCGAGGGATGGGGGCATGGCGGAAGACCATGGAGCCCCAGAAGCCGGGTAACTCCCCAGGGTCTGGACCAGAGGTCGTAAAGAGACAGAGAGTCGCCAAAGAGTGAGCGGCGCAAAGAGTCTGTAGCTGGACAGTGCAGAATGAGATGAGAGAGGTCCTGGGACGGGTGTTCACAGGCGCTGCAAGAAGGGTTCTCAATTCTGCCAATCCTAGAGAGATAAGAACCTAAAAGAAGACTGTGTCCGTTGCAGCGAAGACGAGAGAGGACACAGCGAGCATGACGAGGGAGCACAAGTTTCTCAGTGGAAATCGAGGGAACCTGTGTGTCAAAATATTTGGAAGAGACAGTACACCTCCAGTCCGAGAAAAAACGAGAGTGGATACGCGAGATAAGAGGAGAGAGATTACAAGGGATTGCGGAGGGCGCAAGTAGCGCTCCCCGTCTGGCAAGCTCGTCAGCCGTGTCGTTCCCCGGGAGAAACGAGTGTCCGGGGACCCATTGTAGCCTGATAGAACAGGAGAGAAAAGACAGTTCCTGCCAGATCTGCCACAGAGTTTGAGACAAGAGGAAAAATGGAGGAGAGGACAGGGTGGCGAGGACAGAACGAGAGTCAGATAGGAGAAGAAGAGAAGAAAAATGGCAGACTTGTTGGTGCTGCCGAGACCAGCAAAGGGCGTGCAGAATGGCGCAGTCTTAGCGGAAAAACTGGAGCATACTGCGCCTGCCGAAAAGGAAAGAGTGGCCTCAGTGCCACAGAGAGAGCACTTGGCAAGAACGCCGGAGCCGCCCTTGCCAAAAGGTAAAGGAACAGAGCCGTCTGTCCAGAGTACCAGATCATGAGGGGGGAGAGGGTCAAAATGGGCAAGAGCCGCACCTTGGCGAGAAAGAGGGGGATCAGAGCGAGAGCATGGAGTGGGAAGAGTGGACTCCACCGTGAACGAGGGCAGAATCCAAGGAGGACAGGGAAGGCAAGCAAGAAGAGCCTCTCTAAAACAAGTAGAAGGAAGCATGAGCGGGTGAGTGGACGCAAAAGCTCTCCACGACGATTTGCAGAGTCTTGGTTTCACTCCAAGTCTGGCCAAATCTGAAATAGGAAAGGAGGTTGGGAGACGAAGAGCCCGCTCATAAGAAAAAAGAGTGAAGTGAGTCAAAGTGACTCGTAGGGGAGGTAGAGAAGCCTCGGTGAGTAGTAGAGGGATAGAGGACGACGAGAGGCAGCCGGTGATGGCGCGACTGGCCGCTCGGTGGAGGCGTTCCAATTTGGTAAGATTGGTAGCACTTGGGAAAGGAAACCATCCGGGTGAAGCGTAAGTGAGAAGGGACCGAAGAAAAGATTTATACAGAACAGAGAGGGACTCCTTAGAGGGGCCCCAAGAGGAAGCAGAGATACAGCGTAAGGCCTTGAGACGTGGGAAAAACTTGGCCTTCAGCGAAGATACATGTTTAGTAAAGGAAAGAGTGCGGTCGAAGGTGACCCCAAGAGAAGTTGGAGTGGGATTAAAACGGAGGCGGGAGCCGAGTAGAAGGAGGTTGGGCTGGAGGTTAGCTTGGTGGGGATCCACTGAGAAGAACGAGGCCTCATATTTGCTCGGATTGAAAGGAAGACACCAGTACTCAGACCAGCGCTCCAATCGAAACAGAGCTCCTTGTGTGGCCTCCACCGCAGTGGGGATCGAGGGAGAGGACGACCAAATGGCCAGATCGTCAGCGTAAAGGGAGCAGCTGACGGAAGAAGGCAGAGAAGCCGGAAGATCGTTAATGAAGAGAGAGAAAAGTACAGGGCCAAGAACGGATCCTTGCGGAACACCTCGACGGACTCGAAAGGAACGGCTTTTGTGATTTTGAAGAACCACACAAGCGCGCTTATCAGAAAGAAAAGATTGAGTCCAACGAGCAAAGCAAGGAGGGAGGCCAGCCGAAATCAGTTTGTGAAAAAGGGCGGGATGCCAGACAGAGTCAAAAGCTTTGGAAAAATCGATAGTAGACAGGATCGTCCGAGAGCCCGGCCTGGGTTTGTTAAACCCATCCGAAATGGACTGAGAAAGGTACAGAATTTGATCGAGTGTAGACCGTCCAGGGCGGAAACCGGCCTGGCGGGGAGAGAGAATGGAATTAGATTCCAGAAAGAAGAGTAGACGGGATAGAATGATGCGTTCAAACAGCTTTGATACGCAGGAGGTGAGAGAGATAGGCCGGAACGAAGCAGGAGAGTCGAGAGGCTTTCCCATCTTGTGGATGGGAATAATGGAAGATGTCTTCCAGATGGAAGGAAAGGAATGTGAAGACCAGGAAAGTTTGAAGATGTAAAGAAGTAAATCCAAGCCAGAGCGAGGAAGGTGCTTTAGCATGGGATAGGCAACTTTGTCTGGGCCAGTGGCAGTGGATGGGGTAAGATTGGAGGCAGCCGCCAGAAATTCCGCGGGAGAGAAAGGAGAGCAAAAGGAAGAGTGATACTCCACAGGGCACGTGGCTCGGCGGAGCTCAGTGAGATAGCCTCTGGCTCTGCTGCGCAGGGCCTTTGGCTGAGAAACAGAAAAGTGAGATCTCAGGTAAGCGGCATAAACCGAAGCCGATTCCCTGGGAGAAGAACAGTTAGGAAAGTTAGGAGAGGAGGAAGACGAGGAAGGAGAGCCAGCGATAGATAGAGTGTACAGATTTATGGTTAGACCTAGGTGAAAGAGAAGAGCAAGTCGTCTGCCATGCCTCAGCCTTGGCCTTGGCAATGACTGACGAGGCGCGTCGAGAAGCAGGGATGTAAGCCTGTCGATCTTCATCACTTCTGTGAGCGGCAGCAAAAGCCTTGCGTCTTTCACTAACCGCTTCTTCCACCTCAGCAGACCACCAGGCTTTAGGAGGGCGTTTGATGCGGCCGAAAGGAATGGAAGATTTGGCCGCATTCAAAGTCAAAGAGGTAAAGAGAGCAGCAGCAGAGGAAAGAGAAAGAGACGAGTATTCCTCTGTTGAAGGACAGTAAGAGTCACAAAGTAGGAGGCAAAGCCATCCCAGCGAGCTTTTTGAAAATTGAAGGAAGGGGGGCGCTCGTTGGGGTGAAAGACTGGAGAGAGAGGGATAGATAGAAGAATTGGTAGATGGTCAGAACCCAGGTCCTGAAGCACCTCCCAGGAGCAAGAAAAGGCAAGAGTAGAAGAAGGAAAGGAGATGTCAGGAGAGGAGCGACTGCCAGAGGAGCGATGGAGAAGAGTGGGTGTGTCAGGGTTATTGAGGGGGAGGAGGTCAGAAGAGATGATCCAGTCAAATACTTCCTCCCCGAGGGGGTCGGAAGTACCTCTTGAGTCCCAGTGGGGGTGATGACAATTGAAGTCCCCAAGGATGAAGAGATTTCTGGAGGAGGGAAGAATGGAGGGAGAGAATGAATCGGTTATGCCATCCGTTGGGGAGGAGCGAATAGGAGGGGCGTACACATTAAGAAATGACACCGAGGAGCAGTTGTTTAGAGAGATGTTGACCCCTATATAATCAGAGTAAGGATCAAGCGAAGAAAGAGAGGAAGTAGAAATTTCAGAAAAGGATAGGCCCTGCCTGACGAAAATGATGACGCCGCCGCTGGCGTGCGTGGTATCAGGAGATAGAATGCCAGACCGGGAGTGGGTGCGATCAGAACGCAGAGCAGAAAATCCAGGAATCCGGAAAGAGGAAGAGGAGTTAAGATTGGATTCCTGGATGCAGATAAGATCGACTGGATGGGACGATAGAAAATGAAGTAGTTCAGTGCTCCTGGGTCGGAGATCTCCAGCATTCCATTGAAGAACCCTGAGAGAGTCAGGGGGAGGAGAAGAGGCAGGAGGCGTAGAAAAATGGCCAGGAGCAAGGGACGGTGGTGAAGGAGCAGAGGAAGGAGATATATAATGGGTAGGTGGGGGATAGGAGGTTTGGAGACGGGGATGACGCGAGAGTGCAGCATCAGTAGAGGGGGGCCAGATTGCACAGTGGAGGTATACGTGTCGGAGGAGTCCGAAGAGGGAGTCACACTGTTACGACAGGGGAGGCAGCTCCAAGAGTGAGAGCTGCCTAGAGCTCTAAAATTAGACAGAGAAAGTTGTGAGCACCTTAGATGGACCCATTTGGAGCAGGTGCAGCATTGCACTGACTTGCCCCGCCAGGTCACATTTCTGGCGCACACAGAGCAAGGAAAGATGGGGCCGGGGTTAGGATGAACGTTACCGCTCATCAGGAGAAGAAGAAGAATAAGGAGACGAAAAAGGGCAAGAGTAGGGCAGGAGAGGGGAAAGAGGGAAAACAGGCGACCGATTTTGTAGTTTGCTGTGTGCTGCCCTCCTGCGGTCGTTCAGGGGGCAGCATAGCGAAAAAATGTAGGGGAGTGCCAGGGGTAACTGGGACCCTCGGGAAAGCCAACAGCCATTTCGACCCAACCCAAACGAGGTCGGGGACCGCACCACCACGTTAAGGCGGCAGTTGATTGGTGCGGCAGTTTGATTGGGTCACTGTTCGTAATGCTGTTTTTCTTTTATTAATTACACGGTTTCCCTGGTTTGAAACGGTGATGAATTTCGTCCTCCGCCTTCTAGATTGGTGACTGGTAGCTAACGTTGCCCACTTTTTTACAGGCAGCTCCTTACTCTGAATTCACCGACAGCTGGTTCTCAAATCTGTTCTACAACTTTGGTGGAAAGGATGCTTTTGTGAAGCATCTATGGGGTAATATTAAGGGGTTTAAGGTTGACATTCCCCACCAATTGCGTCTCGAATGGGACGCTTGGACAAAGAGAAAAATATGAAAAGAACCACGCGAAGTTTGATCAATTCAAATATTTCGAATTCTATGCAAGAGAATTATCTCATGAACTTTTTAAAGTCTCTCTCAAAAGTGAGAGCGTTTTTTTTCAGGAACATTTTTCTTTTGCCGTTTTGAGGTATTTCAAAAATGTGCATGTTTTCTGTTTTGCATTTTTTCTCATTAACTTGATAATGTGGTACCTAAAAATGAAATCTTTTTTAAAACAAATGGGGTAAACTTAATATCAAACGGCTTTACGTAGTAGGCCTGATTAGTTGTTGGCTTAACAACGAATATTTGTGCAACAACTTTTGGTGCTTTAATGTCTTTCATACGCACAGTGTTTTCGGAAAATGTTTTTATGAAAGAGAGGCAAATTGCTCCCAAAACACTTGGTAGATTTTTGACACCCTAAACACTAATCCTTTAATATTGTGCACAACAGGCTAGCTAAAAAGCTTTTTCGCACGTTGTTGGCTGACGTCTTTAAGCAAATTTATGGTTTCGACAACGTGCATACAATGCTTCCGCTTATCTGACTTAAAATCGATACAGTAATGAGTAACCCAATATCGATTTTTCAATAAAATTTACATTGGTGCTGTAGTGTCTTATCTTCTTCCTTGAACGGGGGAACGGCAATATACAATAATTTAGATTTACACAGCAAACACACTCGATATCAGGCAGTCCATTTCAACGTAATCATGAACACGAACTGCAAACTGGTTGTCCCACGACCATGGAGGTGAACTGCTGTTGGTGGGTCGCCGAAAGTCGCTTCCTTCAGCATGCTGGGTGAGCAGCTTCACTACTTTAACTTAATAAAGCCCCAAGCCATGTGAAATACTGGAGCGTGGTTTATTGAAAGCAGAGATGTGGAAGCGGTTATTTTTCAAACGCTTCCGCTTCCGCTTCCACCAACAAAAAACGAAAAAACGACCGTTGACAATTTTTTTTAACTTTTGTGGGTCTGTAGCCTGCCTTCTCCTACACTTATCATTTTGAGAAAACCAAAACCTTCATTTATTGCTATTACTTTACCTACTTCGCTTAAGCTTATTGTTTCGAACTACTCTGTGTTTCTTTTTCTTAGATATCAGAACTCGCGTTGAATGTAGAACAGTGCTTTTCAATCTTTTTGTCATCGCGGAACCGCTAATGTAGTTTCGCGTTTGTCACGGAACTCCCACTAACAAAAATTTAGAAATCACAAATTGCTTGCAAGAAAATCAAATATTTCGTTACTACAATTCAAAAAATAATTAAACACTTCAACAAATAGACGGTTATTACAAGTTCCTTCACTACTTACAACTACTTTTACAACAGTTAACTTAACCCGTTTCTTACCAATGTTACCATGTGGGAACATATAATTAATCACGTATTTCTTTCTTAAATAACGAATTTTTGTAGCATTAAAAAGCAGCAAAAATGATACAAGGAAACATTTTTCTTTAGCTTTCTACAGTTTTTTGGTGTGGTTTATTGCATTGTTTGAGAAATTTTAAAGGTGGAAAATGCCGTGAAATAAGCTTTAATCACGTGATCAGTTTCCATGGCAATATCACGCTCGGGTAACATTTTTGGTAGTTAGCGAAAGTGTTTTATTAAAAAGGTTTTATTATAAAGTCTTCATACCGACGTGTAACTCACGCTACTACTACGTCAGAAGTGAGAAACCTAGTAGAAACAATAGAAAGAACAAGAAGTGTAGTTCTACTCACTCCTGCTGGTGGCGATGAATGTGATCAAGCAAGTGATAATGAAGAAGTTCCTCAAGGCTTTGAAACGGCTTTTGAACCTGCTGGTGAGCTCAAAGTGAAAGAACATATAGATGATGTAGAGGAGGATCAAATAGGTTTTCTGACCGAGAGAACCAAAAAAAGAAAGCGAGCTTCAAATAAAAGTACGAGTTGCGACTAAAAGCATGTGTTGAGGCGTGTACCACGATGCATCCTGCTTGTAATTTTGAATAAAAAGTAAAAAAAAATATTTTACAAAATTTTTTTATTTTTGAGTTTTTTTGCTGCAACCCGCCAATGTTCCCATATGGGAACATATGTGTATCTCAAAAACCTTTTTAGCTAGAAAGATAATTTTTTGTATATCAAATCAACGGCTCAGTTTAGTCTTATACAGCACAATTGAATAAAAATAGACAACTGGAACATGTAGTGGTAAGAAATGAATTAATGCTTCTCAGATCTAAACCGTATGATTACATATTACAGCTCTCGACAATAACCTGTCGTCACAACAACAAATTACACAGTATAGCGTTGATTTTCCTTCTCTATCCTCAACTAACTCTGACTTTGAGTTAAATTTAACTCTAACTATCATTACCGACCTTCTATCCGTCCTCAAAACACGTATTGACTCCGATCTTTTTGGATAGTGAAGTGCGAAATTTCTGTTGTATATATAGTATGTACATTTAAAGCGAGCAAAATTAAACTACACCAATCAACAGCCGCCTCAACGTGGTGGTGAAGTCCCAGACCCGTTTGGATTGGGTCAAAATGACTGTTGGCCTTCCCGAAGGTCCCAGTTACCCCGGGCACTCCCCTTACACCAACCATTTTTTCGCCGTGCAGCCCCCAAACGACCACAAAAGGGTAGCACGCAGCCTCTTTAAAATTGGCCTGTTTTCTGTCTACTCCTGCCTTTCTCTTGCCCGTCTTCTCATTCTTCTCCTTCTCCTGATGAGCGGCAACGTTTATCCTAACCCTTGCTCTGTCTTTTCCTATTTAGTGTGCGCTGGAAATGTGACCTGAAGGGGTAGGACAGTGCAATGCTGCTCATGCTCTAATTGGGTTTATTTAAAGTGATCACTACTCTCCTATTCTAGATTCAAAACTCTTGGCAGCTCTCACTTCTGGAGTTCCCTAACCTGCTTTTTTTGGAGATTCTACACTTACCAGCACTGTGACTTCCTCCTCGGACTCCTCCAGCTTGTATACCTTCACTGCTCAATCTGGCCCCCTTCCGCTAATGCAGCACTCGCACTCCACCCTCACCTTCAAACCTCTTATCCTTTTTCCGCCCACTTTGTATCTTTTCCTTCTGCACCCTCACCACCGCCTCATGCTCCTGGCTGTTTCTCTTTACCTCCTGCTTTCTCTTCCCCTCCCTAACTCTCTCAGGGTTCTTCAATGGAATGCTGGGGGTCTCTGCGCCAGGAGCACTAAACTACTACACTTTATTTTGTCTCATTCCGTTGATCTTATTTATATCCAGGATTCTAACCTTAATTTATCTTCCTCTTTTCAGATCCCTGGATTCTCTGCTCTGCGATCTGATCGCACCTACTCTCGATCTGGTATTTTTTCTACTGATGTCCCAGACGCTAGCGGCAGCGTCATCATTTTCGTCAAGCAGAGCTTATTCTCCTCTGAGCTTTCTACCTCCTCTCTTTCTTCGCTTGGCCCCTACTCTGATTATGTAGAGGTCAACATCTCTCCAAACGACTCCTCCTCGCTCTTATTTCTTAATGCTTATGCTCCCCTAGTCGTTCTTCTACGAAGGATAGCAGAACCAATTTCTTTTCTCTTTCCATTCTTCCCCCTATGTGGAAGCGGAAGCGGTGAAATTTTTCGCGCTTCCGCTTCCACAGAAAAAGACCGCTTCCACCGCTTCCGCTTCCGCTTCCACATCCCTGATTGAAAGTGTGTTCTTTTTGTGTAAAACGACAGCAGTAAACTATTTTTGCAACATCTGCTTGCGTATTAATAGTGTGTTGAGTCCAAGGCCAAAGTTGCTTTCAGCGGGAAGAAACGTGCAGAAGTATTTGCTTACGCTTAACATGGTTTTGTGAGCAAATTATGACATGGAGTTTAGAAAATTGGCTTGGAAAGCAGGGAGTAAGCTAATGGTGCAATGATCATGGAATCGTAACTCATTGAACTTTTGCAGACCCATTGTAACTTCAGCGATCTCTGTAAAAGGCCCTTGAGCAAATCACAGTGAACATCTTCAATGGTGCGATGGGTCTGCAGAAGACCACTCTGCGGTAGGCAAAACAAAAAGCCCTTCACGCATCCAGTTGATGGGAAATGCTAGGTATAAAAGCTTTGAATATCGAATGAAGTTTTTGTTGTAAGCAGTCTTGAGGTTGCATTGCAACAGGGACAGTGAAGCCACTCAATTTTCCACGGCACAAAATCAAGTTTTTGATTCGTGACTGTTTCAAAATAGAACGCCTCTTTCTCCTTTCCTAATTTTAATTATGTTGACGGTGTGAACCTAAATTGCTTTTTATGCCGTTCCACTATCCAAAGAAGAGGAAGGGTAAACTCACTCATTCAAACCACACAACACAGCCTTACCGTACAAGATCATATTTTTGCGTTCAATATTTTAATCTTATTTTGCTTAATGTGAAAAATATAATGTGGCTGTTAAAATTGTGAGTTCGGTTCTCCGGCCACACTTTCTCAAAGGTTTTTTAACGACGCAGTGTTGTTACTAATTGACTTGATCGATATGACAGCACAACCTACTATATTAATTTGGATTTCTTGACAACATGCATGATGATTTATCTTTGAGTAGTAAATATATTATGATTGCTGAATCACTGATTACTTCCACAATTTCAAGCGTAAATTGGAAACAGTCGTGCTGACCAGTTCAAAGTTTCAACAGTCCGCTTCAATTCGTGGATGTCAGTTAAATTCCATCGCGTGTTTGAAGCTGTTGAGGTATTCTTCATCAAAAGTGTCTTTCTCATAAGCACAACAGCACAGTCGTCTTGGTGTTGGAACGCATAACTATTCGATTATTTTCTCTATGAAAAGACTCTACACGTTGCCGACATAATGCTAGCATAGAACACACGACTCTTCAAATTGCAAGCTTGGGTTAGTCATGCTCAGTTCAGTCTCTCGTAATATCACATTTTTCCAACACGCTCCCTTTAATTTTTCATTTTACTCGTTCTACGTTCATTCTTATGGATACCGTCGGAGTCGCTTTTCAATTTGACATTTTGGTTTTTAACAGCAACAACTTGTTGCTTTCACTTTCATGTTACGACTTCTCGACTTCTACTGTACAACGCGTTAAGTCTGGGATCTTGAGAAATCGTGAAATCAGTTCTTGAGTGGATGATATGTAGTGGTGAGTGCTCTTGGAAAAGACACCATTTACTTATAACTTAGATGTACTGCTTGTGATGGGAATAGACTGTGATGACAATAGCTTACAGGTAAGTTGACAAAGTCTGCAGGCAAATCGTTCTATGCAGTGAAATTAGTAACCGGAAAGCGTAGCCAGCCAAACATTTCGGCAAGGGCTAAATTTTATACCCCAAATTTCTAACCATTTTTGTCCCCATAGAATTTTGCTAAGAATCAGGATCGTTAAGCAAATAAGTGGCTCTGCTTACACAGCACTTAGAAATTAAGTCAGAAACAGTTTAGGTTAATCATTTGTGGAGAGCAATATCATCCCATCACCGTTCTAACTGCGCTGTGGACTTTATAGCAAGTTTCCGGTAACTGAATTAAAAAGATAAGCGTACTTGGATTTGACATGAAAATTTTAAATTCTGGTGTATATATGGTGTATATACAGCACTCTTTACCCAAATTGATTTTGAAGTGTACGTCATTTGTTTAATATTTAAGCAAATTATCATATTTCTTCCAAAGTTTAGCGAAACCAGCATATTGGCCGTCTGTTTCAAGCATCTTTCTTTCGATTCGTTCACTCTGATCACGTGACAAGTGGTTTATCCAATCGCCAATCACTCCTTTTCGAAAAAAAGGCATGTTTTTTGGTCTACTTTCAACAGTCTAAACAAATAATATTTTGAGTAAATTTTTGTTATTGTGACTATTGTTGCCACAAGATTTCGTTAGTGATCTACATTTTTGAATTTCGTTGGCAGGGCAAGAGTGCAGCACAGACATGCTTAACGGGTTTATCTTCGGTGAAATATGCAACTACCCTTAAATTCCAAAAAGTTGTTTCATTTTTATTTAAAGGCCTAAAACTATATGTTTCACACGATTTAAAAAATTACTTTTGACTAACCACACATTGATAATGAACGTCAATAACACCGTGATAGCGTTTATAATCAATGTTGGTTTTGTCAACTGTTGGAAGAAGAGTGCGCCCTTTCTGAAATTGAAAAAACTGTTAAAAGGTATTTTCCAAGCAAACTTTTTTGCCATTTATTTCCAGGAATTTATATTTAGAAAGTTGATAAAATAGCCTGAGCACTTCTTCTTCACTGGTCTGTCGCACTCGTGCAAAAAGCAAGAATAATTAAGGAGCGAAGTTCAATTGGCACGTGGTATAATTAAGAAAAAACTGATAAAACTTTATTTCACAAATACCAGCCTAACAACTATACCATTTTACATACTAAATGGGAATAGTAACATACTAAATGGGAATAGTACGGTCGCAAACTAAATGGGAATAGTAACATACTAAATGGGAATAGTAACAAACTAAATGGGAATGGCAACAAACTAAATGGGAATGGTAACAAACTAAATGGAAATGGTAACATACTAAATGGGAATAGTACGGCAACAAACTAAATGAGAATATTATTTTGACAACTATATTATTTTTCAAAAATTTTTATTTATAAAACACTTATATCTTACAGTTAAAAACAGCACAATTTTAAAGAAATTTATTAGAAGTTCATGTCTTCTTCATCCAATGCAGAAGCTAGTTTTCTCTAATTATGCGCAATATTACTACAGCACAAAGCAGGATCAATTAACCTAATTGCTGTTTAATAAATCTTTCAGTTAATTGCACTTATTGAAAGAGTTATTGGAGCAGCAATTAGGTTAATTGATCCTGCTTTGTGCTGTAGTAATATTACGCATATTTAGAGCAAACTAGCTCCTGCATTGACTGAAGAAGACATGAACTTCTAATAAATTTCTTTAAAATTGTACTGTTTTTAATTGTAAGACATAACTATTATGTAAATAAAATTTTTCTGAGAAACAATATAATTGTCAAAATAATATTCTCATGTAGTTTGTTACTATTTCCATTTAGTTTGTTATTATTCCCATTTAGTATGTTACCATTCCCATTTAGTTTGTTACTCTTCCAATTTAGTAACAGTTTGTTACTATTCCCATTTAGTATGTAAAATGGTATAGTCAAAAACATACTGCAAACATTCGGCCCTCAATTGATGCCATTTTCAACGCAAATAATGTGCAACAAAAAGAGTAATTACTAACTACTATACTTTTTTTAGAGTCAGTATGGCGTAGTTCAAACGCAACTTTTTGTTACATACTATTTGCGCTGAAAATAGTACCAGTTGAAGCCTGAAAAGTTCGAATTATGTTTTTGTCAAGTTGTTTGGCTGTTATTTGTGGAATGAAATTCGATTATTCACTCACTATTATGACGTCACTATCTACTATTGCAGCTTAAAATTTATATTTTTATGAGGAGTAACGACGTCACTTCTAGTCCTCTTTTTCTCACCTACACCACTGGTTATTCATGTGGAAAAAAAAGAAAAAGGCCGAGGACCATCCTTGTTTTCTGGAAATATGGAAAAATATTGATTTCAAGTAGAAATTAAAGTATTTTTTAGTAATTTACCAAAGATTGGAGGTTACGCCCTCTAAATCAGTGACAATTTGATCCAGTTATTTTGTTCAAAATGCATATTATTACTCATTAAAAATTCTAAGGAAACTCGTACTTAATTGTTGTCATAGTGGCAACTATTGGCAATCAATTGAGCCGTTTTTTGTTTGTGAAGTCATTATTGTGGTTTCTGCTTTCGCTTTGCAAGCTCAAGTGATTTACAGATTCCAAGTGAGCAGTTTTCGGTTTGTCTAGGCGCTTTTTCGCTTGATCATCAAAGAAAGCTTCGCAGTTTAGATTCATTCTGTTGTTGCTACCAATCCATCAAGCTCATCTTAATGAAAACGTGCCTCAGCGATAAATTGGTGGAGGAAGTGCTAAAGACCTCGGTCTCTGCGCTTTGCCTGCCAGATCCTCGGATCTTACTTTGTGTGACTTTTTCTTGTGGGAGTATGTTAAAGACAAAGTTTATGTTCCACAACTTCCAGCAAATATCATTAGCATAAAAGATAGAATAACAGCTGCAATCAACACCGTGGACTCCGACATGCTGAGGCGCATTTGGGAGGAATTCTTATATCGGCTTGATGTTGTCCGTGCTGCCAGTAGTGGTTTCAAGTAACCCGAACGCGGAATTTCTTAAAGGATATGGGGTATGCTGTTGCGCTCTCTTCCGAAAAGTGAGCACAAAATTTCAATATATAAAGTTGACGTCAAAAAGTTCTTTAACTGGAAAAGCGGCAAAAGATGCGGCTTTAGAAAATGATCTCCAAATAAAAAATTGGGCTATCTCAAAAACGGACCCCACAAACATTCATATAAAGCTTAAATTTTTTCACCGCTGATTCTAACCCTCCAAATATTGGTAGCAGTCCCAAATCAGCCTCTCAACAGCCCTGCTTATACAATGGCTTGGACAATAATATTAACACATTAAAGAGTTTGCTTGAAGCTTATTGCAATTTTGCCACCCTTTCCTAACCGTTTGCTAACTTTCCAATTTGTTCGATCTAATAAATTGCCGGCTTTACCGATGTGATGCAAATTCTTAGAGCTTTGGAAATTTGATAAACTTATTGTTAAAAAGCTGCTTAGATTTCATCGCAAATAGTGTACAGTACATACAGTAGTCAACAATAACTTATAATTTCTTGTTTTTTATCACGAAAAACAAATTTTCTTACCTGCCCATATATATAACTTTATATGATTACGTAACTTTATATGATTATTACATTATATATAATCATATTTAGCCTACTCATTTTAAATGTGCGAGCAATGTAATTAAATCTTTAAAAATTGCCCATGTAACATATTTTTTGTCTATCAATTCGTGGTTGAATTTTAAGAGTCCCTTTACAGCAGAGGTTCTCAACCACCGGGTCCCAGACCCTATTGGATGCGATGCAACCTCAATCACAACACCAGAGAGGCAATATCTTAAAGGAGGGTATGAGAACTCTAAAGGGCCTCTTTCCAAAGTTGTAACCTGAAAACCAAAAATAATGAAATGATTAACACCTTCTTGGTTTTGGCACGTACGATCGTCACTGCCTCTGTACAAAAATCCAGCTTTAGCCATTCGTTCAGGACTTAAATTATCGAAAAAAGGCTTTTCCCAAAGCGTAATAACAAACACCCTTTTAGTGAGGTAGGAAACTAGTGAATTTTTAATCGCTAGCCTAGTGCTCTACCACATGAGATATCGTTTCAGACTAGTTAACTTATTCGGTTTACAAAATTTCGTGACTCTCTGTTCGTGAGGCATTAACCTACCGGCCGCACAGAAACAATATAGAAAAGCTCATCTCTTTAATTCAGACTTTAAACAATCTAAATCCTCTTTATTAGGCAAAAGTGATTTTGCCGAGGCAATTTATCCCTATACATCGCGAAAGTCGGCCCGGAAAAATGATGCCAAGATAAATCCGATCCGTATTGTGGAAGGATGGGTTGGGAACCGCTGCTATACAGAAACCTACTATATTTCCAAATTATTTGTTTACAGCTTCTTTTAAACTTCAGAAAAGAGAAATTTCTAACAACTTTTGAGAAACCAAACACTGATAAAAAATAATGGTCGATTAAGCGCAAGAAACTAAATCAAAACACAGAAGCATTTCGACTTCTGATGGGGACTTTGTCGGGGCAAAAAGTTTTTAAGCCAACTCAAACTTGAAAAGTTGAATACAAAAAATATTTCACTCTAGTTTGAAGTTACTCAGGTTTGAAGTTATTTCATTTAGATGGCAGCGCACAAGACCAATCTGATAAACATTGAAAAGATTTAAACAGTTACCCAATGAACAAAATACCAGAGCTAATTTGTTTTACTCAGTGAAAAAGGTGCAGAAGCATATCCGCTTCATGTGCATAGCTGAGTTTAACATGAAAAAGCTTAAAGCGTTTTCCATTTGCTCGGTGTCAGCGTTACAACAGCACTTTCTCAATAGTTCGACATTTTGCCTAGATAACATTGTTTCTCTGCAGACACTGGACTGATCTCGATGGGATTTGATGGACTAGTTAAAGAAACTATAGAGTAGAAAGAGAACAGAATATTTTCAACTTTACGATGGAGATGCCATGTATGGAAGAACTAGATAATGATTTGGGGTGGAAACAGTAGCGGATATGGGAGGAGATCGATTTCCTCCGAAACCTTACTGTATAAAGTCTATATATGCTGTGCTGTATTTGTACAATTTAGAAAACAACATGTAACACTTATTCTGATGAAATATTTCACCAATTCTATATTTTGCCTCGTTGGAATCGGTTTACTCTTCGTGTTTTCAACAGGCCTCTTTTGCTGTCCTTTGTTTTATAACAACAGATTTGTGACGTCTAGATGTAGTGTCTTGTCAATAAGAACGGGCATGTCACAATATATCTTCCTTAAATATGCTCTTTGAGAAGTTGAAAAACTGACCCAAGTCCGGTGCCTAAATTGATAGACTTGATATCAACGTCTTGAAATCGATCTTTGTCCCCTTTTTTGGGGGAGGGGGAGCGGATTTCCCAAGCTCCCTAAAAACTTTGGGTCAGTAGGTGCCCACTGAGCCCCTTGTCAACCATACTACCACGTTAGTACCTGTAGCTTTGCTACAGCGAGTTATTGGGGCATTGAAATTTTGTCAGCAAAATAAAATACTCAGATGGCAGAAAAGTTTAAAGTTTAGTACAAAAAGAAATGACGGGCTGTGCTTCAAAAGCAGAGTTTCTTTTCAGCTTGTTTTTGTTATTCTTGCTGAGGTTATTTTTAATATCGTTTTTTGTTGTACCTATTAACCGTAGATAGCACGTATTAAGGTTGACTAGGCAATGCGCCTTATTTGTCACTGCTTTTCTATTTTTGATTTCAGTTTTTAATTTAATATGCAAATTTTTTTATTTGTTAGACAAAAATAAAAATTTGAACTACCGCTAAAAATTGTGAAATCTTCCCCCTACAGGGGACTACTTGGATACGCCATACCGAAAGGAAATGTGACTGCAGAAAGTGTTGGAAAAAGTTTGTTTGTTGATACGTTTGGATATGAAACCGTCAATCACATTAAAAATAGTTGTTTTGATTTAATAAAAACAGGATAGCCTACAACCGTGAAAGCGAAAGTCAACCGGACCTCGGTCGCTTTCTGGTTCTATTCAAATAAGGTCTCTGTGCCTGCCCTCAAATCTGGCTTCAAATTAGCATGCAGAAATCCAGTGTATTATAAATCAACAAACTAATATGAAACTAGGCCTAAACAGCGGCTAAATACAGTCCGCTAGCCCGATCCGAGCTACCAGGTCGACTTCCTAAAATAAAACACAAATCACAAATCAACTGAACAAACAATGGCGGCTAACACTAATTCTTACCTGGCGCGGGTAATACATTATATCCAACGTAATCTACTAGAGAGAGCTAATTACTGACCAAGTCGAAGTTACAGCGCGAAAGAATGCTAACGTTACGTGCTATTATATCAAAAACTACTGTTACTATCTAAGCTACTAAAAAGATACACGAGGTCTAAATCTAAAGAAAACCAGAAAGCGTGCTTGATCATTAAATCTAACCTAAATAAACGAAGTGAAGACAATGGATATGACGTAATGTATCTAGGTCACAAAAAAAGAAAATGGAGAAAAAAGATACCGCGCCGAGCGCCGCGGGAAAGGCAAGAGAAGAGAATGCGGCTATCGCTTACAGTCCCCCCAAATTATGGAACGAGTCTAAAAGAGACATAATTTAACACAAAAAAATGATAGCCGCGAAGAAATTAAAGAAATATTACACACATTAGGCCTATTACAATCTTCGCTATAAGCTCAGCTCATCGATTGATTGTTCATCTGGAGGTATTGA
This sequence comes from Trididemnum clinides, assembly GCA_963675345.1. Taxonomy (NCBI): domain Eukaryota; kingdom Metazoa; phylum Chordata; class Ascidiacea; order Aplousobranchia; family Didemnidae; genus Trididemnum; species Trididemnum clinides. Next base: position 17,183,770 of record OY776305.1, read on the forward strand.
AGTCATCATTGTTGTTGACATCATCATCGGTATAGCAGTTATTGTCCGTTCTCGGTTCAGTAACAGGCTCGATGAGAACTAGTTTGCGGACGTCTCGTTCTCGAATCCGACCATTAGACATGCGAACGGTTGCAGAGCGTACTTTCCCATCAGGACATTGCTTCAGGTCCACCACTAAAGCATATGGATGACGGCCAACTGGTGGGGTAGCAGAATTAATTAGAAGAACAAGATCGCCTTTCTGAAAGTTGCGTTCAACATTTCTCCATTTTTGGCGCTCTTGGAGAGAGTAGAGATAGCGGTTGGTCCATCTTTGCCACCATTCTTGAGCGAGACGGCGAGTGTATTGATGTCCACGGCGTAGCTTGTCTCGAATATTAGTAGTCTCGTTTGGAAGAAGATAACTGTCGGAGGGATCCAGGTATCCAGTGATTAAGTCAATCGGTCTTAGTGCCTTGACGTCATCTTGGTTGCCGACGAATTTTCCCATCGGTCTGCAGTTCATTATATATTCAGCTTGGCGGCAAATGGTCATCAATTCAAAATCGGATGGTAGGCGCGCTTGATTATCAGCGCCCAAAATTCCTTCACAAACTTCTTTAAAGGTTCGGATTTGCCGCTCCACCGTTCCCTGATGGTGGGAGCTGGCAGGTGTTGAGAACTCCCAGGTAATTGCTGTGCTTGACAGTGAGTCACGCAGTTTCATCGATTCCCAAGTCGTTTGGACTGACTCGGGATTGAGAATATTGTTAGCTCCAATGAATGTCGTTGCACAGTCGCTGCGAATATGTTGCGTCTTGTTTGCTGTAAGGCAAAGAAATCGTTGTAAGCAGTTCAGAAACGATGTAGTGCTCAGAGATTCCACCAATTCGATGCGGACCGCTGATGTCGCGTTGCATACGAACACACAAATCCATCTTTTCTCTTTGTTACGCCCTCGTTTGACTTCAAAGGGTCCGGTGTAATCGATAGACACTGAGCTGAAGACTGGTTGTTGTGAGGTCACTCGACAATTTGGTAGAGGAGACATCAGCTGTTCAGCTCTGCTTTTACGTAGCAGCTTGCAGGTAAAGCAGGAATTCAGATAGGTTCGCACTGTCCTTATTCCACCAATAGGTCTTACGCCCATGTCCGAGTTAAGCGAAGCTAGGACCCATTCAGCAGATCGGTGAGCGAGTTTTTCATGTCTCTCTAAAATAAGCAGTCTAGTAACATTGTGTTCGATAGGCAATAAGGCGGGATGCTTTGCTTCATCTGATAAGTCCACGGAATAGTCTAACCTTCCACCAACCCGCAGAATTCCATCACAATCTACATACGGCACCAGACCTCTCAGAGAGATCATTGTCGCGTTTCGTTTTTCAGGTAATCAATCAAGAGCGTCTTCAAATGATATGTTCTCGTGTTGCATCAGGGCAATGAATTCGCCCAGTCCATCGTGCTGTGCAGCTCGTACAAGAATGCGCAGAGTGTTCTTCGGATTATCTACAAGTTCTTTTTGCTTCGCATTATTTTCTTGGGGATCGGTTCCCTGTAGACATCCTTTCCATCTATAGTAGCATTTGATTACCCTATTGAGGATTCGAAAAGCTTTTTGCATTTTATTTGTCTTGCTCAGTGTGTGCTCCATAAATCCAGTCTCGGCACAATTTGGCGGTTTGGACTGTGTCGCGCACATGACCTCTGCAGTACATATCTTCTCGATTGTAGATAAATCGACTTCGTCAATTGCCGCAGGACAGCGAAGTAAACAAGGTCCCCCCGTCCAGAGATCCCATTTCTCTTTATTATTGAGGCGACATCCCCTTGTAGCCACATCAGCAGGGTTCTGGTCCGTACTAGAGGGGCAAGTTGATATAGTGCAAGCGCCATCAGCACTTACTTTCCATTGTTCTTGTCCTCGTTCTGCTAGCATTGCAGGTTGGATAGCTGCAGCCACTTGGTTAGTTCCATTGTGGGAGTGAGTCTTTGCACTTAACCAGAATCGTCCAAGAGTAACATCGAGCGCATTGTGTAAGCCGATTGGCATCACAGACAGAGGCGAACACTTAAACAACGGAAAGAATAGATGCTTCCAGGCCAAATCACTCCCAAGTATCATATCAATTCTTCTGGGTAGGGTAGAATCCTTTCGTTCTTCTAAGTACTAAGAAAATGGAAGCTTTTGGTCGATGAAGTGCGTATCATTCAGCATAAATGCGCTTTGGTTTGTTTCCTCAATCTCCAGGTCTTTGCGCATTACCTCACAGCTGATCAACGCGCCGTTAAACATTTTGTAGTGTTGAGAGCTGTCGGGCAACCATCCTTCGTGGAGCTGTTCTCCCAATTCACGGGAACACAGGGTTCGTGTAGCACCGGTATCGATGGCAGCATAGAAAGGAATTCTTCCACAGACATATCCAGTATGATCTCGCTTTATGGCCGTCAACAACATTAGTCCAATTTGCTCGGGCACTTCTTCCTGGTGACGAACCATCCCGACGGTGTCTGTGTGATCCCCCGTATTTTCATGACGTGTCATGTCCCTGATAGCAGGTTTGGTAGTTGCTGCGGGCTTCACATTGCTCTTTTGCTGAAAATCGTCATCGTGCAGCAAGTCATGATGATTTTGCCCACACTTATCACAGGTGTGGCTTTCTTTGCAGTTCCGGGTTCTATGGTTTTTTCCCAAGCAACTGAAACACAAACCACGTTCCTTGATAAATACCCATCGTTCACTAACCTTCATGCCAAGGAATTTTCTGCATTCGACTAAGGAGTGGGTGTCGACTTCCGGATGGAAGAGACATTCTTTCACACACTTTTTTTTCACTCCACGTTGCACGTAACAAGTGTCATCTGATCTCTCATTGGTCGCTACATGAGGAGTTGAACGATTAACTTGGCGGGTATTGGCTGACCATGAAGGCTTAGGTTGTCTTAAAGTCCCAGGCTTTCCTACTTTCTCTATCTTCATTGTGTGCAGAGTGTCGATATACGCTATTTCCCTGGTGAGAAAGAGTATAAAATTTCCATACGTCCATTGATCGGGCGGTAAAAGGGATTCAAGCTTATCTCTTAGTTTATCACTCAGAGAGCTGTACAATGTACCCATCAGGTGCGGTTTTTGTAAAGCCGTACCCATGTTGAGCGAATCCGCAATCCCCTGTACATTACGCATGTCAGCACGCAGTTCTAGAAGCGCTTTCCGGTCGTGGTCCACAGATTTAGCTGGTCGTTTTATTTGTCGCATGGCGTCCTCCAAAATTACCTCTTTTCGACCGTAGACCTCTTCTAAGGTGTCCCACACTATGTCGCAAGCTCTCCCTGCATCAAAAACAGAAAATGCATTACGAATGTACCTTCTTGCCCTGCCAGTGACGGTTGTTTCGATCCACTTCAAAAGCAGGTCAGGTCGAGTTTTCCTCAGCTGACGGTGGCGTAATAGAAACCTATGCCGATATGCTGGATACTCTGAGGTGTCGTTTCCTGAGTAGCGTAATCCTCCAGCGGTTTCTTCCAACAGAGCTCTTTCGAGAGATAAGGGAATCACTTCAAGACCCATTTCATGTTCGACTCTTTGTCGTGAGTCGGTATGGCCTTGCTCTTGGTCACAAGTACGTTTTCTGATTGAATCTTCAGGCCGAGAATGTGAAAAACCAGCTTCTGGTCCAGTTGAGTCAATGTTCCTAGGGTCAGGCCTATGCCTAAGAGCGGGCAATTGAATGCATGCCTCTTCGAGTTTGGGTTTCATGGCATGCTGCGCTGGCAATGCAGATTCCCTAAACCCTAAATGTTGCCCCCCTGGAGTCTTCTTGGCTGGAGGTCCCCCCGTGGACTTGCTATTTCCAGCAACAGCCAATTGTTGGTACGCGTCGTGCGCACCATTAAAATCGACGACGTCGAGAATGCTGGTGGCATCCTCAGCAATGTTCTTGTACGCATCAATTTCTATCTGTTTCTTCAGCAGGGTGATTTCACCCCTTCTCTTTTCCAATTGTGCGTTATTTCTCTTTTCTTGAATATCCACTTCTTTTTCCTGTAGAGTCAGCTCCATAAGCTGATTTTGGGCTTTCAGATTCCTTATTTCGTGTTGTTGCTCTTCAATAATTTGAAGAGACTTGGAGGAGTGCTTGGATCCCACCTGAGAGAGTGAATTGTGAAGTGTACTGACCGTCCCACTTGTTCGGTCGTCAGGATCTTTCAACGCTCTGTTGTAGTAGCGTTTCAGCTTTTCCCTTTCGTCAAAAGGATATTTGGCAATTAACCGTTGAACTTTATGGCGTGCCAGCGACGTGGGGTTGCTCTCAATCCAGTCGTGTAGAGCAGTATTGTAGATGGTGTGTGCCTTCAACCCATAATTCAAAGTTTCAGTGAGTACACTCTCAACGTTATGTTAGGACAAGCTATATTCTTTCATCACTGATGTGATGAGCTTTAACTGCAAGGCACACCGCGACAGAGATCGGTGGTTCAGCAAACTTACTGACGTTGGGTCGTCTACCCAGTCCAATCGCACATCACTCAGGATATCTTCGTCTGCTGCAGCTTCGTCAGGTTGGCACCCACCTCGTACCCCAAGGTTTTCAGTAACAACAGACTCAGAATGATGCTTCCGTACCTCGGAACTCTCCTGAAGATTCTCCATTGCTCATAAACTTGTACCCCAAATTCGGCAAGGAAAAAATCAAAGAGATTGTCAGCTTGTTTGAACTCCAAAACTGGGCTACCACCCTAGCAGATTTTCTTCAAAGTTGAGCACAGAAAATCATCAAATTCTTCTAGCTCGGATTGAAAGCGAAAGTCAACCGGACCTCGGTCGCTTTCTGGTTCTATTCAAATAAGGTCTCTGTGCCTGCCCTCAAATCTGGCTTCAAATTAGCATGCAGAAATCCAGTGTATTATAAATCAACAAACTAATATGAAACTAGGCCTAAACAGCGGCTAAATACAGTCCGCTAGCCCGATCCGAGCTACCAGGTCGACTTCCTAAAATAAAACACAAATCACAAATCAACTGAACAAACAATGGCGGCTAACACTAATTCTTACCTGGCGCGGGTAATACATTATATCCAACGTAATCTACTAGAGAGAGCTAATTACTGACCAAGTCGAAGTTACAGCGCGAAAGAATGCTAACGTTACGTGCTATTATATCAAAAACTACTGTTACTATCTAAGCTACTAAAAAGATACACGAGGTCTAAATCTAAAGAAAACCAGAAAGCGTGCTTGATCATTAAATCTAACCTAAATAAACGAAGTGAAGACAATGGATATGACGTAATGTATCTAGGTCACAAAAAAAGAAAATGGAGAAAAAAGATACCGCGCCGAGCGCCGCGGGAAAGGCAAGAGAAGAGAATGCGGCTATCGCTTACAAACCGATTTCAGGTTTTAGCAGTGAAGTGAGTGACTAGTACGATGTAGCACTATGTGATATACAGGTTATGAAACCTTGTTTCCAGAACACAAATGCCATGATGTTGAAGTGGAAAAGCATGCGGATTACCGTCGCCTTGCGGTAGACTCGCACATTGACCTCCCTCTTATGAACTCAGGGTCAAGCAACTTCAACCTACAGGGTGAATTATTTTTCTGATTTGATTTATCCAGTTAACCAAAAAAGTTTTTTCCTTGGTGCAGTCTCCGTTAGAGAACCAAAAGCTTCGATGTTTGATTTAGTGTCTTTTTACGTTAAATCAATCATTGTTTTTCCTCACTGTTTGTTACCTCATAAGCTTCTTTTAAACCAGTGGTTTTCAACCGGGGTTCCGCCAGTACAATCCACGGGTTCCGCGACGTTAAGAGTAATTTTTTACTGACTACCGTTCTAGCTTTTTTTGAAAAATTTGAGAATTTTATGTACCGATATTTTCAATTGTATCGAAATTTATCATGACAAGGCAAGGCCACCTAACCTAGATAAAGTTTTTTAGTTTTCTATGTCCGTACAACCGATTTATGATGTCATAATACTTCGTCAAATTGTCAATTTCAAAAAATAAGTCTGCTTTGCTGGTAGGCTACTACTTTAAGTTAAAAATTAAGCATGAAAACAGTAGGTTATTTGACGACAAATAATAATTTGGAAAAAATGTTTTTGTATTTTTATTGTAGGCTATTTTTGCTAAAATCTAAAACTAACAAATTTAATTATTACATACTGTACTACCGTTACTAGTTGCAAAAGACGATTAAAATTGTGTTTAATGTGTATATTGGTAGGTTACTAGGCTACTTAAAATAAAGAGTTTTAGGTTAAATTTTTGCAATTCTGCACAGCCCTTTGAATTATGGAACGATTTTTGAAAAAACGTAGATTAGAAACCGCTAAAGAGATGGAGGATTTGAGACAGCCGGGCGGAGCTGCAGCATATAGTAGGCATGCTGCTTTGTCCAGACTACCAAAACAAAATGAAATAAGCCTACAGGTAAAAGTTCGACAATATTGTGAAAATAACATAGTTCTGGGACTGGACTGGAAATCCAGACTGCCCTTGGACTGGAAATCCAGACTGCTCTTTACCTTTGTATATTGTTTGTGGGGAGAAGCTAGCTAATAGTGCTATGGCACCAGCAAAACTGAAGAGGCATTTAACAACTAAACATCCAGAGTTGTCAGGAAAAAATGAACTACATTTTAAGAGAAAATTTGCATCAAATAAAATGCAAGTTTCTATGTTTACCAAAAAATTCAAGTGGAGTGGCAAACCACAAGAGGCAAATTATGCTGTGTCGGAGATAGTTGCAAGCAAAATGGAATCCCATACCATTGCTGAAAGTGAAATTTCACCTGCATACCAGCAAATAGTGAGAATAATGTTTGGAGAGGAGGCTGTATCAGAACTAAGTAAAATTCCACTTTCTATCAACACAATAAGTAGGCGCATTCACGACATGCCAGAAAATATTGAATGCAACATCAAGTCAAAAATACTAAAACATAAATTGTTTGCACTTCAAATTGATGAGAGTACAGACATTAGTGGTAAAGCACAGTTCCTTGTGTTTATTGGTTTTATTGATGATAAATTTATTGTAGAAGACTTTCTGGCGGCAAAGAATTGCCTGAAAACAACTAAAGTACAAGATATATTTGATGTTATAATTTCGTATTTGGAGCATTGTGAATTGGAATGGAAAAATTGTGTTGATATTTGCACTGGTGATGCTCCTTCAATGACAGGGTGTCTCAAAGGTTTTGTCTTCATCGCACAAAAACAGAATTCAAATATTATTCATACTCACTGTTTTATTCATAGAGAAGCACTTTTTGCTAAAACTCTTGGAATTGCACTAAACTCTGTATTGGATATGGTTGTGAAAATAGTTAATTACATCAAAATGAGGCCACTAAAACGTTGACGATTTACGAAACTTTGGGTGCGTGTGGAAGCACAACATTACACTTTAATCCAGCACACACAAGGACGATGGTTGTCAAGAGGGAAAGTATTGTCTCGTTTCTACGAACTAAGAGAAGAGCTATTGACCTTCTGTTTGCAAGAAAATTTGAAAGAATTTGCAGAATGTTTGAGTGATGACCATTGGTGTGTCCAAATTACCATATCTTGCCGATATATTTCATGAACTAAACCTCTTGAACAGTGGCATGCAGGATAGGAACGAAAAATTTCAAGAAGAACTTGCCAGTATTTCAAGTGATAGAACATTAAAGCTGAAGTATTCGGAGTTAAGCCTGGATGCATTCTGGTTGTTGGTTGAAAAGGAATATCCTGTAATTTCCCAGAAAGCGCTGCGACTTCTTTTGCTATTTTCAACCTCCCATCTGTGTGAGTTTGGATTTTCAGCTCTGACAACCATCAAACACAAGAAGCAAGCGCAATTGCTGTCTGTGGAAGATGAGCTTCGTGTTGTCTGTGAAAAACGCGACCCGATCTTAAAGAGTTGTGTAAGAAACACCAGGCTCAAGTTTCTCATTGAACTTTTTATGAGAACAAATGTCCTTTGTTTACTGTTTGTATTTTTAATGTAAATAAATCTAAACATGAGTTTGTTTGTCTGGTTCATTTAATTAACTTCTTGGTTTGTGCATGACAAATAAATTAATGCACTGGGGTTCCTCGAGCCTCTGAATGTTTCATTGGGGTTCCGCTCAAACAAAAAGGTTGAAAATCACTGTTTTAAACATATGGAATTGCGCACCTCTAACAGAATTTTTGAAACCATCATACTTGACTTTGAGCAGTTTAATGTTCTTTTACTTACAAATCTCTCGTAGGTACTTTCCATTTTATCAAATGACGAGTGCAAGATGACGTCATTCAGCAGACGCTTGTTGTTTGCAAGTAATTTTTGGCGAGTTCCGTCAGCGAGAAAATCAGACAATTTCAAGATTTCACTGAAACACAGTTATTTTAATTCAATAGTAATGCGCATCACCAGAAAACTCAGAGCCTCCCAAAAAAGAATCCGAAGTAGGTGAGATGTGACATATTGTTTGAAGGGATGATACTTTTATTGTTCGGTTTAGTTTCAAGTAAAAGCTAGAGTTGAAGGGTGGATGCGAGAAAACCGAACAACGCGACAATTTTTTGCTTGCACTTAAAACACAGTTTAAAGTAACAAATACAAGAAAAAATACAAAAACTTTCATTTAAAAAACCTTTAACTGGATGTATGACGAAAAGTTAAACCAGTCGGGTTACAGTCTAATAAACAAAGCACAATTCTGTCTGTACGTATGTATGTACACACGTACGTACTATTGCTCTAACTCCTTTGAAACTACTGAATGTACAAATATCAAATTTGGCACGATTAATCACTACCTTGGGATAAGTGTCATATGGCATTTGTGACGTCATATTGACGTCGAAATCAAAGATAATTTTTTAATTTACATTTCTTAATAGAGCAAAACCGTTTTTGATCAAAACGAAAACTAACATCCAACCTGTCATTTTACAAAGAATTTCATCCCTTTGGGGTCTAAGATGATGTCACAATCAATGGTTGATTGCAAAATTTGTTACCTGTATTTTCTCAAAAACTAATAATCGTAGAAAAGTAATTCAACGCACTTTCAGGAGATATTAATAAGGTGATTTCGATAAATTTCGATAAATTCGATAAATTTCGATATTCATTTCGATAAATACAACTTTACAACAATTTAAGTTCATATGACAATGCAACGAACAATGCTTTATTTAAGCATTTTTAGCCGTTTAAGCATGCTTCTTCCCTTTTTCTTTCGTATGCTCACAACTCGCTCTGCGATGTCATAATGCCGTCTGGTACGATCAACACAGTCTTTTGCCGCCAGAGGTCCTAATATGATGAGTTTTTCAAAAATTGCAACATTTTTGCAAAATCAGTTTACTTAAAAACTGATTTTCGACTTGTTTCTCAAAAGACTTTTAAACTTTTTTCTCGAAATTAGAGGTTATGTAAAGACAATTCCGATAGTATATGATATGCGCTTTTAGCATTAATTTTTGTACTAAACAAACTGAACTTTATTACCGGAAGTGTAACCTTTTCCCCTTCCAAAAAGTGGTAAGATGAACCACAGGTAAATTTAATACATAAAAGTTATAATAAAGTACCAACCATTAGTGTCAAACGAAAGTTTAGTAAATTTGCTTTCCGGCAATATGTGACTCTAATTAGTTAAGGCAAAGGATCAGTTTATGATGACTGATCAAAATTGGTTGCCACACATCATATTCTATTATTAGTTGAGCAATTATCCTACGCAAAGTTAGTTTTATATCTTTTGACTACATTTCCTCACAAGCATAGTTCTTTGGTAATATCTGTCTGCGTTTTCAAAACTTTTGTCAAAAAATGAATTCACTAAACCTTTATAAAATGTAACGTATCGGTTAAAACATCCAAAATTTTGGTGCCTACATTTCACAAAATTGCAATTTCTTGAAAAACGGAGTACTTTGGTACATTTTCAATATTCTTTGTTAAAAGCATGGACCTTTGACATTATCTATCAAAATATTCAGAAAGACTCATCTAGAAACGAAGTCTTGAACCATTTTACAATGTAGCCAACTCCAAGCAAACACTCGGTGGTTTCCCAAGAAAGAGAGAAGAAAAGATTGTTCTGTTTAATCTCTTGCAACAAAATACGAGTGTCGAGCTGAATATGACCTGAATGTTGAAACAATTTCCTTTGCAATTGAGTGAGGCCAATGCAGCCTGTGATTTGTTATTCTTGACCTCGACATTACTGTTGAGGGCCACACTATTGCATTAACTTAACTGTGAGTAGTTCACTTCGGGCAAGTTTGCTCTGTGCGTGGGTGCGTTTGTGCCAGGGCCAAGCAACGTGCGGGCAATCTTTGCTCATACAAATTCGCCTACAGTTACAAAAAATTCGTAACTAACGGTCTTAGTATTTAATGGAGTAATTCTAAAAATGCCTATCGATTACCTTGATGCCCTCCCACTACTTTGCCATACTTTCAAGCACTTGCTGAATTCAACGGATAAACGTCAGTTTGGTTTAAGAACGCCTATTGTGAAAACAGGACAAATAGGACGTTGCCAGAACGCGATCAACTTGGGAAACATGCACAGCCGCCCATAATCTTTTTTAATCGATTGCGTTCAAAGAAACATTAATTTTTGCTAAAAGTAATTCTATAACGTCTTTTGCTGTATCAAGGTGCAACAGCCGTTTATTCATTTAAGTATTTTTTAAGCTTGCTTTTTTCTTCTGTCTTGAATCATTTTTAGCAGGACTGTCCCGTCATAATCTTAAATGAGATCACAATGCTCAACACTTTACAGTGAAAACATCAGCAAAATTATCCACTATTATTTTGATACCAAACATACACAGTAATCCCATTACTAATATTTTTAATTCATAGGCTCTTTGTATCGTCACGAAACATTAATCGTCATGTAAACAAAAGTAAGGAGGTCGGGATTCGGGGCAAAGTTAAATGTAATAAATTCCCAAGTTTAAGAAAACATCAAAATAAAACAACAATAGCATGAATTCAAAAAATTGGATTTAGAGGGAACGATTTTGCTCGAAAAAAGCTCAATAGGCGCATATTGGTATAGGTTATATGACGTTGGGGAAAGCATAGCCTCTTTTCATGTTTTGGTCGAATTACAGCAAACAGCGCGGCCATAGCACTTAATATCAGAGGTATAAATACGAAAGAGAGCACACCAAATCGTCAAATGTGCTTCTATCATGGTTTCCTTGTTTTTCGTGTGGCCAGCTCTGGATACTGGCCTTTGTTTGAGCTGAAAGTCGTTTTTCTCTGTCAAGAAATGCGGATTTACAAACAAATATTTTCAACTGTAACCTTGCAAACGATGACAAGTTTCATATTTCTACGCCCACTTGCCTAGTTGTTTTGAAGCAGCTATTTAAGTGTTTCTACGGAATCAACTTTTCTTATACACGTTTTTAAATTCCTATGTCCTGACTTTGAGAGCCTTGACATAGAAAAAGTAGTTTAAAAAATTTAAATTACCTCTCGATATCACTTTTCATATCTTCATAGAGCATCATATAGACGTTGCTCCTAATTTGACTTTCGCGAAACCATTCTGGAACCAGCTTGAAATAATCACCAGAATCACAAGCACCAGCCATAAAAACTTCGAAAAAATCACCAAGTTTTCCGTCCTTATATTTGTACAATCTTTCATTACTTATGGTGTGGTAGTAAAATGATACAACAACGTCTTTAGGATTCCGAGCTGAAAAAGCAAAGTCTTTGAGCTAACAAGGAGGCTAAGTCATGATATCTAGAAGCAATTGAGCTGCAGTATAATTTCAAAAGAGATTAACAACCATTGCTGTTTTTCAATGACCTCTAAGCAACTTCTAAGCAAAGGCGGGTTAAAATAATATATTTCTACATCATCTGTTGCTTCTCTCATCTCCGACTGAATGCGAGCCGTTTCCTCAATTTTTTTCCAAAAGAAGTTTTTTTCAGTCTCTGTTTAAGTGCTTGCTTAACAAAATTATTTGCAGTAGAGTGGTTTTGTTCACACACACACACACACACACACACACACAAAATTATTTGCAGTAGAGTGGTTTTGTTCACACACAACACACACAACACAACACACACACACAACACACACACACAACACACAACACACACAACACACACACACACAGCTTACACACAAAATGTTTGCTTGAAAGCGAAATCGATCTTTGGACAACAGGCTCAGCTGATCTTGCGTTTCATAATTCTCTTTATACTATACAGTAACAAACTGCAACAAACTTCAGCTAGTTAGCTTAATGTTGGAATATATTTGATGAGAACTTTTTTATCTTTTGTGTTTCAAGAGCTTCAATAATACCGGAAAGAATTTTCCTCACGTATTATGAGCAACAGCATTTAAAGGAAGTCCATGGGGTATCTCCAGTCCCTAAACCGAATTTTTTTTGGGGGACTAATGATCTGCCGATGTGCTCCACTAAAACTAAAGGGCACAAACTTCGATTTCATATTGTTGATCTCCGAAAAAACTTGAGAATAGGATAAAGCAATGATTTCAACGTGCAATCCCCAAAAAGATCAACAAAGTATTTCCTAGATTTGCAACACAGAAATGCGCAGCCTAAATCCTTTCAAAAACTTTGTCATCGAAAAAAGAAATCGATTTGAAAAGTGCACAACATCCTTTCAATATAGAATACGTCGTCCCTCAGCAGTTAGTCAAGCAAACTGAAGTGTAATCAACTCTCACGATGGTATTGTTGGTCTGTTCTTAGAAAGGATATTTTATGCTAATTATCTCCGTGGATAATACCGGATAAAATCTAGGTAACTACTGCTAATCTGCTTGGTTGCACTTGCTGTGCAAGTAGTATATAGATCTGATCACAAGTTGATCTATGATAGGATTAACAGTCTGACAAATTCCAAACGTATGATAATTCTATTCTATGAATAACCTACAAAGGGTTTTTCCGTGAAGGGCAAAATATAACTTAAGTTGCATCTTCTCTCAGAGGGGCGAAATTTTTTTAAACTTCCTGCTTAAATAAAGTTGGCAGAGATGATGTTACTTCAACCTGTCATGGTGGTCACCGGCCAAATTTATTACATACCACAGGTGGTGACTGCCACGGGCATTGCACTTCTGGGGCACAGCGATTTGCAAACTTTTCTACGTCGTAACATCTGTAGTATAATCGTACAAACAACTTAGTTTGTGTTTGCAATCACTTTACTGAGAGCGGTCAGGTCAATTTATTGCTGAACTTTTAAACATTATTGCAATGGAGCCTATGTTATCACTCAATTTGGTCTGGAAAAATGCAGAAAATGCCTACTCTCAAAAAAAGCGCATTTTTCATGATCTAAAAGTTTGAAATTTATGACTATAGTTTTTGAAATTTATCGTGACAAAAAAGATCTCTAATTATTTGGTTCATTGTCACTGCATTAGAATTATCGTTTCTACATGAGCGGGTGGATTAACCAGTTCAATACTACTTGGTGACAATAGCAATGCACCAAAACTGCAAGTTGTCTTGTTCATGTCATTAAGTGAACCGGCATTATTGTAAATCCTCTCAACATGAATTTGATCTAGAATCACAACATTTGTAGAGGTATTGGATTGGTTGTGCACTATTTTGCACCTGTAATAATTTTTTTTTGGTTCTTTTAGTTTTCTATCAGTTATGTTAACAAATGCTGTTGTGAAACCGTATATAAGCGAATTCTCGGCTCATTCTACCTCATACTTATGTCACTAGTCACTTAACACTCGTCAGGGTCAAGATTTTATGAGAATCAACAAAGCCCCTCCAAATGGCGCAAGAAGTCGCGCGTAGCTTTAATCCGACCCAGGTCACCGGACTTCTGACGATTTGCCTGGCATTCTATTTTGTATACCACTGACAATACGAGTCATTCTTCCCTAAATTTATCTTAATGTAAAATAAGATCTCTCGCTTAAGATTGAAAAAAGTCTTTCAGTTTCAAGAACTGCGTGGGTTACCGCCATGTCCCGTCAAGAGAAAGGGATTGGTTGACGACAACAGCAATAGGTTGAACGTTGTGTGGACTCTTTTTCCTTTTTGTGAGACAGCTTTTATCATTAGGCGGCGGTTGTTGGGCAGTTATCTGTTATTGAGCTGCGGTCAAGAATAAAGAATATATATATAAAAACAGACTATCAGTAGATATTGTAAACTCACCTACAAATACATATTTTGCTTCATCGTGAAATGGAATCATACATCTATACAAATGAGTCTTGATTATGCGAGGACGGGGTGCGTTTTCAACCAATCCAATACCGCTGAACTCCAAAAACGGGACAGTATTATTTATATAACCTTCTTTTTCCAGTGGGACTCCGTTGTTACGTAACAAATAGAAGATGTTTTGAAGCCAAGTTGTGCCACTTTTAGGATAAGAAACAATAAACAGATCATCAGAATTGGCCTTATATGTCATCGTCCCATCAAAATGATCTTGATCCACACAAGAAACCAATGGGTATTTTTCAGCTAGATTTGGGTGCTTTACATATGCATAATGGGGAATTTTATAACAAATATGCTCAAGATTGACTCCACTCATTGTAAAATACACTCAGAACTTCACTAGTTTTAAACTTTTTAAGGGTTAATGCATAAAAACGAGAATTAAGTACATAATAAATGAAATATCCAATATTTGTTACATCTCAAAAATTAACAATTATGTTACTGTTCTTGCCTCAATAACAATTGTCATTCAAATTTTCGTTTCTTTTTTTAAATTTGTTTACTAATTTTGTTTGACAGAGGCGAAAAATAAACTTTATTTACTGACTTACTTAATTGTAAGCTTTTACAACTTCCTACATATTAAAAACAATGGTGGGAGTGGGTTTCAAAGCCACGTCCATCCCAACCAGTCTAAGAATTTTCGTAGATATTCCACGACCGATAGCTCTCCACTTACTCGCTCATAACCATTGTTCAACTGGTTGGAATAGATGCGAGTTCGAATCGCATTCTTAGCATTGCTTTTCTACTGCTGGATGCTGTAAGATCTATTCTTAAAGTTGATTTATTAATAATTGCCAATAAAAATGACGTGCTCAGTCTACATAAAAACTAAGTTACTCAATTAGCAGACAAATGTTTTTCATGGGAAACAACTTTCCAATGTCTCCAGTAAAAGCTTTAAACTGTGTTGCCGCGCTGATTACTTTTTGAGAAAATAAATTTTAGAAGTAAACGTTTATTAGCATATGACGTCATCTTATCCCCAAAATGCGCATACATGGTTTAGAATGTTGATAGACGGCTTCTGGTTTTCGTTTGGGCTAAAGATCGCTTTCCTCAGTCAAGACAGCAGGATCAAAGAATATTGTACTTTAGTTTTGACGTCATCGTTTCCCCACTAGTTCTCTTTTGACATCTTCCTCTGAGTAATGGTCAAAAACGATAAGTTTCATGTTTGTACGCCCAAAACTATCAGAGGAGTTAAAGCGTACGTGTGCAAATTAATTGACTCACTCAAGAAAACAGCTGAAATTTTATTCAAAATGGTTATCATTCAAAAAGCATAGAAAAATTTACTCTCACTGTGGAATATGGCCTCTTAAATTTTTTAGAACTTATTTTACACCAGTGGTTCCCAAACTTTAAGTACTCGCATATCGTTTGAAGGTTTCATACAGTGTTCGCGTACTACCTATATCCAGAAAATCTCAAGAAAATGCAAAAAAAAGCTGAGGATGGAATTTCTCACGTACCATCTATGAGGCCGTCGCGTACAACAGTTTAGGAACCACTACTTTACACGCTTTGGCTTGGAAGAGACTCAGTTTTGGTAGCTTTTTGCGATTTCTTCATCACGGTACCAAATGGCAATAATGGCCTTCATCAGCTTGGTGAGATTAGTTCATCAGCTAGTTCGACAGCTAGTTAGCTCATCAAATAACTGCCTTCATTAGCTCGGGCAATATTTACACCTCAGCTGATTTTCAATCACAGCCCAGGAATTTTCGATAGGGTTCAAGTCTAGTGAGTTCCCTGGCCATTCTAGAACTTTTGTTTGAGTTTCTTTGAACACTTACTTCACTTTTTTAGCAGCATGACATGGGGCCAGGTCTTGTTGAAAAATATTCCCATCATCTGGAAATGCTGTTCGCATGAAAAGCACTTTCAGAAGAAGACATTTTGACAGCTTTAAGTTTCGGTGGTGTGGGATCACTCTACCCGGTATCAGGAATGATGAATGCTGAAAAGTATATTGACGTAATCCAGCGCAAGATTGTAAGAGACATGCAAACAGAATTTCCAGATGATGGGTTATTTTTTAGCAAGACCTTGACAGATGTCATGCTGCTAAAAAAGCGACGTAACTGTTGCAAGTAAACCAAAAAAAGGTTCTAGAATTGCCAAGGAACCCACCAGACCTGAGCCCTATTGAAAATATGTGGGCTTTCATTACAAACTATAGAGGATGCTAGTTGCTTTCTAGCAAATTTTAAGCAGAATCCTTGTTAATGTGATCTGCCTTCTGCATCACACTAAGGTAAAACAGAAAAACTGCTCAAAAATGATCAACAACATCATATCATACCATACCACACCACAATCTATTACTACCTGTCCATAACGCGCGCCCAGTTTCGATCTTATTGGGTCTCATCAGGCGGATGCAAAAGACACACAATTATAAAAATGCATAATACATAAGCTAACAGATTTGCTATTGAGTGCAAAAAATAAATGCAATGCAAAATATTATCATACAGTAATGCGTATATCACGGAGTCCAATTAAGGACACACATACACAGGTGATATGGACAAAAAGTCACAATGATAAGCCCTAATAGGAGTGTGGGATCACTATAATTTCTATCTTGCATGTAGCTAGCTAGCAACAAGCACCCTCTATGGTTTGAATAGTGATGAAGTCTTGATTATGATCCCGCATTTTTAGTAGTTCTTACCTAATATTTTTGTCCATATCATGTTTGTGTGTGTTCTAATTGGACCCCGTGATATAGGTATTACTGTATGGTATTATTTTGCATTGCATCTATTTTTTTTGCACACAATAGCAAATCTGTTGGCCTATGTATTATGCATTTTTGTTATTGCGTGTTTTTGCATACGCCTAATGAGACCCTATAAGGTCGAAACCGTTCGCGGGTTATGGAAAGGTGATAATAGATTGTGGTAAAATACGAAATCATGTTGTTGATCATTTTTGAGCAGTTTTTTTATTTTATTTCGGGCTATGATTAAAAATCGGCTGAGGTCTAAAAATTGCCCTAACCTCACCAAGCTGATGAAGGCTGTTGTTGCCATTTGATACCATGATGAGGAAATCGCAAAAGTTGCCAAAACAGTCTGTTCCGAGCTAAAAAGCTGTAAAAGAAGTTCTAAAAAATTAAACGATTGTGATGTAATCATCAAAATCATACGAAATTATGTGCGACAATGTTGCAAAGTTGCAACAATTAGGAGGCCCAGCACTGTA
The DNA here is from genome assembly GCA_963675345.1 of Trididemnum clinides. Classification (NCBI taxonomy): domain Eukaryota; kingdom Metazoa; phylum Chordata; class Ascidiacea; order Aplousobranchia; family Didemnidae; genus Trididemnum; species Trididemnum clinides. The sequence continues at coordinate 17,201,228 of OY776305.1, forward strand.
GTACATTTATCAGGCAAATACGATGCTAGTTTGGGCCATCTTCTGTTTATTTAAGGTAAGTCAAGAAAGAGCGAATTAATCATTTATGCAGGTGCAATGCGCAAGCTTACTAACAGATCGTATTTTACTATTCTAGTCAACTGTCAAATTGGTGATGTGACATATTTATTCAGATTTTGCCTTAGTTCTTGATTTGAGTTTATAAATAATGTCAAAAGTTCAAGCTACCAAAACATCTATAATTCAATCCGTACTTCAAAATTTCCCTGAAAAATTTATGAAAATTTCCAACAGCGAATTGCATACCAACTAGCCGGCTCTGCCGGCGTCGCTCGCAGGGCCCCTAACAATAACGCCGGTATCGGTGAGCCGGCTGCGGCGGCTTCACTCAATAAATAGTTGCCAAAGCAGCAATAAAAACTTGATGTTTTTCGGACATAGCCAATTTTTATTTTCATGATGGAAGGTAAAATATTTCGAGCAAAAAGCATCTTTCGGTTGGGGCATGCCTGCTATTTTGTCCAAAATTGTTCTAGTCCCTGGCAACGTCATACTTGCCCTATTTCAGTCATAGGCGCACTTTGGGACTGGACGTGCTTGCAATTGAAACAGAAAATAATTTAGCAAGCTGTTGTCTATTCATTTTATTAAGCGCATGGAAGCATAATCTCAAAGTGGTGGAACAGCGTTGAAGAAATTGATTTGTTTGTACTTACATGAACTACTACATATTAGGCTAACTACCTACAACTTTTCGTAGCTGTCAGTCCATTTCTGAGACCAAAAGCTCTGGTTACGCGTAGAGCACTTTGTGATGGCACAAGCCCAGACACAGCAAGTATACCCTTCCGAAATCAAAAGTATGATTTTTTGAATGGAAATCTAGTAGAAAAGCATTATGGGGCGATGCCCATAGCTGCGATATTTTTCCCCACGACTTTTAAGTCCTTGCAATGTGTCATTTTCCTTATTTTCAGCATACGATTTTGTAATTCCCCTCCCCTGTTATATGACGCGTCATACAAAAAAGTGTTTGAGCAAAGTTTAGTTATTTGAATTCACCACAAGACCTGTCTCTTCAAGCGATTGAAAACTTGAATTTTTTTAATTTTATAGCACAGGGGTGGCCACACTTGGTATATTAAAGAGCCAAAAGTCAAAAGGTCAACAAAGAAAGAGTCAAAAAATTCTAAGTTTGAATTGACAACATTTTTTGCCCAAATAGACGGATATTCGTTTTTTGGAAATCATCATTTTCACCCCAAAATTACGTATGTGCAGCAGTGGTGCACCCTTCCACCTGACACATAACTTATCGTGTCGCACCGTAGATTGCACTACCCAACATCACATCCCTGCACCCAAAAAGCGCAACAGGAGTCAAAATTGCCTCATTCAAAGACCCAACAAACCGCATGCGGCTCACGACCCACAATTTGGTCGCCCTTGAAATAGCATGTTTGTCATATAACAATATCTCCCAGTTGAACGGCCGTTAACTGGACTGTAGCAATAATTCGCATTGGAAGTTGCTGATTTATTCGAATTTGCTGCATTTTCCTTAACAAGCAGCCACAGTAAAAGCTTTTAATCGCGTTCCTAAATTAAGCAGTTTTTGAGAAAATTAGAAAATGGGCAAATCAGCGTGGATTGTGACGTCATCTTACACTACAGAGAGATGCAAGGTACAGAATATATCGGTTCAGGCGGCTGCGCTAGCGTCATGCAAAAAGTAGTTTTAACAACACTACTATAAACTACTATTGTAAGCGCCAAATAAATTTTCATGAAATATTTACCACAACTCAAGATTCGAATTCTCATCTGCAGATCTCGTCTCCATGAATCTGTATTAATATGTACAGTCTAGTAGTAGTAGTAGTAGTTATTCAGTTTTTATCCGGTGTTTTCCCTTTAGCAGAGATGGCCGGATTTACCCCATTCCTTCTGCAATTTTACGCACTCCGTCCCTCCACTTGTCTCGTCTCAGGGCATCTTCCTTCTTCAAACCAATCTTCTCTGTCTCCTCTTCCACTTGCTTCTTCCAGGTCTTCTTCGGTCGTCCTCGCTTTCTCTTGCCAGTCACTTCAAGATTCAGAGCAACCCTCAAAACACTATCGTCATCCCTCCTCAGTACATGTCCATACCATCTAACTCCATTCGCTGTTGCTAACCGGTCTATTGTTTCCTTCAACCCTAACATATCCATCTGTTCTTCAGTCGTCTTTCTATCTACCACTTTCTGACCGCACATGGCTCTCACCATAGCTCTCTCTGTTCTTCTCAAAATCGCTTTTTCATTTTCTTTGAGACACCATGTCTCACTTCCATACAGTATTGCTGATCTTACGCAACAACAATAAACTTTACCTTTCATCTTCAGAGGGAACCTATTTCCAAGCAACAACTCTCCACATTTCCTGAATCTTACCCAACCGATTCTTACTCTTGCTGTGACTGCCGCTTCACAACCACCACTAGCATTCAGTCTGTCTCCCAAATAACAAAATCCATTCACTGTCTCCACTTCATCGCACAACTTCTCGATCGAATCCATCGTCCCTTCCATTATTCCTTTACATTTCAAGCAAACAAAATGCATTGCCAACCTAGCGGTAACTCTCTTCATTTTTGCACATTTGCCATGAATCCAGTTTTCACATTTTGTGCACAACACTGAGTTAGCCATGACTCTCCTTCCACAAACTCCACATGGATCTATCTTGCTTTTGTATAGTTCGCCTTCTGACCCGCTTACCATCATTTTTGTTTTTCTGGTGTTGACCTTTAAACCTTTACTTTCCAGTGCATTCTTCCAATTCCAAAACCTTTCCTTCAAGTCTTCCATGTCTTCACTCATGATAACAAGGTCATCTGCATATAGTAATTCGTTAACCACACCCCTTCTTGCATTTTCAGTAACAACGTCCACCACTATTGCAAACAATAGTGGCGACAGCACAGATCCTTGATGTACACCAACATTTACTTCGAATTCCTCTGAATATGCAGATCCCACCCTCACTCTTGTCTTTGCACCATCATACAGGCTCATAACTGCCCGAACTATTACTTCTGATAGACCCTTCTTTCTCATGGCCCATTCCATCACTTTTCTTGGCACTCTATCAAAAGCTTTTTCCATGTCAACAAAACACATATACAACTTCTTGTCCTTCTTTTGATATTCTTCCTGCATTCGTCTCACAATAAATACCGCATCCACTGTTCCTTTTCCTGGCATAAATCCAAACTGCATTTCATTCAAATCGACTAGTGTTCGTATTCGCCTCTCTAGCACTCTTTCAACAATTTTCATGGCATGTTCTAGCAGTTTCACTCCTCTGTATGATCCGCAGCTCATCACATCACCCTTTCCTTTAAAGATAGGTACAATCACACTTGTTTTCCACTCATCAGGCATTCCTCTACCATCCAATACACGCTGGCACAGTTCCATCATCACTTTAACCCCGATTTCGCCACTTGCAACTATCATCTCCACACTTACTTCAGATGGTCCGGTTGCCTTTCCTGATTTCATCCTTTGCATTGCCTCCACAATTTCATTACGAGCCACTTTTTCCACTGGTCCTTCTACTACATCAGTTTCCACCATGTGGTCCCATTCGTTTTCTTCATTCATGATCTTTTCCATATGTTCCTTCCAAATTTTTGCCCGGTCTTCTTCAATAAAACCCAATCGTTCGTCTCCTCCTCTCAAGCACCTTCCTCCTTCCACATCCTTCCCTTCCTTTTTTATTCTTCTAAGGAAGTAGAAAACACTATTAGAATTATGATATAAATTATTCAACTCCTGATTAGCTTCCTTTCTCATAGCTCTAGCAACAATTTTCCTTGTTTGATTTCTTATACGTTTGTATTGAGTTTTATTTTCTTCTGATGGGAACCTGCATAGCTCTTTAAATGCCGCCTTCTTTCTTGCAATGGTATCCTTGACCTCTTCATTCCACCACCACATGTCTCCTTGATCTCTCCTAGACTTCTTCTTTCCACACACTTCGTCACAAGCCTTTAGAACACCATCCTTAAAAGTTTTCCACAAATCAGGTGCATCTGCATTCACTAGTTCTTTTACTCTTTTTTCAAATCTCACTCTTGTTCGGTTTTCATTCAACTTCCAAATCTTTCTTCTTATGATTCGTTCCTTTCTCACACCCTGTTTTAGAACCTTTTTATCTAGATCTGCGACCACCAGCCTGTGCTGAAGTTCCCATGGAATCACTTTTACATCCCTGATATACTTTCTATATTTTTCCCCCACAAGCACAAAATCAATTTCTGTTTCACACCCACCGCCACTATAAGTAATTTTCCTTTTGTCTGTCTTTTTAAACCAAGTATTTGCCACGCACAGCTCTCTTTCATCACAGAACTCCAGCAATCTTCTTCCTTCTGCATTTCTTTTCCCAACACCATTCCCCCCGTGAACACCTTCAAAACCTTCAGCACATTTCCCCACATGTCCATTGAAATCCCCCAAAGAAACAATGATTTCACTACAACTTCCCAAGTCCCACTCACTCCCCATTTCATCATAAAAACGAACTTTCTCTGCATCTGGTCTTCCACTTTGTGGCCCATACGCACATATTACGCGCATCACCTCCCTACCTAGAGTTAGCACAATCACGATTACTCTGTCACTTTTTCTTCTAACTTCCACAACGTTTCCGGATATTTCCTCTTTCACCAAAATTCCAACCCCTCCAAATCCTGCATCATTTCCTGACCACCACATTTTATACCTTCGTCCCGAAGCACCCACAAAACGAGCTCCTTGGCCTTTCCATCTTACTTCCTGGATGCAACACACATCAACTTTTCTCTTCCTCAGTTCTTCACACACTTCCGTTTTCCTTCCACAAAGACTTCCCACATTTAATGTTCCAAATCTTATCCCATGACATTCAGATTTTAACCCGGAGATTCTTCGCACCCCCTGCCCATTTAAGAGCTGCCGGGGACTGGGGGCCATTTGTATATTTTTTCTGGTCATGGGGATTTACTGGAGCAAAATTCTTCTACAAAATTCTTCTACTTAATCAAAACTTCTTGCCTGCAAATAAAGCGCACCTTTTCTTTTTCAAACTGTAATTAGCACTGCCGTTATAATTTGTTTCAGTGTCTTTTGTTCAAAATAGCTTTTAATTTGTTGAGTTTAGCTGTGTTTAATCTCAAAGCGTTGCGTCAGTTGCAGCTTTTTTAATTTAATAATGATTTGTTTTACCGTGTCTTTGCTTGTTCGTATCAATCAATAGTTATATTGCTGGTTCCAAGTGGTGACGATTGATAGAGAGCGTCTTATAAGCGAGAAACAAAACAACAAAGCGAGTCCTACAGGCGCGAGGCTTCCGAAGGAAGCAATGCTATTGAGAGATATATATTTAAATTTACAAAGCCATCCCTGGACGCGTTTCGTCCTTTTGAACTCATCAGCAGGGCTTGCCAAGGGCCGAGAGTTCCCCCCAATAGCATCAACGTTGACTATTATAAAACAGACTAACACAAAACACAAGACTTACGTGCCCGTTACTATTGAGCGAAGTTCGTTTTGACGCAGTTCTAGCCGCTCGACCATGGACTGATACTGATATCCTTATGCGAAGTTGATCACACAAGCAGTGATTATGCATTAAAGGTCTTCCAAAGGTTACAAACTAAATGCGGTGCCTTAAGGCATAGCTGGCAGCACGCGGTGCATGGCAGCAAAAAATCGGCGCGCGAGGAGGCCAGATCCAAAGACGCAGGTTCGAATCCCCCAGGCGCGTCGCACCAGCGCTGACTCTTAAGAATGCAATGTACGCGTAACGTTAAAAGGGCGCCTAACTAATTTCGGTGGGTCCCAAATGACTGCACCGCGGCTTATACAATGCACCGCCGCCAAGAGGTCAGTTACTTCGCTTATTCCACTCCCAGCGTAGCTACCGATTCCAACAACTAGCCCACCGCACGGGCAATAACTAGCGTGTTACATAGCGTAGCCCGATCAGCGACGCAACTAGCGCCAGATACCACTTAACAATCACGCGCAGAGATTCCCCCACACAGTTCTTCGGCAGGGTTTGCGCGATCACAGTGCTCGAGCTACTAACAGAGCCCCCGCACCACAGGAGCAATATAAAATTGCAATATAAAATTGTCAAATCTACCAAAGTGATTGCCGGAATTGCCAGTAAGTAAATATTTTTGTTATCTCGGATTATCGTATACCGTAGCGTTGTCTATTTCCATGTTCCATGTTTAAATCCTCACTACAATTTCAGAATAATTCTAACTCGTTGACTCAATTGTAATTACTATTTATAATATTGTTTTGTGCTTTAATGCGTTGAAATTTGCTTTATAGAATACAGTACTAGTCGTCAAACAATAAATCCGTGTAAGGCTCTCCACAAGTCACTCAAATTCCTATAGCCGCCAACCAGCAGTCAATCGGCGGCTATAACTATAAAGTAGTGTTCTTATTTCCAAGAAGTTGTTCTAAGCTCTAATAGTTGTAAGAACGCTACTATAAATAGTTCTAAGAACGCAACAAATAGTTTTATTAACAGTTTTGACATCAAGCTGCGCCGGCTTCATGCAGTAATTAGTTCTAAGAAGAGCAATAAGAACTGTTGTATTTTGGCTGTGGGTACAGCATCGGCACTGGCTTTTTAGCTGTCAACTCTGACATGGCGGGGAACAAATATTATTGGTAAGTGCAAACATTTAGTGTTCAGGGTACACTCCTCTTACATTTCAATATCCAGCCCCCCCAGCAGTGTACACTCCTGTTATGTAATTTATAAATATTGCAGCGATTCTTCGTCCAAACGTTTCGATTACAACTCGATCAAAAAAAGAGCCCAGCCTAGAATCGAACTCATGGCTACGCAGTTCAAAATTTTGTTACGTTTTTTTCTCAACTCGAAGCACAGATTTTATTAAAATAATAGCGTTTAGTATTAAGATGTGAGCACGCTTTTTTGATCGTTGAAGCAAGTCAGGAAAAAGTTACTTGCAATTAATCATCTTCGTGACCTCGCAGAGTAAAAAAAGAAAAGCGATAAGAAAGGTTGTTTAACTATCAACACTTTCTTAGGAAATGATCACTTGTATACGTATGAAATATCAGGCCCAGGACTTTTTGTAACAGTTGGCTTGCGAAAAGAGTAATAACAGGTTAATGTTTTTTGACATAGCCAAGAAACCTTTCGAAATTGAAAGTATCGTTATAGAGAATCCAGTAAAATAATATAAGGCGTTACCCATAGTTGCTATATTTTACCGAAAGATCTTGAAGTTCATGGCAGTTGAAACGGCCAATAATTTCACCAAATTTTATCCGCTCTCTTTTTACAGGCAGCTACCCTACAAGCATTTGATGGCATTGCTACGATGAACAGTTGTTGAGAAAATAAAGAAAAGAAAGTGTGCAATACAACATTGATTGTGACGTCCATCTTACACTTCAAAGAGGTGCAATAACGTCAGGGTGGAGAATATATCGGTTAAGCAATTGTATTTTTTGAAGTAAAGGTCTATTTTTCGAGTAATAAACATTCATTTTCCAAAAAATTCCTGGGGATTGGACTTGCGTGTTTGAGCGTGTGGAAGCACATAAACTATTTCCCATAGTTTGGAAGTGTGGAAGACATTTGTGTGTTATCATGCTATTGATGTAAAAAGCAGAAATATCTGCCATATGGTGCAATTTTACACAGAAACGTTGTTATTTTCTTTTGATTTGTCGTTTTCTCAAATCCCTGCTGGCTACATTCCATGCTTTTTTTCCCTTCATAGGCGTATCCACGGTATTGGATAGGGAGGAATCTTATCATTCCCTAGCGGAAGCTGTAATTCCTGAAGACGTGCTCTAATGGTAATTACTGTATCTTAATTTCTAAAAATAGCTCTTCTGGTGTAACTAAAGTTAAATTGTCTGTATTTAAATTTAACTCTTTTGCTCCCGCGTGAAAAGCGAAGTGAAAAGCAAAAAATGTCCGTAAGGTGGCAGCGCGAAAAACTGTCATAATCAATCATAATTAATCATAATTATGTACCTCAAGTTTGTTTGTAAATCATTACTCAGCTGTCTACTTCTACATTAAGTGTGATATATTGTTGAAATCTACATTTCTTGAGGATTTCAAATAGAAAAAAAAATTTTTTTTTTGAATATGCAAATTTTATGCAAATTAACCCCCCAACTGGGGGTAATTGTCTTCAGAATTAAAGAGGTACCCTCACCTCAAAGATCACTACAGATTTAATTTTCTACCAATTTTTTTAGAAATGGTCACAAAATGATGATAAGAAAATAAGCTTTCAAGGTACATCACTCAAAACTTACCTAAAAGCCTAGGTTTTTCTACAATTTGCAATTTTCTGAGGCACATGACCTTTTTTTTGACCGGTACCGACCGGTACCAAATTTTGGTAGTTAAATTCCGTACCTAAAATACGATCAGTCATTATCTGCTAGAGGTTAGCCTAAACCATGTAACATTATGTATTTTTAAACAGGGGATTTCTTCAAGATTCAGAAAATATCAAGTTTAAATAGAATATGCTGTCACTGACAATGAAGCAGAAGTTTTTTTACACCCTTCCCATTTCTTGAGAAACAAAGGGGATACAGCAAACTTTGATTTACGAAAGCCAAATTTCTGTTAGCTTTTAAACTTGTATTTCGCTTCTTGTCTCCTTGGAAACTTGATACAAAATGACGACTTTAGTGGTGAAACATTTGCAATTTATTTTATGTTTTTATAGAATGTAGTTTTTCTAAAAATTATAATTTAGTGAAGGCAAGTCAAAAAATTTTGGGGGTTTGAACTGACATGATGTACAGTACTCATTTTTGATCAGTGAATATCATATACCACTTAGTCTAAACTATTTAAAGTTATATATTGCTGGAAAGCAAATTTCCTAAGCTTTCAAATGTAAGTGGTATTTAGCAACATATGATATTTTTTACGCACTAAATTTACTTTTATCTACTTATCATTCAAATTTGTTTGGGGAGGTTTTGAGACCCCTAAAATATTTGGAAATTTATAAACGTAAAATTTATTATTATCGCTTGAAATTTTGTCAAATGATGCCCTAAAAGAGTAGTTTTCAGACTGTGTTAATGATAAAAGGTTTGGTAGTGTGGTAAAGATGTAATCTCAATTTGATTTTAGTGTAGTTGGCACGTGCTGAGAATTTGGCCGATTTTGTCGTCTGCAACTGGGTTCTTGGTCGTTTTAACCCTTTTTGGGTTTAAAAATCCAAAAATTAGGGCACAAATTATACATTTTCCGATGCGTGAGGAAATAAGCGTGATCTTTTGAAAATTTTATGAAAATCGGATAAAAAATAAAGTCACAAATCGATTTTATAGTAAACTAATTTTGTAACTCAATTTAAAAAAATTTGAGGTAAACACTGAAAACACGAGATCATCAATCGATGATCGCGGGAGCGAAAGAGTTAAAATCTATATAAAATTCATAACAACTCAACATTTTGAAAATCTAAAATCAGTTTTTCTTTGTCAGAAGCGACCAAAGTTTAAACACAGACAACGGCTGCATCAACAGAATGAAAAGCAAAAAGAAATTATGGCCGGCGGCATCGCCCGGTGGTGCTACCAGTCAGTTATGTCTCTTTAGAAATAGCAGTTCAGCCGGCTTTACCAAAGTAAATTTTTACGAGTAGCTAGAATAAATTGATGCTAGAGTGGACATTGCTCCTATGTCTCTAATTTCGATCATCGTACTTGGAATTAAGACTGATATCAATTTTAAAACCTAAATCTTTATCATTTCACAATTTCTATTCGTTTTTTCGAACAAGTATAGGGGCACAAAGTGTAAATTTGGTATTGGGCACCGTAATTGTGTTTGTTGTGCGATTACGTAAATAAGTTATTTGGTGATGCGCTTATTTCACGACTTAGTGCAACTCTCATAATGATATCAGCAATACAAAGTTTTTTGGCAGCACGTATGTGCCTAATTGATCCCAAAAGCGCTACGCTTCAGTAGTGGATTCAAGGGGATGTGAGAAATGCCTCACCCTCACCAATCTTTCTCAGTCTTGGTTTCGTGAACTTATTTGCTTAAACTTAAAAAATGTTGATCTCAATTAAAAAAGGCTTTTATCACACCCTCTCATAGAAGTGGTCAGTAGCGAAGTACTTCAAATTAAGTAGGTTTTCAAGTAACGAGCTACTTGAGTATTTTCATTTTTTACTGCTTCTACTTTCACTTAAGTAAATTGCAAGGGCAGTAGCGCTACTTGAGTGGCTACAACTTTTACTTAGTAGATGCCAAAAACCAAATGTCTGTTAACTTGGAATGAGATACGTTAAAACTGTTATTTTCTGCAAATTCTTGCTTGAAGTGAGCTATTTTTGGTTCGCATTTGAAAACTAACTGGCACCTCTATTCAGTGGCGTATTTAGGGAGAAATCCCTCCCCAAACGATATGACAGAGGAAAAAAATGTGAAAAGACAAAAGTCTTTATGTCTTTGAGAATACCAAACTTGGGAAAATAATCTTTACATCTATTTGGAGACCAAATTAGCCAAAATTCTCCGTTTCAAAAAGTTGATCTCTAACAATAACATGTTTGTCTTCACAAAAGTCTCTGCCTCCCTGAAATTTAATTCCAAATATGCCATTACTACTATTCACTATCAATTAATTAAGGTGCAGTCAATTGCTGCCAGTGAGCAGTCTTTTGATTTCATAACGTAATTAGTTTTAGAAGTAAATTCAAATGCTTTACAGTGCTGGATTTTTTCAATGTGTTTCATCCCCCACGCAAATTATGATTAGTTCACAAAACTTCAGGGATAAAATTAGCCATTGTCCTCCCAAATAATTCATGAAGTTTCGGTTTTTAACTGAGTTGTTATTGCCCTTGATAATTAAGCTCAATAGTATTGACAGTGGTTAAGATTTACGGGGTACCTGAGTATTTGGACCGGAAATTTTTTTAGAACTTTGTGGGATATACTGCTTTGCCACCCCTTTCCTCTCCCAGCATAGAGAGCAAAAAATACAATTTTAATAAGTTGATATGTAAAAGCAGATGTCAAAAAACTCGCTTTCAAAAAGTTGATCTCACCAAAAAGGTCTTCCACGTGCATGACAGCACAAAGTTTGCTGTTAAAAATTAACCTCCAAAAATGGCTTCTATTAAAAATGGAGAAAACAATCCACAAATCATCATAGGCCTCTGATTCTGGCTTTAATACTTTAATGAAACTGAAACATAAGTTTAATCTCAATCAATATCTTTGAAATCGCTAAGTATCTTTGATTGCCTAAATCTTTGGGATCTCTAAAAATGATAAAAAGAAGGCCATCTAAAAATGTGATTTAGCATAACAAATTTTGGCCTCTTTCTTTCGTCCTAATTAAAAAATTTTATCTAGTTACGCTTATGGCTTTACTGCAAATATCAAATAACACAAAAGACAAAAGTTTTTCATTAATACAACCTTGGTGTCATTGAATCGCACGGGTTTTAACGATTTTAATCTATCGATAAATATTTTATTGCATGCATATGAAACAAATATGTAAATTTGCTTTGTTAGAATATTTATTATATGTATAGTCTCAGTAATTCATTGCTTTCGTTTAGCTGTAATTATTTTATTCGTGAATCTAGAATTGTCTCGAATCTAAACTAGGTTTTATACCTCGGTTGTTTCTGCAAAAACCTTTCTTTTATGAATTGGCATTTGCATTGTAACACGACTTCTGTATGACGTTCGTTACAATTCCAGATCATTTTTTTGGTGCTGATACTCCGCAAGAAATGTACTGCCAATGTAACAAGAATAGAACTCAATTAATGAACATATAGCACAATACTGTATATGGCAAGTAAGTTAAAATACAGGAAATTAAATTAAAATGCAACAACAGCGCTTGTTTTACCGACGAGGTGGCCCATCAACCGGTCCATCTGGAAATTTGTGAATTTTAAATTTCTCGATTGACAACGTGATAAGCCTTTTTTTGGCGAAACAGGAGCTGTTATGGCATTTTATCTCCATTTAAAGCATTTTAACTAGTAATATATGTACTTACAGGAGTGCTACAAGTGCACACTCACAACTTCATTGATTTAATACACTAGGCTTAACACTATCACTACACAATCTTAGCAAAAGATAACGACTGGGCTGCAACTGCTAAAATTTGCTTGTCACGATTACTATATTCTCTGTTATAATCAATCAATTGCTCAGCTATGCTGTCATTCAGCATAGCTACCAATTTGTCGAAAACCTAAATAATTCTAACTTTTGTGTCCGCCACTCAACCACGCTTATTCTAGTTTGACATTTTCGTTATCAACGAACAAGAAAAATCACATAATTTGGTGCTGATACTATTGACACATGAACCTGTAAAAGGAATAATCTTCGAGGCCACACAACTATAACTTCAAATTAGTTCAGAGATTGCTCGCGGATATCTACATTATTCACTGCTGCAATAAACATAATCATTTTTTCGAACATGGCATCTGAAATCTGATTATGTGTTGGTGGCGTTATTTTCTTCCCTAAGGAAAATGATTGTTCAATTGCTGCTGATGAACGCAATGTTGTGTGGTATCTCAGAAACAATTAGTAAAGTTCCTTTGGTATGTTATTGTTCGAATTGCATCATGCCATCTAAATACTTGCCAGAGAATCAGAACTAATAATTTCCTTATAGCCTATTGCGCATGTTTTTCAACTCTTTAAAAAACCAACGAGGTTTAGCGTTCTGTGTGTTATCAGCAGCAAAGGTTTTACCACTCGCTGCAGCACTAACGACGCGATGGCGTAGTGGTTAGAGCGTCCGCTTCGCAGTCGGTAGACCTGGGGTTCATTCCCCTTGTCGAGTCATACCAAAAGACTTTAAAAAATGGTATCTATAGCTTCCCTGCTCGGCACTCGGCATTTATGGGAGGTTGTGGAGAACAAGCCGGCAAGTTCGCTTGTTGTGTCCTTGGGCAAGGCACTTAACGGGATGCCCCCGCCTTTATGTGGAAGACAGGTGGCCCATAAATCTCGAAAAAGGCAACTCCCAAGCAAGTGCGGACTTCCCGTCCAAAGTATAGCGATACAATTCGCTTTCTCGTGAATGGAGGATAAAAATGGCAAATAAAACAAAAAACAAAACACTATGATCTTTTTCAAACTCTAGGAAAGCTTTGTGTATCAGTCTTGTAACGTCGTTCTTTTCATGCACAAAAACGCAGCAGCTTTGAAGTAAGCTAACTTTAATTCTTCACTAAAACGTTCAACAAGTCTTCTCTCACGCAAACAACTAACTGCTCACAATGAACTAAACCTAAAATAACCAGGCTATAGGTCGGATTTTGCGTTGCTCAGGCCGTCGATTACTAAGCGGAATGATCGCGCTAGGCATGCCACAAGTCGGATTTTAGGTAGTTTAACTATTCATTAGCATAAATATTGGTTGACAAGTATGTTGGAAGAGCGAGAAGACCCGTAATAAGCCCACAAAACATATAAGAATATTGAAATCATTTTGTTAAAAAATATGTTGTCCCGCAAGTTGGCACCAATAGTTTGAATTAATCATCAATGCTTGTCATGCTTCTAAATCCTACTAAGGTTCACCTTTTTTCAAATTTTTCAAGTGTGTTTTCTTGAATCAGCACCAACATAAAACATGCTTAATTCTTTTTCAGTGTTTATTAAAAATTTTCATCTACTATGTAATATAGTAGGTTGAACAGTAACACTGTATGTTTTTTTTTAATTTTGTACAATGAAATATTTCATGCAAATATGTTGCGGTTGTACTTATAGCACTTTAACAAAGTGTGATGAGTTTTTATCCGAATAGGAACTTGCTTACTTAGCTTATGTCTTCTTATCACACAAAGGCATAATTTGGTAATTCCAAGATTTAAAATCGTCAATAGCTTTGGCGAAAAATAAATGATTTTAAAGTAAAACAAGAAGACAGCGATGCACTTTGAGCAAACTGCAGACAGTGACACTATTTCGACCTATCAGGTCTCTTTAGTGCAGTTGGTGACCGACAAGTAGTTAGAGGCTCTAAATAAAGCATAGCTTTGACCGTCACACTTGTCGGACGTGTACTAGGTTCACTGTTGTGGATGGTCTGTCAGTAATATGAGAAGCCGTATCACTTGTGATTGAGTGGTGGTTGTCGCAGGTGCACTAAGTCTAACGACTGCGAAAACATTAGTGCTGTCACAGCCCGGTGGTCACAAGCTCTTAAAGTAATACAAGAGGCCAGCGATGCACTTTGAGCAAACTGCAGACATGGACTCTGTTCGACCTATCCGGTCTCTTCAGTGCAGTTGGTTGACTATAGTGGACCTATTATCGGTCCCACAAGTGTGGGGGTCTAAGCTATGCGTTATTTAAAGCCTTTAGCTTCTTTTCGGTCACCAACTGCACTGAAAAGACCTGTTAGGTCGAAACAGTGTCAATGAAAGATTTCGCGATTGCTTTTTTGTAAATTGTAACAGTAGCTGCAGTTTGAGTACACAAGGACAAGTTCTTTGAGTACACGATGCTAGCTTTTTCTCCCTGTTATCCCTTTCGTGCTGCGCGCCAACTATGGAAGCTATGAATATCGTTTTTTAGTTTTTGTTGCGACTTGACGAAGAATTTGAATCAGCGGAGGCAGGGTTCCATGTCTCCTCTTTAGTCCAAGTTGGTATTATCCACAAAACAATAAACAATCGCTAAAAGAAATTGTAGGAAATTGCTCAGTTCTGCCTGATACCAGTGTTTGACGCAAACATTTAAGCCTTTGCGTTTTTCTTGATACAAGAAAACAGCAATGTACTCCCTGCCTTATTGTTGTATGCGCCATAATGTTTCCGGAGAGGTGTTCAAAACCAGAATGAGAACTCAATGGATTGTTATTCAAGTTTACAAAAAATTTGCAAATCCGAGTTCAAGTTCCTCATTTTCAATTTTGTGAGTGCAAGGTCGGATTCGGCAAAAAAACGAGTTCTTTGAGTTCGCAGCTCTGCTTTAGACCAAAGCAATCAAACTCAAGGTAAAGGCCTCGAAAAAACGATTTGAAGACCAAGACTGGCTTTAAGACATACGTTATTGCAATGCGCTATTTAGTATTCTCCGCTCAAAACTACTCAAGTAATGAACTCGAACTCGATCGATGTTCTTTGAATTAGAGTTCAGAAATTTTTGTTTTTCAAGTTCAAGTTTGGGTTCGGCAAAAGAGACCGAATTCTTTGGGTTCAAATTTGCAACCCTGTTCAAAGCAAGTATTGCTTTCTCATTTTTATATCGTTGGGGCAACATAGAATTAGCCCAAAAATCTACTGGAGTAAAAGTGTTGTTATTTACTCAAAAAAAACACTCATGAATAGGAGAAAGTGATGGTAAACATACTTACTTGAGTACAATTTAAAAATGTAGTTGAGAATTGCTCTATTTAGTTAGAAAAAAAAAAGAAAGTACCGTATTTGCCGGTGTATAAGTCGACTCGTTGTATAAGTCGACCCCCTAAAATTCGACGGAAATTTACGATTTTATGATATATCCTTTGTATAAGTCGAGCTCAATTGTTTCATTATCTTAAACTTTAAAATTCAACCAGAAATATGCGAAATTTATTGACGAAATCTATACGCCATTTTGAATACTATTTACTTTGTAACCCTGTGATATTACGCGCCGAGAGAGGCAACCACATTATTCTGCTTTTACTGGCTTATAACTTTTTGTGAAGTGTAGTAATTACCATCACATTTGAAGCGATGAATACAAAGTTGAATTTCATGACTCGGTGTATAAGTCGAGGTCGATTTTTTTAGGTCGATTTTTGATCGAAAAAGGTCGACTTATACACCGGCAAATACGGTAGTTTCATTTATTTAGAAGTTTTGTCTTGTATTTACCTAGCCCAGTAATTTTTCGTTGGGCGATACTTGCGCCCTAGGAGAAGGCTAGGTACTCCCTAGGCTTTGTAACGGTGAAAACTTCGCTGTCAATTTGTAGTTCATTTTATATAATCGACCGATTTAAAACTTTACGTGTAAGACGCTGAAAGTGGTGCCACTGAAAGGCCAGTCCGCACTAGAATGCACGTAGTTTAAATTACTAGACTCTATTTTAAAAATGCTCTCGAAGAGACAAACAAATACTTTGCGTTGAAAATCTGATTTTCGAAAAACTTTTTCATTTTGAAGACATGCTGGTGGAATTCTTCCAGGTTGACACATAATATCACGGAAGAAGAGTAGAAATTTTTTTCTGGCTTGTGCCACCATAAGCAAAGTAAATTCCGAACCGTTGATTAGGCCTGTAGCTTACAGCATATTGCTGGAGCGCAGGTCCAGTCATTCTGATAATTTATTACTTACTTTTTGCTATAGGACTAGGTCTTTTTGATATGCTTTTTATAAAATGCTCGACAATGGTTAAAAGCGTTCAAATGAACCACTTTGTCTTGTATTAGGAGAGGAGAGCAAAGAAATTTAGTAGGCAAAGGTTTATCGGATGACTTTTTTCAGTTCCAAAATAAAGTCGAGATCCTTTTATGACATCAAGATTTTCAGAACGGCTTTTTTGCCAATTAAAAAAATTATTACGGTGGTTGAAAATAGTCTGGCAGCTACAGTCTTTGAACTTTTACGTCAGTGGTTAAAAGTCACCGAAACCTGGAGTGACTCGACAAACTTATGGTTCTTTATATTTCTAACACCAAAAATCAAACCTTTATATTTTAGATTTGCAATAACTGAAGTTAAAAGCGTAGTCAGCTAAAAACTTAGTGGGGACAAAAGGTTAACAAGAGTCACACTTTTGGTGATGACCTGTTTACATTATTGTTGGTGATCCCCTAGAATTTTGGTAAGAATCAGAGGTGTTAAGCAAATTTAATAGATCTTTGCTGAAATCAGCCTTATGTAATTAATTTTTTTAAAGGCACGCAAATGTTCACCTAAAAAAACTTTTTGTAAGTGGTTTAAAAGGTAAATTGCATCTTATAAAAATAATAGAAAGTGGTTCCTAAACGAACTATTGTAGGCCTATGCCTGGGAGGGAAACAATTAAAATGCAAAAAAGTAAGCACTGTAGATTATTGCAATCTTATTCTGGCACTGAAATCCTGTTAAAGATAAAAAATTTTGTGACAACATGCCCACTAAAAAATCCCTCTCGGCACTCTACCAAACAAACATTGGAAGAGTAGCACCAATTGATTTTCGAAACCAAAACCAAAAAAGCTCACTTTCATAAAGGATTTGTAAAATTGAGAGCTTGAATTTAAAGCTGCTTCTTATGCTGGAAATGCAATAGACATCTCAATGCAACCATTTTAATTCAATGCAACAGATACCAAATTTTAAAATCTGCAAAATTACAGCAATTCAAATACTGCTTTACTCCATAACGTCAAAATGCACTTGTCCTTATTTAAAATGAGACCATAATACTTTAATCTATCAAAAACAAGGGTAAGGTGTGTGTGTGTGTGTGTTTACCCCTCCTCTTCCTTGGGATGGAGGTACGGCATGAATGGTAATTCAGGTTCATGCCGTCAACCTAATTGATATTAGGCTAGGGGAAAGATGGCAGCCCATTTCGAACCAGTCTTGAGTGACTGGTAGCCCCAACACCAACAAGGCGAACTGCCACTGGTGGGTACCCAAGAGTCGTCTGACATGCTGGGTTAGCAACTTCACAATTATAATCCGGTGAAGTACGGGTGGGGCCACCTGTCTGCCACATAAAGGTGGAGGCGTCCCGTTAAGTGCCTTGCCCAAGGACACAACAAGCAAGCTTGCCGGCTTGTTCTCCACACTATCCCTTTTTTATGCTGGGCGCCAAGCAGGGAACTTGTGAATACCATTTTTTAAAGTCTTTTGGTATGACTCGACTTAGGGAATGAACCCCAGGTCTACCGACTACAATGTGGACGCTCTAACCACTGCACCATCGCGCGGGTAAGGTGCTACATGTGTTCTTCTCGTGTCTTGGAAAAAATTAAGACGTCGTCAACATACACAAGCACGAAGGGAAATCTCCTTAAAAAAGCGCTGAAACGAGGCGCCAGCATTACACAATCCCACGGGCATTTTACAAAAACAATAGCTACCAAGAGGCGTCACCATAACAGTCTTGGGGATCTCTTGTTCTGCAATTTTTATCTGATAATAAAATTTATACAAATCCAAACTCGAAAAGTGCTTACTACTAGACATAAAATCCACAAAATCGGTGAGTAGCGGCAATGCGTACCTATCCGGCACGGTTTGTTTATTTAAGAGTCGAAAGGCACCCGTGACTTTGTAAGAACCGTCTTACTTAGGTACAAGATGAACAGGGCTCTCGTATGGGGAATTAGCCGGATCAATGACATTCAAATCCTGCAGCTTCACTCGTAAAATTTCCAACTTTTCCGGCGACAGGCGTTGCACTCTTTGACAGGTAGGAGGTCCCCGGGTATTGATAAAATGCTTGGTCTTATGCCGCGCCGGTTTCTTAAAATTCTCTATATGGAAAAAAAATCGGAGTATCAGTCGAACAACTCCTTGGGGTCTTAATTGGGCGTGGCCTCACTATCAATGCAAACAGATGACGAAGGACAAGCAATCTCAGCGTGCGTGCCAGCGACCGCCTCGTTGGCACCCGTGTCTCCAAAAACGTAAGGCGGCTTAACAGGGTTCTCGTCCAGTAGCTTTAACCTGTCTCGGCGGGCGTCAACCAAGAGACCAAAGTGGGTAAGAAAATCAAGCCCAAATGTAGCGAACAAGACGTCGGCCTTGACAAAAGTCCAAGTAAATGAACCATCTAAGTTTAATGTCAACTCCAATTCTACGCTCTCAAAAGTGGGTACTTCAGACCCGTTTAGGCAAGACATAAATCCAGTTACACTCAGGTGTGTGGCAGGCCTATGGCATGGGATCACGGAGCGGCGGCTACCACTGTCCACCATAAATTCAATGTGGGTTTTAGGATCGCGTACAAGTAGCATTCCCGTTTTCAGCGCTTTACAATCCATAGCATCCAGACCCCCCACTACAAAGCCTGGATGCGCTACTCGTTTTTTGGCAAAGTAGCATCAGTATTTTTTGGGCGGCGAGCAACAGGCCCTTCCAGCACAAGACGATATGCAGTGAAAAGCATCGCCGCCGAACCTTCAGTGGTAAAAACATAAATCCCCCAACGGTGGGCCAGGAGCCGGCGAAAAAAGATCCCTACGAGGTCCCCGGTAAGTAGTACTGCTAAATCTACGACGTGAAAATGAAGGGCGCTGAAAATTACTATTTCGATTTGTTGATGCCATGGATATAGGAGCAAAAGAATTAGTTTGTAACCTGACGGTTTGTAGGGCTGGGCATTGTGGCAAAAATGAGTTGAACGACTCCGCTAGTCGATCAACCTTGTCCACAAGGAGTTTATCTGGAGCAGCAACAAAACGGGGGTCAGAGGTCGTCGATCGGTTCTCTGCAAGTACACGATCGGCATGACATGCTACGTCATCCAAGTTGTCAATGGGGCCAGCCACGAGAACTCGTCTCACGCTTGAGGGCAGTCTATCCATAAATAATTTCTTCAGCACAACAGGGGAGCCCTTAGCCCCTAACAGCTTGTGCATCTCAGCAAGCAACTCCGTGGGCTTGCGATCGCCTAACTCACAAGCATGCAGCAACTGGTCTAACTTGTGCTCTTTGGTTTGGCCAAAAATCTTGACAAGTGCCGTCTTTAAATAGGAGTACGGGTACACAGGGTCTAAGTTCAACAGCTCGTGCTCGACACGTTGTAAATGTCGCAGATCTAAAGAGCTTAACAAAAGCTCGTGCCTCTGACTCTCGGAATCAATCTTCCTCATGGCAAAAATGTTCTCTACCACAAGGAACCACAGACTGTCGTCATTTTCCCAAAACTTTGGGAGGTTAACGGTAATATGACCCATAGCGACAGCGGGATGAGATACTACCACAAATACCACAATCACTTAACGGCACTGATTGTTACGGTGCCATCTCGTTCAACTTGAGACATCGCAGCTTTAAGCAGGTTCAGCACATCGAACAATTTTGTGATAATGACAAGATCTGTAGTGCTGAATTTTAAAATGCTCTTTTTATTCTCAGACTTTGAGCATTCTTCGATTGCCGCTTTCAATACATCTTTGCCTGCCTGTATAAATCACTGAAATATTTTTGGAGAAGAATTTCATCTACTGTTTTTGTCAATAGGTAAACATTCTTTTTTGCGCTGAAACTCGCTTGCTCTTTTGTTGGTCCATAATGTCCTAGACAAATTTGCTACTTTGGTAGTCGTAGCGTGGATCACAAGTTGCTTCGATTGGTGATCTGATTTCCTAGGTTGCATATTCTTTTATTTTTTCCAAAGGGCGTGTGCGATACATAATTGCATTTTTGTGCAAAACATGACACTCTCTTAAGGTAGCAATACTAAAAGTGTATCGAGATCTGCTTTGAGAACTGGGACACCTCTTCCATTACTATAGTTTCTGTCACCAATCTTAGTTTTCGGATCATTATACGCTCAACATCAACTTCCATTTCATTTGTCTCTAAATCCACAACCGAAAACTCGAAGGCTTTTTTCGTCGAGCTTGCTTTGTCGCCTAAAACGAGTTAACTTTGCAGTCAACTTAGTATCCTTTGACATCTTCATACCAGTTGGCTATGTAGAAAGCAGTGTGTCTTTCGGCAAAATGTTTGCAGCACATTTTGCCGAAAGATCGAGCTCATCTGGTGATTGATTCAAGTGTCGACGGTGGCATGTACACGAGTCAAATCTTTCATTTTTGCTTTGATACTGTTCACGATGTGCTTCTCTGTGAATGGGAGGTGGGTCTCTTTGATCGTTTGTCTACGAGGAATCGGGTATCTTTCATTGAGTTCCTCAATGAGCTCCCGAAAGCTAAGTTTATCGACAACTAAAAACGATAATGCTGCACAAGCGATGCTGTTGATTAATTTTCGCTTAACCTCTCCTCAGAAAAGGCTAGGCAAATCCTATCAACAAATGTAAAATCCTTGTATAGGAATTACAGACTTCAACGGCGTTATACAATTCCAAAAACGTGAGAAATAAATTTAATGACGAAAAATTGATATTCGATTTAATTCCACAAATTATAAAACGAATGATTGAAAAGATGAATTTGGTGTTGTGCGCTTTTCCTTATTCCTCCTTATATGTCCGTTTCTAAAAATAAAAAGACCACAATCACTTAACGGCAAAACAATTACAAAAAACAACTGTCACATACCAGAACTATTTTCCCGACAAGAATCGAACAAATGACCTCTTGAATTTCTAGGTAAGACAACACTTTTCAATCGTACATACTTATCGCAATTTCTTATCAGTTGTCTTACTCTACAAAGATCCATATAAAGATTAATATGTTGACTAATTAGTTATGTGACACAAAACTCAATAATAACAAGTTGATACTTAACTAAACAAACTTTAGCGCCGTTTTCAATTACTTCGCATGCAGGCGCGTTTGCATTTGACTGGACAAGAAAAAGCGAGGATTTTAACGGGACCTTGCGTTGATTACGCGGCAGAAAAAATGAACCATTAAGCATAACAAATTCCACAAACTCAACAGAAGGTTACAACAAAAAATATTTAACAGATGCTCTCTAGCATAAGCTGGGTTATCCACCTCTGCTTTGGATGCTGGTTGGAATATTTCGATTTCGCATCGCCTCGAAAATGATCCGCTGTTTTAGGCTGAGACTTTCCAGTTCTAGCTCGACTTTGTAAAATGCATGGTCATTTGAGGTCGTGTTCGTTCGCCTTTTTTGCAACTTTTTCAGCTTTTCTTCCCTATATTTTTTATTCTTTTTTGGGTGCACACATCATAAATGAATTCCCAGTTTGATAACGAGTTTTTGAAACCCTTATATTTGGAATGTTTCGGCTTCTTCTTTACGTAAAGAAGACACTGCGCAATTAGACGTTCCGGATCTTGATCGATATGCTCAAAGTATTGGGTCATCTCATTTGTTCTGTCCGACTTTTACTTTTTTTGCATTGAACGAAGCATACTAATGATTTATTATATGAAATAAAGTTAAATATTATTTTTATGTGTAGATGCATTTAAACTGATTTAATTTTATTTTACTAAACAATAAAATTGAAATTTCTTGATTAAAACTCTGCTAACATGGTTTCCGTTTTTGAACACATAAAGCATTATGTGCCTCAAATGATTTTTGGGTACTTCCATGTTAGCAGAGTTTTAATCAAGAAATTTTAATGTCATTGTTCTGTAAAATAAAATAAAATCAGCAGACAGTGACACTGTTTGCAGTTTTGCTATGAAAATGAAATCAGTTTAAATGTATTTACACATAAAAATAATATTTAACTCCATTACACATAATAAAATATTCAATGTTTCGTTCAATGTAAAAAAAGTAAAAATCGGACAGAACATATGGGATGACCTCATAAAAGCGAAGTGATGCTCAGAGTTCTTTTTCATTTTTTAGCTCATCAATTAAATGACTTGAATCCGCATTTACTACGAATTGAGGACATTTATCCATCATAATACTTTTTGTGACAAAAAGTAAAAACAGTTGCAATACTTGCACTATTAAGCTACCTGCTATATCAATTGCGTCACCGTCTTTCACTAAACTAAGAATGATAATGAGTTAGTACTTCAAAGCAAATGCAGGTCCGCTGTCTAAAATCGATATTCATTACAGAAACGGAAAACTAAAAGATGCCTATAGGAAGGTTGCTTATGATGTCACACATTTGCCGCGAAAAAAATGACTGACCAAAAGCTGTAATTTATGTTGGAAAGGTATACGGCGAACACCAACATTTGGGGTTATTTTGAAAACTAATAAAAAATTAATTAATAATTGGAATGAATTAATGCTAATTGGATCCTTGGAAACAAACAAATTTAATCAAAAGCATTTTGGTTTAGATTAGGTCTTTCTGTTGGCTAGTTTAAACTTAGTACTGTGCACCAATTTAAAAAAAATTGCCCCTAAAAGAAGTGCCATCTAAATACCATTTGCTCCTCAGTTGAAAATAATTCTTTACCAATTAGATACTCGTCGGTACATTAGCAAAAACAACCATTGCATGATCATTACTACTGGTACCGTAAGCTTGCTTGCTGTGACCTTGGGCAAGGCACTTGCCAGGGTGCCTCCATTTTTATGTGGCAAATAGGTGGTGGAGCCAAGCAGTCTACCCGTCGTAGTGGCCCAGTCTAACGAAAGACATGCAAACAGAGCATTAGCGCATACGCATAAATAAATGAATCGGTGCCATAAGTTTTTTAATTACCCTTGGTCCAGCAGCCTAAGCAATAGCCCAAAAAATTGTTTAAGGAGTAGTTAAGGTCACAAAATTACATCTGATATATTAATACGACTCGTTTGCAAGCACTATTAACAAAAAATTACTGATTTTATTCATCAATATCTATTCCAACATGTGACAAATGGTACAGAATTCTGCCCTGTCATTTCTACAGTATAATTTAAGTTTACAAGTTTTCAGTATGCTCATGCAACTAAATATACAGTATCAGTTGAACATTACAATTAACTTAAACTCATCATTCCCAAACACGCTGATTAATCGAATATGAAACCCTCGCAGAAACTAGCTACAAATAAGCCTCCATGTATAGCCCATAAAATTAGCCCAACTATTAGCAATAACAAGCAAACTGTCGCCGAATACGGTTAAGTCACCCGCCCTGTATCCTAGTGACCGGCAGATGACGATTCGACGACTAGAAGATTAGCTCGGTACAGTTCAACAGCTACCTTAAATGCCTTATTCTTCTGCCTAAGGACTTACGCTTGAGAAGCTAGGTCGCCAGCCCACTCTTTTACAACACAACTCTATAAATATATACAAGCTTTCGCACGTAGACAATTACCGACATCACACTGTAGCAGCCGATAGACCCCTTCCTTACAGTAGTGCTTGGCCCTTACTTTCTAAGTCTTCTCCCTTGTCTCTTCACCTCTCTTCTTTTCTTTCTTCTCTGTTCAGTTGTCTGTTTGCTTTCGTCTCTGAGTTTTCAAAATGACCCACTCGTATATATACTTCCGATTTGTACGTCACTGAAATATAGTTCCCAAATATTTTAGCCAATCAAAATTACTAGAAACTAAAATTTAACAAGAAAAGGTTAGAAAACGGGAGAATACAGGAAACTGCTACCCAAAGAACAACCAATAAAAACGCATACAAAATAAATTAGAAAAGGTTTGTCTACGGGGGGAGTATAGGAAATAGCTACCAATAAAATTGCTTTGAGAATAAAATAAACAAGCGACGGTTTGTATACGGGGAAATACCGGAAATAATGACCAAAACAGAAAAACGTCGACGCGAAATAATGATATGAATATTCCAGAGATTATTAATATTACACAAATCTTAGCACCTCTTACCTTACTTTGACTTCAGATTCATTCCTTAACATCATTAAAACAACATATTTAACGTTCATTTAACGACTGTCCCGTTTATTGATTACTAAAAGTGATTAGCCGCTTTTTTCCAATCAGCCACTTTTTTCAAAAGCGCATTTTGATGACGTTTGATCACGTGCGTGCAATCTTCCTATTGGGATAAAATACTCGATAAATTTCTTTTCTTAAAACCAGTGAGTAGAGAAACTGATATTGTTTTTATCATCTTGGCTGCGGATGATAATATGGCGGCTTGGCACTTTAATCTTAAACCTTTTATTGCACGTTCTTGACCTTGCACGAGGGGGCATTCTCGTTTTTGATGAAAGATGCTATTGGAAAAACTAGCTTTTTTAAAAAGCGGAAATTAGATTAGAACTGAAATGAGAGCATTCAAGTGTTTCGCTAATTAGATTAGAATTACAGACATTTTGCTTTAATTTGTCGAATTAACCAACTTAAATTAACCAGTGGTACTAATCAGCTCAAGAGACTGAAGAATCTATAAAGTCTTGAAAACTTAATACAATGTAATTTGCCGATACATTTTTCTAGATCAAACAAAATGGCGTCTTGTTTTCTTTGTTAAGACCACTATCATAAATATGGAAAGAAGAAATTCGATTCGTTCAACATGGGGAGCGATTAAGATATACAAATCGGTTCTGATCAAACTGGTGTTTATAGTAGGTACCAGTAAAGATAGCAATGTACAGAAAAGTTTAGAAAAAGAAGTTCAAGCTCACAATGATATACAGTTTCACCTCGTTAACACGGACCCTGTTAAGCCGGATATCGGTTAACTCGGACCATGATTTTATTTTCATAAAAATAAAAACAATACAAATAAATTTCATTTACAGTGTACAGGTGTACTGTACATTAATTATTTACATGTTATGAAGGTAAGGTAAAAGAAAATAACCTCGGAATAGCCGATAATAACAGTCGATATCGGTACAGGTTTGTTTGCTAGGCTAGGCAAGCCCAACGGAGCCTTCGTCAGGTGATTTACTTGAACAAACAAAAATAAATGAATATATAAATCTGCTTTTTTACATGTTATGAATGTAAATGTAGTTAAACAAAATAGTCTATGTAATAGCGGCATTTTTAACTAAACTTTGTTACCCTAGGCATGTTTATAAGCTGTGGCCTATAGGTCGTCGGTCAAGTCGGACAAACGGCTAACACGGACACCCTTCCCCCCTCCTCCCCCAGCTGTCCGAGTTAACGAGGTGAAACTGTATTACAAATGGAATTTCAAGACGGAAGCGAGTAAGTGTGCTCGTATGTAAGACGTAAACCGTGTTAGTAACTCGAAAGTAGGACTAGAAGCAAATTGTTCTACTTATAATTTTAAAAGTTGTTATGATGGGAGGACGCAAAGATGGTGATGAGAACACCAGAGGAACAGAAAGTTTGGCAAACTGCGAAAAGATCTTACCTTCTTCTAGCCATCAGCCCCCATGTTGGTCGCTGCGTTGGCGCAAACCGCAGTTTGAATCTGAAACCCTGGTTTTTGTTATGCGAACACTAATATGCTCGGCCATGCCGCATGCAACGTAATGCTCTGAGCGCTCAACCCGTTGCGTTACGCTCAGTCTATCGCTTTTCACTGCTGACAATTTCATGCCTCTCACCTTGCTGCTACCTTAGTTGCCAGTTGCGACGGAAAAGCAACGTTTCAAAATACAGTTTCACCTCGTTAACTCGGACAGCTGGGGGGAGGGGGGAAGGGTGTCCGTGTTAGCCGTTTGTCCGACTTAACAGACGACCTATAGGCCACAGCTTATAAACATGCCTAGGGTAACAAAGTTTAGTTAAAAATGCCGCTATTACATAGACTATTTTGTTTAACTACATTTACATTCATAACATGTAAAAAAGCAGATTTATATATTCATTTATTTTTGTTTGTTCAAGTAAATCACCTGAAGAAGGCTCCGTTGGGCTTGCCTAGCCTAGCAAACAAACCCGTACCGATATCGACTGTTATTATCGGCTATTCCGAGGTTATTTTCTTTTACCTTACCTTCATAACATGTAAATAATTAATGTACTGTACACTGTAAATGAAATTTATTTTCAAACATTTTTTTTTCTCAATCTTAGAATATTTTTCCATTTTTTATCTCGGTCATGGTCCCAGTTAACCGATATCCGGCTTAACAGGGTCCGTGTTAACGAGGTGAAACTGTACTGTATTAGGTTTGATCCAGCTGAGAATCGAACCGGAACTGCTGATGTACATATAAAAAGATTTCCTCATTAAGATTTTCTGTGCGTTGCGTGTCTATCTATAGAGATTTTTGTGATAATGGTAATTGTGACCATTATCATATGCAATCCGCATGTGTTTAATTTTTTTATCTTGAAAAAAGGTGTGACATATTACAAATATCTATGGTCAAACTGTACATACAATCAAGGATAGGGCAAAGCTAGCTTTTGTGTCGAATCATCTTGAATGTAAATTGCAGACTAGTAGCCTACCGCCAACAAGGTGGACCGCAATTGGCTGGAGCTTAAAAGTCGCCTTTTGCGACGTGCTGGGTGTTGACTCACGAAATTCAACTTGAAATTACGCACCTTCGTTATTCATCCAAACACAACTTGAACATATACCAATTTAATTATCAGGCGATCATTCAATTAGGCTAGGGGTCCCCAAAGTGGTCGATGGGATTATCCAAGGGGTTAATAAACACCTGGGGGTCAAAAAGGGGTCGACCAGGAATTTTAAGTATATGAGGTCGTGCTTGACGTCAGCTTCACCGTAGACAGCGGAGATTACTACTACTGCTTCTTCAGCTTTCATTGATAAAGTCAATATGGATATCGCTATTGTTTAAAGGGGGAAGAAGATACAGAACAACAGTTTCACAGGGCTTGCTATGCAGTTTCCCTTACTAATGTATATGGAAACGGCTTATCTATTTAGTTATCATTAATATTTATTTTTTTGTACATGCCTGGGGGTCAATGAGAAATCAAGAATTCCATAAAGGGGTCGATGGTCTAAAAAGTTTGGGGACCCCTGAATTAGGCGATCAAGCGAATACTCGATCAGGCGATTTTCGTGTTGTTGACTTCCATCTGCGAACCAACCATCGCAGGAGCTCGAGCCAGCCGTACAAAACTATAATTATTAAAATCCTTAGCTACCTACAAATAGAATAATCGATATCATAAACTAACTCGCAACTAGCTGTAGGTACAATATCAACCAGCAAGTAAAAAGGCAGGATTCAGGACAGGCAACTAAAAGGCTGCGTTTATGACGTAACAAATAACGATACCGTCGAAAAAAGAAAACATAACACTGGGTAAGCAGCTTCATTGTTTTAATCAGTAAAGCATCAGTAGTATGCTTATCGTTAGGCAGGCCGTTTTTGATACAGTATGAAAGTATTGGGTCTTTGCTTAGCTTCGTGTGTAGCTGGATTTATTTACAATAATTGCTTTGATTTCTACAGCACTGTGCCGTACAAAGTTTTGGCGGGAATGCAGTGGTCACGTGATAATGTTCCACTTGATTGGGTTTATGCATCGCTTGATGATGACGTAATGGTTTATGTGACAAATTTGACTGATGATGTTAATTCGTTGCTGCAGCTATTAATTGCCATTAATTCGAGCAACCCTGGGGTGAAGCCTTGCTATGAAAGCTTGCTTGTTGTGTGCATCTATAACACAAAAAGACGAGACATTCCCTGCAGAGACGAGACGAAAAAGTGGTTCGTGTCAAAAGAACAATATCCAGCAGAACTGTGGCCAACGCATTGTCGTGGAGGTTAGTCGTAATTTCTCTCCCAGTCACAACCTGTACAATTGCACATAAAGCAATTTCTGCTCCAATCAAAAGCTTCGGGGCTACCAGTACCGGATAAAGTTGACCAGCTTGCAAAAGTAGAAAGATCTGAAAGATTTTTATCAGTTGGATTCAGATAAAGAAGTTGTGTCAAATTGCCCTGAAAATATGATTACTATCAACACTACAAAAGACTTCTAGCAGTCAAACTTTATGTCGTGGTCTTTTTTTGAGATCACCGGCTTGTACTCGTAGCAATTGACTACTACGACTCTGATAACCCCTGACGCTTAGTTTTAACCAAGACTGCGTTGATCTAAACGATTTTTTGGTCTTTAGGCTCTTAAAACGATCAGGCTTTACAATTTTTGACCAGAAAGTCTTAATTTGGCCTGTACTGTCGGCACCATTTTACAACAAGGACTATCATAAAGCAATGTGAGGGGGTGTCTGGACCTGCCCTTTTATTATGAAAGTGATTAAACGTCGCTGCCTTCTTGCCGCGCTGTCGTGCGCTTAATAAAGGCCCTTCAGGGCAATTTTCCCAAGTTAGTTGCAACGTTTGTGGGAGAAATTCACTGAGCCAGCAATACTGGTAATTCCGAAGCGGGTTCGAACACAAAAGATGCTCTGCGAACATCAACCAAAGATTTTCCGATGACCGGATGACAAAGTATATCATAAAATACGGAAGATTGACTTAAATGTCGTTACCAATAGAGCAGCAACGAAAAGCCTTAGAGTAGTCGAACTTGGAGCTTCTTCATTTCATCTTGCTATCTTTTCTTACAAGATTTGATATTTTCTAGGTCTCTATTTAATGTCTAATAAATTGGCTGCTGACATCTTTAAGGAATCGAGGAGAACTCCCTTTATCTTGATGGATATTGTGTTGATCGCGGGGATCATGAGAAGGAAACTTGGATACGGGGACTGCAATATCATGGTATGTGTGGCCAGGTCTTATTTGAAAGGAAAGGGGGACTTTCTTGAAAGCGTGAAGTTATCTTGATTTTGAAGAGATTAAGCGGCTTTAAAAAATAAAATCAAAAGCGTGGAAAAATTCTGAAAACCAGCCTAAATTTAGTACATGTTTTTGGAAACCTTTAACAAAACTGGCGTAAGGTTTCAAGTATCAAAATGGGGATACAGTTGCGCTTGAAATTTCTGATGAAAACAAAACGCCCTTCTCTGTGACGATAATTTAGAAAATTTTTGAGTTTTAGTTCTATTTTTGGTTTTAGTTCTATTTTAGTTCCAGCTAGGCTATATTTGAGCTGTTTGACTCCGTTGATTATTTATGATAATTTTATAGTAGTCGTAGGCTTAAATTAAGCACAGTTTTAAGTTGTTCAAATAAAATAATATTGTGGCATAATTTAGTGGGTGAAAGTCGACTTAGCCTAAGCTATAGGCCTATCTTCAAACTGCACGCTAGGCCTAGCTGACTTTGATGTATTGAAATCGACTATAGGACTGTTTTTAAATTTTCCGGTGATGGTACCCGTACTCAGCACCATGAAGTTATCAAAACAATCATTTTAGCCTTGCTCCTGTAAGTTTCAGAAATAAGTTTGAACTCGCCAGTAGTAACTGTGAAGCCCTTCTTTTTCGAAAACACAAATCAATTCTAGATTTATTTTGATTTCTTTTATTTTCTTAATTGAAAGCTTCAAAAGGCGTGAAATCAAAACAGGACTGGTTGTTAGATCTTTTGACTTTCATTTGATTTCGTTGTTAGGCGCCTTTTTAACAGAGAATTCTCAGTCATCAACAGCTCACGTGACAAGCTGTTAAAGCAGTCTTGCTGATGAAAAAAACTACTAAAATCTTATAAACCTATCTCCAAGAGGGCAGATTGATTGGAGCTGAAGAGTCACCTTTTGCTACTTGCTGGATGAGCAGTTTCGCTATTCTAATGTGGATCACTGTTTGTTGTGCTGTTTTTGTTTTATTAATTATACGGTTTCCTTGGTTTGAAACTGTGATGAATTTCCTTTTCCGCCTTCTAGATAGGAGACTGGTAGCTAACGTTGCCCATTTTTTTACAGGCAGCTCCTTACTCTGAATTCACCGACAGCTGGTTCTCAAATCTGTTCTACAACTTTGGTGGAAAGGATGCTTTTGCGAAGCATCTATGGGGTAATATTAAGGGGTTTAAGGTTGACATTCCCCACCAATTGCGCCACGAATGGGACCCTTGGATAAAGAGAAAAATATGAAAGGAACGACGTGAAGTCGGATCAATTCAAATTCTATGCAAGAGAATTATCTCATGAACTTTTTGAAGTCTCCCTCAAAAGTGAGAGCGTTTTTTTTCAAGAACATTTTTCTTTTGCCGTTTTGAGGTATTTCAAAAATGTGCATATGTCTTCTGTTTTGCATTTTTTATCATTTTTAACTTTTAAAAGTTTACCGAGAACGGATAATATGTTATCTAAAAATGAAATCTTTTTTAAGACAAATGGGGTAAACTTAATATCAAACGGCTTTACCTAGTTGGCCTGATTAGTTGTTGGCTTAACAACGAATATTTGTACAACAAGTTTTGGTGCTTTAATGTCTTTCATACGCACAGTGTATTCGGAAAATGTTTTTATAAAAGAGAGGCAAATTGCTCCCAAAACAGTTGGTAGATTTTTGACACCCTAAACACTAATCCTTTAATATTGTGCATAACAGGCTAGCTAAAAGCTTTTTCGCAAGTTATTGGTTGACGTCTTTAAGCAAATTTATGGTTTCGACAACGTGCATACAATGCTTCCGCTTATCTGACTTATAATCGATACAGTAATGAGTAACCCAATAACGATCTTTTAATAAAATTTACATTGGTGCTGTGGTGTCTTATCTTCTTCCTTGACCGCGGAACGGCAATACAGTGATCCCTCGCTATATCGCGCTTCACCTATCGCGGCTTCGCTGCTTCGCGGAATTTTTTACAGTACTTTTTTTACAGTGAATCCTGATTGGCTCAGGGGCTTTACTGTTGTCTAGAAGTGAAAAAAGTTGATATATACGTTAATATTTCTATTTCTTTAACACATTTTGGGCCTGAAAAGAGGTTTTGTTTTTTGTTTCATTCTGCAGTACAGTATTGCATTGTAAAATAACAGTAAAAAATAAAGCTGACTACTTCACGGATTTCACCTATCGCGGATTATTTTTGGAACGTATCCCCCGCGATAAACGAGGGTTCACTGTATACAATAATTTAGATTTACACAGCAAACACACTCGAGATCAGGCAGTCCATTTCAACGCAATCATGAACACGAACTGCAGACTAATTGTCCCACGACCATCGCGGTGAACTGCTGTTGGTGGGTCGCCGAAAGTCGCTTCCTTCAGCATGCTGGGTGAGCAGCTTCACTACTTTAATTTAATAAAGCCCTAAGCCATGTGAAATGAAAGTGTGTTCATTTTTGTGTAAAATGACAGCAGTAAACTATTTTTGCAACATCTGCTTGCGTATTAATAGTGTGTTGGGTCCAAGGCCAAAGTTGCTTTCAGCGGGAAGAAACATAGAAACGTACATAGGTATTTGCTTACGCTTAACATGGTTTTGTGAGCAAATTATGACATGGAGTTTAGAATATTGGCTTGGAAAGCAGGGAGTAAGCTAATGGTGCAATGATCATGAAATCGTAACTCATTGAACTTTCGCAGACCCATTGTAACATCAGTAATCTCTGTAAAAGGCCCTTGAGCAAATCACAGTGAACATTTTCAATGGTGCAATGGGTCTGCGGAAGACCACTATGCTGTAGGCAAAACGGAAAGCCCTTCACGCATCCAGTTGTTGTGAAATGCTAGGTATAAAAGCTTTGAATATCGAATGAAGTTTTTGTTGTAAGCAGTCTTGATGTTGCATTGCAACAGGGACAGTGAAACCACTCAATTTTACACGGCACAAAATCAAGTTTTTGATTCGTGACTGTTTCAAAATAGAACGCCTCTTTCCCCTATCCTAATTTTAATTATGTTGACGTTGTGAACCTAAATTGCTGTTTATGCCGTTCCACTATCCTAAGAAGAGGAAGGGTAAACTCACTCATTCAAACCACACAACACAGCTTTACCGTACAAGATCAATTTTTGCGTTCAAAATTTTAATCTCCTAATTTTGCTTAATGTGAAAAATATAACGTGTGTGTTGAAACTGTGAGTTCAGTTCTCCAACCACACTTTCTCAAAGGTTTTTTAACGACGCAGTGTTGTTACAACAGTAGACGCCGCTTATTATGACCACGGATAATATGACCAGCCGCTTATTATGATCAATTTGGTGCGGTCCGGAATTTCTCCATTTAAAATTCTCCGTTTAATATGACCAAATTTCGGATAATATGACTAACATTTTCTCCATCTTCCTTGTTACAGTACAGTATTTTTTCCCGCCACGCACTTATAACTTCGCCTTTTCAACATATTGTTACACACTGTACTAAATTTTACTGTCACTTGTAGTGTTAAAGTACTGTACTTTGTTTTACTGCCAACGTCACACTGTTACTTCGGGTAAACGATGAATTTGACGGTATTTGGACTTCTTGTGGCTTGCGACGTCGATTCAGGAGCTGTTATGGCAGCTTCGGTTTTTATAACCATTCGGATATTATGACCAAAATGGTCTGGTCCAAAGGTGGTCATATTAAGCGGCGTCTACTGTAATTGACTTGATCGATATGATAGCACAACCTACTATATTAATTTGGATTTCTTGGCAACATGCATGATGATTCATCTTTGAGTAGTGAATATATTACGATTGCTGAATCGCTGATTACTTCCACAATTTCAAGCGTAAATTGGAAACAGTCGTGCTGACCAGTTCCAAGTTTCAACAGTCCGCTTCAATTCGTGGATGTCAGTTAAATTTTATCGCGTGTTTGAAGCTGTTGAGCAGAGTATTCTTCATCAAAAGTGTCTTTCTCATAAGCACAACAGCACAGTCGTCTTGGTGTTGGAACGCATAACTATTCGATTATTTTCTCTATGAAAAGGCGCTGCACGTTGGCCGACATAAAGCTAGCATAGAACACACGACTCTTCAAATTGCAAGCTTGGGTTAGCCATGCTCAGTTCCGTCTCTCGTAGTGGCACATTTTTCCAACATGCTCCCTTTAATCTTTCATTTTACTCGTTCTACGTTCATTCTTATGGATACCATCGTAGTCGCTTTTCAATTTGACATTTTGGCTTTTAACAGCATTAACTTGTTGCTTTCACTTTCATGTTACGACTTCTCGACTTCTACTGTACAACGCGTTAAGTCTGGGATCTTGAAAAATCGTGAAATCAGTTCTTTAGTGGATATGTAGTGGTGAGTGCTCTTGGAAAAGATACCATTTACTTATAGCTGTACTGCTTGTGATGGGAATAGACTGTGATGACAATAGCTTACAGGTAAGTTGACAAAGTCTGCATGCAAATCGTGCTATGCAGTGAAATCAGTAACCGGAAAGCGTAGCCAGCCAAACATTTCGGCAAGGGCTAAATTTTATACCCCAAATTTCTAACCACTTTTGTCCCCATAGAATTTTGCTAAGAATCAGGGCCGTTAAGCAAATAAGTGGCTCTGCTTACACAGCACTTAGAAATTAAGTCAGAAACAGTTTAGGTTAATCATTTGTGGAGAGCAATATCATCCCATCACCGTTCTAACTGCGCTGTGGACTTTATAGCAAGTTTCCGGTAACTGAATTAAAAAGATAAGCGTACTTGGATTTGACATGAAAATTTTAAATTCTGGTGTATATATGGTGTATATACAGCACTCTTTACCCAAATTGATTTTGAAGTGTACGTCATTTGTTTAATATTTAAGTAAATTATCATATTTCTTCCAAAGTTTAGCAAAACCAGCATATTGGCCATCTGTTTCAAGCATCTTTCTTTCGATTCGTTCGTCCTGCTCACGTGACAAGTGGTTTATCCAATCGCCAATCACTCCTTTTCGAAAAAAAGGCAAGTCTTTCGGTCTACTTTCAACGATCTAAACAAATAATATTTTGAGTAAATTTTTGTCATTGTGACTATTGTTGCCACAGGATTTCGCTAGTGATCTACATTTTTGAATTTCGTTGACAGGGCAAGAGTGCAGCACAGACATGCTTAACGGGTTAATCTTCGGTGAAATATGCAACTACCCTTAAATTCGAAAAAGTTGCGTCATTTTTATTTAAATGCCTAAAATTGTTTTACACGATTTAAAAAATTACTTTTGACTAACCACACAGTGACAATGAACGTCATTAACACGATAATAGCGTTTATAATCAATGTTGGTTTTGTCGACAATTGGAAGAAAAGTGCGTCTTTCTGGAATTGAAAATACTGTTAAAAGGCCTTTTCCAAGCAAACTTTTTTGCCTTTTATCTCAAGAAGTTTATATTTGGAAAATTGATAAAATAGTCTGAGCACTTCTTCTTCACACGTCTGTCGCACTCATGCAAGAGGCAAGAAAAATTTAGGAGAGAAGTTCGATTGGCACGTGGTATACCAGTAATTAAAAAAAAACTGATAACTTTATTTCACAAATAATAGCCTAGCAACTTGTCGAAAACTTACTGAGAACATTCGGCCCTCAATTGGTGCCATTTCCAACGCAAGTAATGTACAACAAAAAAGGTAATTATCAACTACCATACTTTTTTTAGAGTCATTATGGCGTAGTTCATAGCCAACTTTTGTTTCATATTATTTGCGTTGAAAATGGTACCAGTGAAGACTGAAAAGTTCGAAGTGTGTTTTTGCCAAGTTGTTAGGCTGTTATTTGTGGAATGAAGTTTGATTATTCACTCACTACTATGACGTCACCATCTACTATTACAGTTTAAAATTTATATTTTTTAAGAGAAGTAACGATGTCACTTCTAGTCCTCTCTTCCTCAGCTACGCCACTAGTTATTGGTAGGGAAAAACAAGAGAAAGGCCGAGGACCATCTTTGTTTTTTGGAAATATGGAAAAATATTGATTTCAAGTAGAAATTAAAGTATTTTTTACTAATTTCCAAAGATGTGGGTTGTAATAAGAAAAAACCTAGAACTATTGCAATTCGAATCAGTTTCTGAGTGTTGATGACAAGTAGATGTAGAAGAATTTAGCATACTTCAGTTTTTGTTTTTAAATTTTTACGTTTCAGCAATTGATACACTCTCAGGGGAGATTTAGGAGGTTACACTTCCTAAATCAGTGACAATTTTATCCAGTTATTTTGTTCAAAATGCATATAATTACCCATTAAAAATTCTAAAGTAACTAAAAGTACTCAATCATTGTTATAGTGGCAACTATTGGCAATCAATTAAGCCGTTTTTTGTTTATGATGTCATTATTGTGGTTTCTGCTTTCGCTTGCAAGCTCAAGTGAGCAGTTTTCGGTTTGTCTAGGCGCTTCTTCGCTTGATCATCAAAGAAAGCTTTGCAGTTTAAATTCATTCTGTTGTTGCTACCAATCCATCAAGCCTATCTTAATGAAAATGTGCCTCAGCGATAAATTGGTGGGAAAAGTGCTAAAGACCTCGCTCTCTGCGCTTTGCCTACCAGATCCCCGGACCTCACTCTAAGTGACTTTTTCTTGTGGGAGTATGTTAAAGACAAAGTTTATGTTCCACAACTTCCAGCAAATATCATTAGCATAAAAGATAGAATAACAGCTGCAATCAACACCGTGGACTGCGACATGCTGAGGCGCGTTTGGGAGGAATTCTGATATCGGCTTGATGTTGTCCGTGCTGCCGGTAGTGGCCACATTGAGCACTTGTAAAACTTGAAATATTACTTAAACCTAACTTAAAATATAACTCGTATGAACACATGGGTCCAAGCTGAAGTTTCGTAATGTTTTTCGTTTTTGGCGTATCGCGTGATGATTTTGGCGCATTCTATTTGGAACACTCTGTATGTCAAACTTCTTGATGAAGTCTTCGAGTCCAGTGAGCAGTATTAGAATGGTACTATATCTTGCTGTAGGCTATATAAATTACGTTTATGGTACAATATGATTCCTCTAGCCTATTGTGAACATCAATTTACGCAGATGACGTGAGCAAACATTGTGAAACATCAAGAAGTCAGGAAAAGACATTGTCTTTAAAATGATACATTCCGAAGAGCGGTTGTATCAGTTTCTCTTTTACCATGACGCACCTGCTCAGTAGCATTGACGAGGGGGTTTAGGGGGTACCTTCAAATTTCTTAAAAGATCTGGGCTATGCTCTTGTGCTCCCTTCCGAAAAGTGAGCACAAAATTTCAATATATAAAGTTGACGTCAAAAAGGTCTTTAACTGGAAAAGCGGCAAAAGATTCGGTTTTAGAAAATGATCTCCAAATAAAAAATAGACCTATCTCAAAAACGGACCCCACAAACATTCAAATAAAGCTTAACTTTTTTCACCACTGGTTCTAACCCTCCAAACATTGGTACCAGTCCCAAATCAGCCTCTCAACAGCCCTGCTTATACAATAGCTTGGACAATAATACTAACACATCAAAGAGTTTGCTTGAAGCTTATAGCAATTTTGCCACCTCTTCCTAGCCGTTTGCTAACTTTCCAATTTGTTAGATCTAATAAATTGCCCGCTATACCAATGTAATGCAACTTTTTACAACCTTGGAAATTTGATAAACGTATTGTAAAAAAGCTGCTTAGATTTCATCGCAAATAGTTTACAGTACATATAGCAGTCAACAATAACTAATAATTTCTTGTTTTTTATGATAAAAAACGTGACTTGTCTTACTTGCCCATATACAGGATGAGCCAAAAGTAGGTGGACAGTAAAGAACATTTATTTAGATATCACATATACATACGAGGTCCATTCAATAAGTTTCCAGACTTTTTTGGTATGGACACTTTTATTAGCCGTACACACAAAAAACTCTAGTCCCCTTCAAAGTATTCTCCTCCGACATCAATGCACTTGTTGTACCGTTCCAACAACTTCTGGAAAGCCCCCTGGAAGTCTTCTTGTGTGAGCGTGTTTAGGACCCTCGTCACAGCCTCTTTCATGTCCTCAATTGTGGAATAACGATTGCCACTGAGGTTTTCCTTGAGCTTTGGGAATAGCCAAAAGTCGTAGGGAGCAAGGTCCGGGCTGTAGGGAGGATGGGGAACCGTCTTGATGCCCATCTGGGTCAAATAGTCTGTGACGAGGATGGAGTTGTGGACTGGGGCATTGTCCTGAAGGAAATGCCACTGACCTGATTCGAAGAGTTCTGGCCTTTTCCGACGGAATCTCTTCCTGAACTCCCTTAAAACTTCAATATAGTACTCCTTGTTGACTTTGATTCCAGTGGGAACCCAGTGAATGTAGATTATGCCCATGCTGTCAAAAAAAGGGATCATCATGAGTTTCTGGGTGGACTTGCTCTGTCTGGCCTTCTTGGGTCTGGGAGATCCAGCATGATTCCACTGGGAACTCTGTCTCTTGGTCTCTGGGTCATAACAATAGATCCAGCTTTCATCGCAGGTTACCAGGGCATCAAGAACTTGGGGATCTGAATTAATGAGATCGACCATCTCCTTGCTGTCATTGCAACGTCTTTCTCTCTGATCTTCCCGGAGCACTCTTGGGACGAACTTCGCGCAAATCTTCCGCATCTTCTGTTCCTCACGAATGATTATGTGTACAGCTCCCACACTGACATTAAACTGTGCGCTTAGTGTCTCTATAGAAACACGACGGTCCCTATTCATGAAATCGTTTATTTGGCCAATCATCTCTGATGTTCTGACTTCCCTACTCCTCCCACATTTCTCATCATCCCTCACGGACTCCCTGCCTTCCTTGAATCTCTTATGCCACTGAAAAACTGATGATCGATTCATGCAAGATGGTCCATAAGCAGTCTGAAGCATACCATACGTTTCCGTGGAAGTTTTTCCAAGTTTAAAACAGAACTTGATCGCATATCGTTCTTCTAATGTGTCCTCACGTCCAGATTGCATTTTTGAAATTCACCAGCTGTGACAATCAGGATTTAGTAAGGTGTACTCTAATTCCTACTGTAGCTATAAATTTGCACCTAAACAAGAAAAAATTGGTCAATCATCTCATAAGGAGTATAGTAACAACATACTGAAATATCTCGAGTTTACGGCAATTATAAATGCCTGTACAAAAAAAGTCTGGAAACTTATTGAATGCACCTCGTACAATTAGATGTAATAAAATAATTATATTAATAAAAATTTAATGTTGTTTATTAACGCAAATGCTCCAACTGTTTTCCTTCTTGATTCACACAACTTTGAAGTCTGTCTCTTACACTTAACTTTTTCGCACAATTTACTTTGGGCATTAATTTCTTGAAATGCATCTCTTATGTAATTTTTTAAATCATCGACACTTCTTGGTTTTTGACTATCAACTTTGTCCTTTAGTACTTCCCAAAAGAAAAAATCACATTAATATAATTATAATTACATTAATATAACTGATACATAAACCTATTCCAATTGCTGTTCACCTACTTTTGGGATAAACCTGTTCCAAATGCTGTCCACCTACTTTTGGCTCATCCTGTATATAACTTTACATGGTTATGTAACTTTATATGATTATTATATTACGAATAATGATATTTGGCCTACTCATTTTGAATGTACAAGCAATGTAATTCTCTTTACGTAATAATCTCGTATTTATTTTATGAATTCCACATTTCAATGTAATTAAATCTTTAAAAATTGCCCAAGTAACATATTTTTTGTCTATCAATTTATGATTGAATTTTAGAGTCTCTTTAGAGCAGAACCACCGGGTCCCAGCCCAGTGCCGGTTCGTGAGGCATTGACCTCCGGGCCGCACAGAAACAATACAGAAAAGCTCATCTCATTAATTCGGACTTTAAACGATCTAAATCCTCCTTATTAGGCAAAAGTGATTTTTCCGATGCAATTTATCCCTATACATCATGACGGTCGGTCCGGAAAAATAATGCCAAGATAAATCCGATCCGTATTGTGGAAAGACGAGTTGGGAACCGCTGCTATACAGAAACCTACTGTATTTCCAAATTATTTGTTTACAGCTTCTTTTAAACTTCAGAAAATAGAAATTTCTAACAACTTTTGAAAAACCAAACACTGATAAAAATAATGGTCGATTAAGCACAAAAAACTAAATCAAAACACAGAAGCATTTCGACTTCTGATGGGGACTTTATCAGGGCAAAAAGTTTTTAAGCCAACTCAAACTTGAAAAATCGAATACAAAAAATATTTCTCTCTAGTTTGAAGTTACTCAGGTTTGAAGTTATTTCATTTAGATGGCAGCGCACAAGACCAATCTGATAAACATTGAAAAGATTTAACCGTTACGCAATGAACAAAATGCCAGAGCGAATTTGTTTTCCCAGTGAAAAAGGCGCAGAAGCGTATTCGCTCCATTGCATAGCTGAGTTTAACAAGAAAAAGCCTAAAGCGTTTTCCATTTGCTCGGTGTCAGCATTACAACAGCACTTTCTCAATAGTTCGACATTTTGCCTAAATAACATTGTTTCTCTGCAGTCACTGGACTGATCTCGATGGGATTTGATGGACTAGTTAAAGAAACTATAGAGTAGAAAGAGAATAGAATATTTTCAACTCTGTGATGGAGATACCATGTATGGAAGAACTTGATAGTGATTTGGGGTGGAAATAGTAGCGGATATGAGGGAGATCGATTTCCTCCGAAACCTTACTGTAAAAACTCAATACATGCTGTGCTGTATTTGTACAATTTAGAAAACAACATGTAACACCTATTCTAATCAAATATTTTACCAATTCTATTTTTTGCCTCGTTGGAATCGGTTTACTCTTCGTGTTTTCAACAGACCCCTTTTGCTGTCCTTTGTTTTATAACAACAGGTTTGTGACGTCTAGATGTAGTGTCTTGTCAATAAGAACGGGCATGTCACAATATCTTCTTTGAATATGCTCTCAGAGAAGTTGAAAAGCTGACCCAAGTCCAATGCCTAAATTGGTAGATTTGATATCAACGTCTTGAAATCGATCTTTGTCCCCTTTTTGGGGGGAAAGCGGATTTCCCAAGCTCCCTAAAAATTTTGGGTCAGCAGGTGCCCATTGAGCCCCTTGTCAATCATACTGCCACGTTAGTACCTGTTGCTTAGCTACCACAAGTTATTGGGGCATTGAAATTTTGTCAGCAAAATAAAATAACTCAGATGGCAGAAGAGTTTAAAGTTTAATACAAAAAGAAATGACGGGTTGTGCTTCAAAAGCAGAGTTTCTTTTCAGCTTGTTTATGTTATTTTTGCTGATGTTATTTTTAATATCGTGTTTGGCCGTACTTTTTAACCGTGGATAGCATGTATTAAGGTTGACTAGGCAATGCGCCTTATTAGTCACAGCTTTTCTATTTTTTGATTTCAGTTTTTAATTTAATATGCAAATTTTTTTATTTGTTAGACAAAAATAAAAATTTAAACTACCGCTAAAAATTGTGAAATCTTCCCCCTCCAGGTTACTACTTGGATACGCTATCGAAAGGAAATGTGACTGCAGGAAGTGTTGGAAAAAGGTTGTTTGTTGATACGTTTCGATATAAAGCCGTCAATCACATTAAAAATAGTTGAGGGTGGGTAACTGTTTTGATTTAATAAAAACAGGATAGCCTACAACCGATTTCGGGTTTTACTCATCTCTTTCCTCTGCTGCTGCTCTCTTTACCTCTCTGGCACTGAATGCGGCCAAATCTTCCATTCCTTTCAGCCGCATCAAACGCCCTCCTAAAGCCTGGTGGTCTGCTGAGGTGGAAGAAGCGGTTAGTGAAAGACGCAAGGCTTTTACTGCCGCTCACAGAAGTGATGAAGATCGCCAGGCTTACATCCCTGCTTCTCGACGCGCCTCGTCAGTCATTGCCAAGGCCAAGGCTGAGGCATGGCAGA
This sequence comes from Trididemnum clinides, assembly GCA_963675345.1. Lineage (NCBI taxonomy): Eukaryota > Metazoa > Chordata > Ascidiacea > Aplousobranchia > Didemnidae > Trididemnum > Trididemnum clinides. Next base: position 17,242,452 of record OY776305.1, read on the forward strand.
CGACTTGCTCTTCTCTTTCACCTAAATATAACCCTAAATCTGTGCACTCTCTTCTTCGTTCTATGGCTGGCTCTCCTTCCTCGTCTTCCTCCTCTACTAACTTTCCTAACTGTTCTTTTCCTAGGGAATCGGCTTCGGTTTATGCCGCTTACCTGAGGTCTCACTTTTCCGTTTCTCAGCCAAAGTCCCTGCCCGGCAGAGCCAGAGGCTACCTCACTGAGCTCCGCCGAGCCACGTGCCCTGTGGAGTCTCACTCGTCCTTTTGCTCTCCTTTCTCTCCCGCGGAATTTCTTGCGGCTGCCTCCAACCTTTCCTCATCCACTGCCACTGGCCCAGACAAATTTGCCTATCCCATGCTAAAGCACCTTCCTCGCTCTGGCATGGATTTTCTTCTCCACATCTTCAACCTTTCCTGATCTTCACATTCCTTTCCTTCCATCTGGAAGGCATCTTCTATTATTCCCATTCACAAAATGGGAAAGCCTCTCGACTCTCCTGCTTCGTTCCGGCCTATCTCTCTCACCTCCTGCGTATCAAAGCTGTTTGAATGCATCATTCTATCCCGTCTACTCTTCTTTTTGGAATCTAATTCCATTCTATCCCCGGTCAGGCCGGTTTCCGCCCTGATCGATCTACACGCGATCAAATTCTGTACCTGTCTCAGTGCATTTCAGATGGGTTTAACAAACCCAGGCCGGGCTCTCGGACGATCCTGTCTACTATTGATTTCTCTAAAGCTTTTGACTCTGTCTGGCATCCCGCCCTTTTCCACAAACTCATTTCGGCTGGCCTCCCTCCTTGCTTTGCTCGTTGGACTCAATCTTTCCTTTCTGATAGGCGCACTTGTGTGGTTTTTCAAAATCACAAAAGCCGTTCCTTTCGAGTCCGTCGAGGTGTTCCGCAAGGATCCGTTCTTGGCGCTGTACTTTTCTCTCTCTTCATTAATGATCTCCGGCCTCTCTGCCTTCTTCCATCAGCTGCTCTCTTTACGCTGACGATCTGGCCATTTGGTCCTCCGCCGCCACTGCGGTTGAGGCCACACAAGGAGCTCTGTTTCGATTGGAGCGCTGGTCTGAGTACTGGTGTCTTCCTCTCAATCCGAGAAAATGTGAGGCCTCTTTCTTTTCAGTGGATCCCCACCAAGCTAGTCTCCAGCCAAACCTCCTTCTACTCGGCTCCCGCCTCCGCTTTAATTCCACTTTAACTTTTCTCGGGGTCACCTTCGACCGCACTCTTTCCTTTTCTAAACATGTATCTTCGCTGAAGGCCAAGTTTTTTCCGCGTCTCAAGGCCTTACGCTGTATCTCTGCTTCCTCATGGGGCCCTTCTAAGGAGTCCCTCTCTCTTCTGTATAAATCTTTTCTTCGGCCCCTTCTCACTTACGCTTCACCCGGATGGTTTCCTTTCCTAAGCGCTACCAATTTCGCCAAATTGGAACGCCTCCACCGAGCGGCCAGTCGCGCCATCACCGGCTGCCTCTGGTCCTCCCTATCCCTCTACTACTCACCGAGGCTTCTCTACCTCCCCTACGAGTCACTCTGACTCATTTCACTCTTTTTTCTTATGAGCGGGCTCTTCGTCTCCCAACCTCCTTTCCCATTTCAGGTTTGGCCAGACTTGGAGTGAAACCAAGACTCTGCAGATCGTCCTGGAGAGCTTTTGCGTCCACTCACCCGCTCATGCTTCCTTCTACTTGTTCTAGGGAGGCTCTTCTTGCTTGCCCTCCCTGTCTTCCTTGGAATCTGCCCTCGTTCACGGTGGAGTCCACCCTTTCCACTCCATGCTCTCGCTCTGATCCCCCTCACTCTCGCCAAGGTGCGGCTCTCACCCATCTTGACTCTCTCCTCCATCATGATCTGGTACTCTGGACAGACGGCTCTGTTCCTTTTCCTTTTGGCAAGAGCGGCTCCGGCGTTCTTGCCAAGTGCTCTCTCTGTGGCACTGAGGCCACTCTTTCCTTTTCGGCAGGCCCAGTATGCTCCAGTTTTTCCGCTGAAGACTGCGCCATTCTGCATGCTCTTTGCTGGTCTCGACAACACCATAAAGTCTGCCATTTCTCTTCTCTTCTCCTCCTGTCTGACTCTCGTTCTGTCCTCGCCACCCTGTCCTCTCCTCCATCTTTCCTCTTGTCCCAAACTCTGTGGCAGATCTGGCCGGAACTGTCTTCTCTCTCCTCCTGTTCTATCACGCTACAATGGGTCCCCGGACACTCGCTTCTCCCGGGGAACGACGCGGCTGACGAGCTTGCCAGACGGGGAGCGCTACTTGCGCCCTCTGCAATCCCTTGTAGTCTCTCTCCTCTGATCTCTCGTATCCAATCTCGTCTTTTCTCGGACTGAAGGCGTACTGTCTTTTCAAAGTATTTTGACACACAGGTTCCCTCGATTTCCACTGAGAAACTTGTGCTCTTTCGTCATGCTCGCTGTGTTCTCTCTCGTCTTCGCTGCAACGGACACAGCCTTCTTTTAGGTTCTTATCTCTCTAGGATTGGCAGAATTGAGAATCCTTCCTGCAGCGCCTGCGGACACTCGTCCCAGGACAGTTCTCATCTCATTCTGCACTGTCCAGCTACCGACTCTTGGCGCCGCTCACTCTTTGGCGACTCTCTGTCTCTTTACGACCTCTGGTCTAGACCTTGGGGAGTTGCCCAGCTTCTGGGGCTCCATGGTCTTCCGCCATGCCCCCATCCCTCGGAAGGGGTCGGGTAACCAACAACAACAACATTTCGGGTTTTAGCGGTGAAGTGAGTGACGAGTCCGATGTAGCATTATTTGATATACAGGTGATGAAACCTTGTTTCCAGAACATAAATGCCATGATGTTAAAGTGGAAAAGCATGCCGATTACCGTCGGCTTGCGGTAGACTCGCACATTGACCTCCCTTTTATCAGCTCAGGGTCAAGTAACTTCAAACCTACAAGGTGAATTATTTTTCAGATTTGATTTATCCAGTTGACTAAACAAGTTTTTTCCTTGGTGCAGTCTCCGTTAAAGAACCAAAAGCTTCGATGTTTGATTTAGTGTCTTTTTACGTTAAATCAATCATTGTTTTTCCTCACTGTTTGTTTCCTCATTAGCTTCTTTTAAACATATGGAATTGCGCGCCTCTAACAGAATTTTTGGAACCGCCATACTTGACTTTGAGCTGTTAATGTTCTTTTACTTACAAATCTCTCGTAGGTACTTTCCATTTTATCAAATGACGAGTGCAAGATGACGTCATTCAGCAGACGCTTGTTGTTTGCAAGTAATTTTTGGCGAGTTCCGTCAGCGAGAAAATCAGACAATTTCAAGATTTCACTGAAACACAGTTATTTTAATTCCACAATAATGCACATCACAAGAAAACTCAGAGCCTCTCAAAAAGTTCAAAGTGATAAATATTAGGAACAGTTCAAAAATTATTAGAAACACATTTCAAAGTGATATTAGAAAAAATACAAAAACTTTCATTTAAAAAGCCTTTAACTGGATATATGACGTAAAGTTAAACCAGTCGGGTTACAGTCTAATAAACAAAGCGCAATTCTGTTTGTACGTACTGTACACACGTACGTACTATTGCTCTAACTCCTTTGAAGCTACTGAATGTACAAATATCAAACTTAGCACGATTAATCACTACCATATAGTATTTGTGACATCATAATGACGTCATAATCAAAGATAATTTTTTTAAATTTACATTTCTTAACAGAGCAAAATCGTTTTTGCTCAAAACGAAAACTAGCATTCAATCTATCATTTTACAAAGAATTTCATCCCTTTGGTGTCTAAGATGATGTCACAATCAATGGTTGATTGCAAAATTTGTTACCTGTATTTTCTCAAAAATCAATGATCGTAGAAACGTGATTCATCCCACTTTCAGGAGATATTAATGAGGTGATTTCGATAAATACAACTTTACCACAACTTAAGTTCATTTGACAATGCAACGAACAATGCTTTATTTAAGCATTTTTAGCCTTCTAAGCATGTTTCTTCTCTTTTTTTTTCGTACGCCCACAACTCGCTCTGCGATGTCATGATGCCGTCTGGTACGATCAACACAGTCTTTTGCTGCCAGAGATCATAATATGATGAGTTTTTCAAAAATTGCAACATTTTTGCAAAATCAGTTTACTTAAAAACTGATTTTCGACTTGTTTCTCAAAAGACTTTTAAACTTTTTTCTCGAAATTAGAGGTTATGTAAAGACAATTCCGATAGTATATGATATGCGCTTTTAGCATTAATTTTTGTACTAAACAAACTGAACTTTAGTACCGGAAGTGTAACTTTTCCCCTTCCAAAAAGTTGTAAGATGAATTTAGGTAAATTTAATACATAAAAGTTATAATAAAGTACCAACCATTAGTGTCATACGAAAGTTTAGTAAATTTGCTTTCCGGCAATATGTGACTCTAATTAGTTAAGGCAAAGATTAGATTTTTATTTGAATAAGGAACTGATGATGACTAATAAATAGTCGAAATATATTTTCCGTGAATAAAAGATAAAGCTGAATGATTGCCTATGTTTAATTATCTTAAAGATGTAGATACGGCCACTGGTGATCTTCAGCTGTAATAGCTCAGTTTTCGATTGGTCAAAGCTTTTGACTATCCCTTTACACCTTAACCACCTCGGAAATGACAATGGCAAAGAATTAGTTTATGATGACTGATCAAAATTGTTTGCCATACATCATATTCTATTATTAGTTGAACACTTATCCTACGCAAAGTTAGTTTTTTTATCTTTTGACTACATTTCCTCACAAGCATGGTTCTTTGGTAATATCTGTCTCCGTTTTGAAAACTTTTGTCAAAAAATGAATTCACTAAACCTTTATAAAATGTAACGTACCGGTTAAAACATCCAAAATTTTGGTGCTTGCATTTCACAAAATTGCAATTTCTTGAAAAACTGAGTACTTTGGTGCATTTTTACTATTCTTTCTTAAAAGCATGAATCTTTGGCATTATCTATCAAAATATTTAGAAAGACTCATCTAGAAACGAAGTCTTTAATCATTTTACAATGTAGCCAACACTTGGTGGTCTCCTAAGAAAGAAAAAAGAAAAGATTGTCCTGTTTAATCTCTTGCAACAAAATATGAGTGTCGAGCTGCATATGATCTGAATGTTGAAGCAATTTCCTTTGCAATTGAGTGAGGCCGATGCAGCCTGTGATTTGTTATTCTTAACCTCGACATTACTGTTGAGGGCCACACTATTGCATTAACTTAACTGTGAGTAGACCACTTCGGGCAAGTTTGTTCTTTGCGTGAATGCGTTTGTGCCAGGACCAAGCAACGTGCGGGCAATCTTTGCTCATACAAATTCGCCTCCAGTTACAAAAAATTCGTAACTAACGGTTTTAGTATTTAATGGATTAATTCTAAAAATGCCTATCGATTACCTTGATGCCCTCCCACTACTTTGCCATACTTTGAAGCACTTACTGAATTCAACGGATAAACGTCAGTTTGGTTTAAGAACGCCTATTGTGAAAACAGGACAAATAGGACGTTGCCACAACGCGATCAACTTGGGAAACATCTAGTGGGTATGCACACCCGCCCATAATCGTTTCTAATCGATTGCGTTCAAAGAAACATTAATTTTTGCTAAAAGTAATTCTATAACGTCTTGCATCAAGGTGCAACAGCCGTTTATTCATTTAAGTGTTTTTTAAGCTTGCTTTTTTCTTTTGTCTTGAATCCTTTTTAGCAGGACTTTCCCGTCCTAATCTTAAATGAGATCACAATGCTCAACACTTTACAGTGAAAACATCAGCAAAATTATCCACTATCATTTTGATACCAAACATACACAGTAATCCCATTACTAATATTTTTAATTCATAGGCTCTTTGTATCGTCACGAAACATTAATCATCATGTAAACAAAAGTAAGGAGGTCGGGATTCGGGGCAAAGTTAAATGTAATAAATTCCCAAGTTTAAGAAAACATCAAAATAAAACAACAATAGCATGAATTCAAAAAATTGGATTTAGAGGGAACGATTTTGCTCGAAAAAAGCTCAATAGGCGCATATTGGTATAGGTTATATGACGTTGGGGAAAGCATAGCCTCTTTTCATATTTTGGTCGAATTACAGCAAACAGCGGTGCCAAACCACTTAATATCAGAAGTATAAATTCGAAAGAGAGCACACCACATCATCAAATCTGCTTCTATCATCGTTACCTTGTTTTTCATGTGTCCAGCTCTGGATGCTGGCCTTCGTTTGAGCTAAAAGTCGTTTTTTTCTGACAAGAAATGCGGATTTAAAAACAAATATTTTCAACTGTGACGTTGGAAACGATGACAAGTTTTATATTTTTTCCCAGTTGTTTTGAAGCAGCTATTTAAGCGTTTCTACGGAATCATTCTTTCTTACACACGTTTTTAAAATTCCTGACTTTGAGAGCCTTGACATAGAAAAAGTAGTTCAAAAATTTAAATTACCTCTCGATATCACTTTTCATATCTTCATAGAGCATCATATAAACGTTGCTCCTAATTTGACTTTCGCGAAACCATTCTGGAACCAGCTTGAAATAATCACAAGCACCAGCCATAAAAACTTCAAAAAAATCGTCAAAGTTTCCATCTTTGAAATTGTAGTAGTCGAACCCTTTTGTATGATGGTAAAAAGAAACAACCACGTCTTTAGGATTCCGAGCTGAAAAAGCAAAGTCTTTGAGCTAACAAGGAGGCTAGGTTATGATATTTAGAACCAATTGAGCTGCAGTATAATTTCAACAAAAGATTAACGACCATTGCTGTTTTTCAATGACCTCTAAGGAACTTCTAAGCAAAGGCGTGTTAAAATAATATATTTCTACATCATCTGTTGCTTCTCTCTCTCTCTCTCATCTCCGACTGAATGCGAGCCGTTTCCTCAATTTTTTTCCATAAGAAGTTTTTTTCAGTCGCTGTTTAAGTGCTTCCTTAACCTGATCTTACCAATTTGACATATTTTTGTAAAGCTACCGTTTCAAAATTATTTGCAGTAGAATGATCAAATATTTAAACTTGAACTTATTTTCGCAAGGCTTTGTTCACACACACACACGCATGCATGCACGCACATACACACACACCAAGAAATTCATATTTCACAATTTATCTATGGTATTGATCGGTGATCGGGATTGCTTCGAGCGAGTTACTTTATGGGCAGATTTCCTGAGTATATTTTACTCTTGCTGTGGTGCTAATGCTGTATCCAATGATCACTATTTCGGCTATGCCCAATTAGTATACCTATTAGAAATCAAAAAGCACGGCAGGGCAAGACAAACGAGCTTTACCTTGCACAATGTACGTTCTATAAATGGTATCCGATCCTATTACCATGAATGTCTACGTTTCCTTTGTTCACATACCCATAAAACTACCTGGGCTATTTCGACCCCACTAAAACACGTTGCTCTTTTTTCATCGAGACCTCGATAAGCATAGGTAAAACACAAGACCAGTCGAATTTATTTGATAAACAAAAATTTGCTTTCGTCCTTAAATAGGCACTTTCCATTTCTTACTTAAATAGGCATTTTCAATTTTTATTACGGCAAATAGAAAATTGAAAATGTTTGCTTGAAGGCGAAATCGATCTTTGGACAACAGGCTCAGCTGATCTTGTGTTTCATAATTCTCTTTATACTATACAGTAACAAACTGCAACAAACTTCAGCTGGTTAGCTTAATGTTGGAATATATTTGATGAGAACTTTCTTATCTTTTGTGTTCTAAAAGCTTCAATAATACCGGAAAGAATTTTCCTCGCGTACTATGAGCAACAGCTTTTAGAGGAAGTCCACGGGGTATCTACAGTCCCTTAACCAGATTTTTTTGGGGGACTAACAATCTGCCGATGTGCTCCACTAAAACTAAAGGGCACAAACTTCGATTTCATACTGTTGATCTCCGAAAAAACTTGAGAATAGGATAAAGCAACGATTTCATCAAGCAAATCCCCAAAAAGATCAACAAAGTGTTTCCTTGGTCCGCAGCACAGAAATGCGCAGCCTAATTCCTTTCAAAAACTTTGTCATCGAAAAAAAGAAATCGATTTGAAAAGTGCACAACATCCTTTCAATACAGAATACCTCCTCCCTCAGCAGTTAGTCAAGCAAACTGAAGTGTAATCAACTCTCACGATGGTATTGTTGGTCTGTTCTTAGGAAGGATATTTTATGCTAATTATCTCCGTGGATAATACCAGATAAAATCTAAGTAACTACTGCTATTCTGCTTGGTTGCACTTGCTGTGCAAGTAGTATATAGATCTGATCACAAGTTGATCTATGATAGGATTAACAGTCTGACAAATTCCAAACGTATGATAATTCTATTCTATGAATAACCTACAAAGGGTTTTTCCGTCAAAGAAGACAAAGTATAACTTAAGTTGCATCTCTCTGGGCAGCGAAAATTTTTTTAAACTTCCTACTTAAATGAAGTTGGCAGAGACGATGTTACTTCAACCTGTCATGGTGGTCACCGGCCGAATTTATTACATAGCACAGGTGGTGACTGCCACGGGCATTGCACTTCTGGGCCACAGCGATTTGCAAACTTTTCTACGTCGTAACATCTGTAGTCTAATCGTATAAACAACTTAGTTTGTGTTTGCAATCACTTTACTGAGAGCGGTCAGGTCAATTTATTGCTGAACTTTTAAACATTACTGCAATGGAGCCTATGTTATCACTCAATTTGGTCCGGAAAAATGCAGAAAATGCCTACTCTCAAAAAAAGCCCATTTTTTATGATTTAAAAGTTTGAAATTTATGACTATAGTTTTTGAAATTTATCGTGACAAAAAAGATCTCTAAATTATTTGGTTCATGGTCACTGCATTAGAATTATCGTTTTTACATGAGCGGGTTAATTAACCAGTTCAATACTTAATAGACCACTTGGTGACAATAGCAATGCACAAAAACTGTGACTTGTTAAACTGCAAGTTGTCTTGTTCGTGTCATTAAGTGAACCAGCATTATTGTAAATCCTCTCAACATGAATATGATCGAGTTTCACAACTTTTGTAGAGGTATCGGATTGGTTGTGCATTATTTTACACCAGTAATAATTTTTTTTGTTTTTTTTTGGTTTCCTATCAATTAAGTTAACAAATGCTGTTGTGAAACCGTATATAAGCGAATTCTCGGCTCATTCTACCTCATACTTATGTCACTAGTCGCCCAACGCTCGTCAGGGGCAAGATTTTATGAGGATCAACAAAGTCCCTCCAAATGGTGCAAGAGGTCGCGCGTAGCTTTAATCCGACCCTGGTCACCGGACTTCTGACAATTTGCCTGGCATTCTATTTTGTATACCACTGACAATATGAGTCATTCTTCCCTAAAGTTATCTTAATGTAAAATAAGATCTCTCGCTTAAGATTGAAAAAAGTCTTTCAGTTTCAAGAACTGCGTGGGTTACCGCCACGTCCCGTCAAGAGAAAGGGATTGGTTGACGACAACAGCAATAGGTTGAACGTTGTGTGGGCTCTTTTTCCTTTTTGTGAGACAGCTTTTATCATTATGGCAGTTGTTGGATGTGGCAGTTGTTGGGCAGTTATCTGTTATTGAGCTGCGGTCAAGAATAAAGAATACATATTGTAAAATAGACTATCAGTAGATTTTGTAAACTCACCTACAAATACATATTTTGCTTCATCGTGAAATGGAATCATACATCTATACAAATGAGTCTTGATTATGCGAGGACGGGGTGCGTTTTCAACCAATCCAATACCGCTGAACTCCAAAAACGGGACAGTATTATCAATACAATCTTCTTTTTCCAGTGGGACTCCGTTGTTACGTAGTAAATAGAAGATGTTTTGAAGCCAAGTTGTGCCGCTTTTAGGATAAGAAACAATAAACAGGTCATCTGGATTGGCCTTATATGTCATCGTCCCATCAAAATGATCTTGATCCACACAAGAAACCAATGGGTATTTTTCAGCTAGAGTTGGGTGCTTTACATATGCATAATGTGGAATTTTATAACAAATATGCTCAAGATTGACTCCACTCATTGTAAAATACACTCAGAACTTCACAAATTTTAAACTTTTTAAGGGTTAATGCATAAAAACAAGAATTAAGTACATAATAAATGTAAAATCCAATATTTGTTACATCTCAAAAATTAACAATTATGTTACTGTTCTTGCCTCAATAACAATTGTCATTCAAATTTTCGTTTCCTTTTTTTTAATTTGTTTACTAATTTTGTTTGACAGAGGCGAAAAATAAACTTTATTTACTTACTTAACTGTAAGCTTTTACAACTTCCTACATATTAAAAACAATGGTGGAAGTGGGTTTCAAAGCCACGTCCATCCCAACCAGTCTAAGAATTTTCGTAGATATTCCACGACCGATAGCTCTCCACTTACTCGCTCATAACCATTGTTCAACTGGTTGGTATAGATGCGAGTTTGAATCGTATTCTCAGCATTGCTTTTCTACTGCTGGATGCTGTAAGATCTATTCTTAAACTTGATCTATTAATACAGAGTTTCCCAACCTTTTTGTTGCTGTGTAACACCTATTGAGTTATTCGTTAACTACGTACCACCTAATTTTGACGATTAATTTTGTCCATAAAAGAACTGTATAAAAAAGTTAACAAACAAAATAACATGCAAATGTAAAAGAAGTATTCGAATCCACAAATAAAAAATATACAAAACTAAACTTAGTTTAGTGATGCAAGAGGCTAGCGATGCACTTAGCAAACTGCAGACAGTGACACTGTTTCGACCTATCATGTCTTTTCAAAGCAGTTGGTGACAAATTAAAAGCTTATTTTGTTTGCATATGTACATAAACGTAAACAAGCAAAATGATTAACTTATCAACCAATAAGTACTCGTAAGTCAGTGCGATGGCTGGGCTTGCTTTTCTTCGACTAGTTTGGCAAGCCGTGGAGATATTTTGCTTGCAGAACATCGGAAATTGTGTTCTGGGTTTACAAGACGATTTCTTGTCCTCGGGTTGATTGTAAGAAAAGTAAAAAATCCTTGTTTGCATTCCCATGTCCTTCGAAATAGGAGAAGCTGAGAAATTGCATTTTCTAGTGCTGCATAAAAGGCGCTTACATTAAACTAGAATTTGGCCAATTTATGATTTTTAAACTCCTCGTGTGTACTTTCATTGCACTGCAAATTGATGGATTTTTCTTGTTCAGCAGCTCCCACTGGTGGATCATCAGGCTTAACAGTGAATGGATTCCGAATGTACTTCAAACTGTCTGTTCTCAATGTTTTTTTATCCGCAAATCGAGATTTTGAGTAAATGCAGTAAATTTGATCAAGAAATCAATGATATTGCTCTCAGGCTCCTGAAGAGAGCAATTGAAATGATTCATGATTTTTTAAATATCTGACTGGTAGGCAAGGTAAAGAATGAAGTTTTCGTCTTTACAAATCTTTTGAAATTTGTGATCTTTTTTTTGGAAAAACTGAAGCAGCTCCTTTCTCAGCACAGAAAGACGCAAAGTAATATTCTCTCGAGACAGCCACTTTACTTCCGCATGAAATAGCAATGACGTGTATTCCGATCCGATATCCTCACAGATGACTTTGAATAGACTATTTAAGGCAGATGTCTTATCATTGTTTACCGTCTTGACAGCCAGGTTCAAGCTGGTCTTCATATTAGGAGGTAGAAGTTTAGCACCGTGGGCGAATCTGTGTATGAAGCAGTGAATGGAAGTGACAGATGGAGACACTGCTTGCACTCGAGCTTGGAACCCAGATTTTCTGCCAAGCATAGCAGGGGCGTCGTCAGTTGTGCAACCTACTAGCTTGGACCATTGGAGATCACTTTCTTTGAAAAAGTTATCAACAAGTTCGAACACGTCTTCTCCTTTTGTTGTAGTTCTCATTTCATTGCTCAACAATAATTCACCTCAAATTGCATCCTTAGTGATAACTCGCATAAACCAGTAACTGTTCGCAGTTTGACACGTCGGTTGATTCGTTCAGTTGTATGGCTAATCCATATTTTGATCCCTGTGCATCCGTAATGACTTGTTCATTGACATCAGTAGACATTTCTGTAATACGCCGCTGTATCGTATTATTTGACACCGAAACACTGCTTCATCGCCAATCACATGCTTTACCAACACTTTTGCTGCAGGCATGATGAGTTCCTCAGCTATTGTGTGAGGCTTTTTGTTCTTCGCCACAAGAAGTGCAATTTCATAAGAGGCTGTCACAATCCCCACCAACTGTTGATATTGCTACCCCGTTTTGTCTAGTCGTTGTTGTTTCGACGTTTCGAACTCGGGTTTATTTCCGATGCTTTCCTGGCTCGTTCAAATTCCGACACAATTTCAATTTTACGTAAATAATAATAATTTATTCTTATTTAAATAGAATAACAAAAAAGTTAAATACATGCAAACAAAAGAAGAATATTAGACTTTTCCATAAATTAAATGTAAACTTTAAAGTAATAGAAAACTAAAATTCTATCGCAACTGGTAACAAAATACGCTTTAACTTAAATTTCCATCAACGCAGCAGGCTTGTAAAGCCACGCGCAAGTACAAGCGCGCTTGCAAAAATCACGCAGCTATACAAAACAAAAACGCGCTTTGCATGCGTGACGTCATTTCATGCAAGGCTTTGCAAATAAAACGCAAAACAAAATCATCTTTATAACAGTTGTTTTTTCGCATTTTTTCCAAGTCGCTTAAAAGAATTTGGATCGCGGTCCTCCTTGCCAGGATAATTAGTTTAGAGATGGCGTTGTAGAAGACCTGGCTTCATTGATGCATTTGGTTATGTCTTCATACAGACCACACACTGTGGCACAGATTTTCCCCTATTCTTCAATTCATCTTATTACATTCAATTACATTCTTCAGTTCAATAAGACCAAAATTAATATAGTGATTGTTACACTGTCGTCTGGGCATCTTAATTTGACAGGATAATAATATGAAATAAAACCAAATGTTGCTTTTAATATATCAAATATATATGATAAGTTACATAATCGATAAAAATAATTTAGTAAGTTGATTAATCAGAGCACTATACCTACTCAGTCAACAGAATGTGTGCGTATGCGGTCCTGAGTCTATGCCATCAACTCAGGGAAGGTTGTTGAAAAGCTATTGGGAGTAGCACATTCGATTCTGCTTTCCTAACTAGCTTGGAAAAAAAAGACATCCACAGGAAAACTTATGATGCAATCTTTTGTATTCAACTGACGTACAAAAATTATCTGCGAGCACCTATCACAGCTTCACGAGCATATATAACAGCCAGTTTCCGACAGCAAAGAAAAATACAGTCACGTAGAAGAGCAAATATCAATATAGCTAGCTAGGATGGCAGAATTTTATTTCGAAATTCATAAAACCTCTATCCGTCTATCACTGAATTAACTTCCAAACGCTTCCAAATATAAGGTAGCCCACAAGCGATCTTATTTATACTGATTATACTGATTAAACCTTTGAGAAGGTTCTTCATTTATAAGCTAATCGCATATTTCTCTAAAAAATCTGTATGAACCAGTTCTTTCCGCCTCTGTTGCATCATAATAAGCTTTAACAGCTGTAAACTCGTAACTAGAAATATTGTGTAACCCGCTGGCTAGAATATTTAAACGTGATGCAGCTTGCTGCCGCAGAAGAAAAAAAGGCGCCAAGTGAGCTAGCTTGCCCACGTAACACTATGCTACACATTTAAATGTATTACAGTTGAGAAGCAAAAATACGAATTGGAGCCAAGTTCACATTACTGCATTTCTCTGTGTGGGAATTTCTGTGAAAACAAATACTATTTTTGCATTTTTGGAAAACATCTCGCATACACTTGGAAAGCTTCCGCGTACCACTAGTGGTTCGCGTACCAGAGGTTGGGAACCCATGTATTAATAATTACCAATAAAAATGACGTGCTCAGTCAACATAAAAGCTAAGTTACTCAATTTGCAAACAAATGTTTTTCATGGGAAACAACTTTCCAATGTCTCCAGTAAAAGCTTCAAACCGCGTTACTGCGCTGATTACTTTTTGAGAAAATAAATTCTAGAAGTAAACATTTATTAGCATATGACGTCATCTTATCCCCAAAATGCGCATACAGTACATGGTTTAGAACAGTGGTTCTCAACCTTTTTGTCATTGCGGACTCTTAAAATGTACTTTTCGAAATCGCGGACCCCCCACTATAGATTTTAGCTTAAACTTAATATCTAGCTTACACTGCAGTATAATCATTCAACCCTTACCTAGTCAAACACAAAACAAATGTAAATAATTTTATTTATTTAAGTGAACCCACTTTAATGCGATTTTTGCTGTTGCATATTACAAGCAAGTCTCGAAATACGTGGTTGTGTTTTGGAAATCGCTATTCTCATATCATCTTTTACGTCTAGCTGGTTGCGAGCCTTTGATTTGATGTGCATGAAAGCAGAAAATCCGCTTTCACAAAGATAAGTGGAGGCGAATGGAACAATAACGCGCAATGCTTCCGTTGATAACTTTGGGTAGGACGTCAACATGGAGCTACAAGACTAAGGCAGTGATTTATTCATAAATATTTCACGACCAGCTGAGTCATCTTTCAATTCCAATAGCTCATCTTGGAATTCTTCAGGAATAGTTGCTATGTCTATCATTACGGAAAATGGATTTCGAAGAAAAACGTCGGACCCTTTTTCAAGATCAGGAAAGTACTTCTCGAATTCATTTTCAAGCGATTGCAAATGTTCAGTTATTTCTTGTTTTATTAGTGAACAGATACCAGACTCCAATTTAGATAGGTTTTCAAACATTGCAAAGTTTTCCTGGTTGACTCTGCGATTCCAATTATGTATCTTTTCTATAAAGCCACGCAAAATGTCTCCAAATTGTAATATGTTTGTATCAGGTCCTTGAAGTCTCAAGTTAAACCTATTTAACTATCCAGTAATGTCAGCCAGGTAACCCACACCCTGCAGCCATGTTTCGTCCTTGAAGAAGTCGACAAAGGCATTTTTTTCAATCATTTCCAGAAAAAGCTTCATTTCAGTTCTCAGCTCGAAGAAGCGTGTAACGACATTCCCTTTGGAAAGCCGTCGTACAGCAGTATAATACAAAAGAGTTTCATGGTCTGTGTCCATTTCTTTGCAAAACTGTTTGAATAGACGAGAGGTTGTGGCACTCTTTTTGATGAAATTAACTATTTTCACAACAGAGTTAAGCACTTTCTTCAAAAAGTTTGGAAGAGTCTTGCAAGCGAGAGTGTACCGATGTATCATGCAATGTACTCTTCAAACTTCAGGAGATTTTTCTTTGACTTTCATTTAGAAACCAGATTTGCATCCCAGCATTGCTGGGGCTCCATTCGTACATACACAACAGAACTTTTCCCACTGCAAGCCTTCTATATCGAAAAAATTTGAGATGCTGTCTATTACATCTTGAGCGGTGGTTGAAGTTTCCGAGGCCTTGCAGTACAAAAACTCTTCTTTGACATCTTCCATATGTATGTAACAAACAAATACCAAGAGCTGTGAGCATGATGCAACGTCGGTTGATTCGTCGATTTGTATGGAGAACATGGGAGATGATTTTATTTCCTCTATCACTTGCTGTTTGACGTCTGTTGCCATAAGAGAAATGCGCCTCTTTATTGTGTCGTTGGATAAAGACACTTGCTGAATTTTCTTTGCACTTGTTTTTCCTAAAATCAATTTAACCATATTCACAGGTTTTACGAGGGTTTCTCCGATGTTATGAGGTTTTTTTGCTTGGTTATTTGTAATGCCACTTCAAAAGAAGTCGTCAGGTTTGCAGTGCTTTGTTCTTGAAAATATCCACTAGTATCCAGTTTTTGCCGTTTCAACGAAAGTTTTTGTCTTTCAGAAAAATTTAAGTCTTTTTCTATATGCTCTGGGTGCTTTTGCTGCAAGTGACGCTTAAGCTTTGATTGCTTCATTACTTCGTTGTTACGGACAGTATAGCATCAAACGCACTGCGGTTTTTCTTTGCCATCATCTAACACAGAAGTAAATCCAATCTTAAGGTAACTTTCTGAATACTTTCTGGATTTAGCCATTCCAAATAAGTTTTAGTACTGGCATAAAAATATTTTCCTTCACTAGACGTTACTCTCTCGAATGAATAAATATTATTACAGTAGGCGACGCTTATTATGACCAGAGATAATATGAACAGCCACTTATTATGACCACTTTGGTACGGTCCGGAATTTCTCCATTTAAAATTCTCCGTTTAATATGACCAAATTTCGGATAATATGACCAACATTTTCTCCACCTTTCTTGTTACAGTACAGTATTTTTTCCCGCCACGCACTTATAACTTCGCCTTTTCAACATATTGTTACACACTGTACTAAATTTTACTGTCACTTGTAGTGTTAAAGTACTGTACTTTGTTTTACTGCCAACGTCACACTGTTACTTCGGGTAAACGATGAATTTGACGGTATTTGGACTTCTTGTGGCTTGCGACGTCGATTCAGGAGCTGTTATGGCAGCTTCGGTTTTTATAACCATTCGGATATTATGACCAAAATGGTCTGGTCCCAAGGTGGTTATATTAAGCGGCGTCTACTGTATATCCAGCTGCGTTGTACTACTCGCAGTAAATCAATGCACGGCAATTGTAACGTCACAATGGGAGCAACAAATCGCAATAAATTTATGTGGCTACATCACAAAGCGATTATTATATTTCTAACTTTCTGACGCAATCAAAACAATGTGCAATTTTCAAAAATGAGAATTTATCCATCAAATTAGAAAATGTAAATATAGAACATTTTCACGAACCACCTTGAAATTGCTCTGCGGACCCCCGGTTGAGAACCACTGGTTTAGAATGTTGATAAACGGCTTTTGGTTTTCGTTTGGGCTAAAGATCACTTTCCTCAGTCAAGACAGCAGGATCAAAAATTACTGTTCTTTCATTTTGACGTCATCGTTTTCCCACAAGTTCTCTTTTGACACTCACCTCTGGGGAATGGTTAAAAACGATAAGTTTCATGTTTTTTTTCGCCCAGAACTATCAGAGGAGTTAAAGCGTACATGTGCAAATTAATTGACTCACTCAAGAAAACAGCTGAAATTTGATTTAAAATGGTTTATCATTCAAAAAGCATAGAAAAATTTACTCTCACTGTGGAATATGGCCTCTTAAATTTTTTAGAACTTATTTTACACCAGTGATTCCCAAACTTTAAGTACTCGCGTATCGTTTGAAGGTTTCATACAGTGTTCGCGTACTATCTATATCCAGAAAATCTCAAGAAAATGCAAAAAAAAGCTGAGGATGAAATTTCTCACGTACTATCTATGAGGCTCTCGCGTACAACAGTTTAGGAACCACTACTTTGCACGCTTTGGCTTTAAAGAGACCAAGTTTTGGCAGCTTTTTGCGATTTCTTCATCACCGTACCAAATGGCAATAACGGCCTTCATCAGCTTGGTGAGATTAGTTCATCAGCTAGTTAGCTCATCAAATAACGGACTTCATTAGTTTGGGCAATATTTACACCTCAGCTGATTTTTAATCACAGCCCAGGAATTTTCGATAGGGTTTAAGTCTAGTGAGTTCCCTGGCCATTCTAGAACTTTTATTTGGGTTTCTTTGAACACTTACTTCACTTTTTTAGCAGCATGACATGGGGCCAGGTCTTGTTGAAAAATATTCCCATCATCTGGAAGTGCTGTTCGCATGAAAAGCACTTTCAGAAGAAGACATTTTGACAGCTTTAAGTTTCGGTGGTGTGGGATCACTCTACCCGGTATCAGGAATGATGAATGCTGAAAAGTATATTGACGTAATCCAGCGCAAGATTGCAAGAGACATGCAAACAAAATTTCCAGATGATGGGGTATTTTTTAGCAAGACCTGGATCCATGTCATGCTGCTAAAAAAGCGAAGTAACTGCTGTAAAAAAAACAAAAAAAGATTCTAGTAGAATTGCCAGGGAACTCACCAGACTTGAGCCCCATTGAAAACTTGTGGGCTTTCATTACAAACTACAGAGGATGCTAGTTGCTAGCAAATTTCAAGCAGAATCTTGTTGTTGTTGGTTACCCGACCCCTTCCGAGGGATGGGGGCATGGCAAAAGACCATGGAGCCCCAGAAGCCGGCCAACTCCCCAAGGTCTGTGCCAGAGGTCGTAAAGAGACAGAGAGTCGCCAAAGAGTGAGCGGCGCCAAGAGTCTGTAGCTGGACAGTGCAGAATGAGATGAGAACTGTCCTGGGACGAGTGTCCGCAGGCGCTGCAGGAAGGATTCTCGATTCTGCCAATCCTAGAGAGATAAGAACCTAAAAGAAGGCTGTGTCCGTTGCAGCGAAGACGAGAGAGAACACAGCGAGCATGACGAGGGAGCACAAGTTTTTCGGTGGAAATCGAGGGAACCTGCGTGTCAAAATACTTCGATGAGACAGTACGCTATGGCGACCTTACGGGATAAAAACTGTGGATCATTGATGTTTTGCTGAAATCATGTGGGTGACTCATAAACGTTCTCGTTCTGTTCGTGCGCTCGTTGTTGTACTGTGATCGTTATTGTAAATCATCCGTTGGCCTACAAACGGGTCATAAAAAAAACATACATAGCTATCGATCATGATGTAACAATACTGGGTGACTAAGCCGTATGACCAGGCGTGGTTCCGTCTGACGTGCGGCGGAGTGACCTAGTAAACAAGCATATAAAAAGAAGCATTGCTATTTTCGTTGACTCGTTTCGATTAAAATTCAAATTCAAATTCATTGGCTTCAATTCAATTCGATTCGCTTAAATTCAAATCAAGATTCGTCGTGCATTCAACGCTGTGTTATGATTACAATATATTCGTTCTTGGTGTCAGACGTGCTGTTGAAATACGATCCCCACAATTTTGGAGTCCGACGTGATCGAAGTTTCACGTCCCCATATTTTGGTGACCTCGACGAACTTATCTTCCACATTTTGATGACCCCGACGACTCATCCGTCATAATTTTGATGACCCCGACGGAACATTTATGCAGCTGCAAAGACGAGAAAAAGAACGAAAACCGGTGATGTACCGATTATTTTATTTTTTATAATTGTACATTTGTAGTATTAATGTCATTTTCTGTAAAAATATCTCATGTAGGAAACCGCTCTACATTGGATAAATTGTTTAAAACAAAAAAGGAACGCACAACTTTTTGTGACAACCATACAATAGACCTCTTGTTCCAAACAAAAAATTAAACAATGATTTAAAAATGAACAAGATAGAAACACTAAAAGTGTTTCACAGCATAAAGTATGTGACATATGTAGATCTACTGGTGATATGTAGATCTACTGATCTACAGGCTTTCTGGATTGCGCAACTCAGTGACGCACCAACACTGGCAGAGCGAGCGTTGAACATTTTGACGTCGTTTTCGACTACTGTACTTATTTGTGTGAAAAAGGATTTTCAACTGTAATGGGTTTGAAAACGAAAAAGAGAAATAGGCTGAGTGTATAAAATGATGCACGTATTGCAATGAGTGTTACGAAGCCAAGAATTACAGCACTGGCCATGCAGATGCAGTCGCAACCGTCACACTGAAGACAACATTATTCTTGCAGTGATTCTTTCTAAAACTAAACTTACTGAAAAGTAGGCTGCTAAAAACTATATAAATACGAACAAAATTTCGTTGAGTTCTTTTTACTGTTTTTTCTTGCTATGATTATTCCTAAACTAACTGAAAAGTAATGAAAGCAATAAATACTAGATAGCACGATTGTGTTCTTTTACGAAGTGAAATATTGAGGGTAATAAAGCATACTCGCTACCTTGATTTGGGTAATGCCTCAAAAAGATTGGGAACCACTGCTCTAATAGTTTTAATATAGCTTTGAAAAAAGCTCTTTGAGCCATAAGCTTTTCGTGACGCTCTCATCAGTGGCGGTATCGCGTCAAAAGGGAAGATCTAGAGTGAATAAGTCTTTTATGTGAATAATTTGGATGTTATGTAATCAAGACAAGCCAATGATAGCGTTTGTATTGCAAAGCGCGCGAAAGAAAGATTTCGCAACTGCGAAAGTTAGAGAAGGCGCAGCAGGAGGCCAAATGCCACGATTATCGAAAGAGTTTGAGAGTGTAAACAAACTCTTTCTGTCTGTATAACACCGGGCGTCGGGTCTTGATATAAGTAGCCTCCAAAAGATTAAGATGGAAAGAGCTGCGCGCTGCGGCGAGAATTGAAAACCGCTAGATCTTCCCTTTTGACGCGATACCGCCACTAATGAGAGCGTCACGAAAAGCTTATGGCTCAAAGAGCTTTTTTCAAAGCTATATTAAAATAGCGGTTTTTAATCCTCGCCGCAGCGCGCAGCTCTTTCCATCTTAATCTTTTAGAGGCTACTTATATCAAGACCCGACGCCCGGTGTTATGCAGACAGAAAGAGTTTGTTTACACTCTCAAACTCTTTCGATAATCGTAGCATTTGGCCTCCTGCTGCGCCTTCTCTAACTTTCGCAATTGCGAAATCTTTCTTTCGCGCGCTTTGCAATACAAACGCTATCATTGGCTTGTCTCGATAACGTAACGTCCAAATTATTCACACAAAAGACTTATTCACTCTAGATCTTCCCTTTTGACGCGATACCGCCACTGATGAGAGCGTCGCGAAAAGCTTATGGCTCAAAGAGCTTTTTTCAAAGCTATATTAAAATTCTGTACCACCAACAAGATTTTTGCGCTCTAATAGTTATAAGAACGCTACTATAAATAGTTCTAAGAACGCAACAAATAGTTTTATGAACAAGTGTTGAGATCAAGCTGCGCCGGCTTCATGCAGAAATTAGTTCTAAGAAGAGCAATAAGAACTTTTGTATTTTGGCTGTGGCTACAGCATCGGCACTGGCTTTTTAGCTGTCAACTCTGACATGGCGGTGAACAAATATTATTGGTAAGTGCAAACATTTATTGTTCAGGGTACACTCCTCTTACATTTCAATATCCAGCCCCCCCCCCTCCCCAGCAGTGTACGCTCCTGGTATGGAATTTATAAATATTGCAGCAATTCTTCGTTCTAACGTTCCGATTACAACTCGATCAAAAAAAGAGCCCAGCCTAGAATCGAACCCATGGCTACGCAGTTTAGAATTTTGTTACGTTTTTTCCTAAACTCGAGGCACAGATTTTATTAAAATAATAGCGTTTAGTATTAAGATGTGAGCACGCTTTTTTGATCGTTGAAGCAAGTCAGGAAAAAGTTACTTGCAATTAATCATCTTCGTGACCTCGCAGAGTAAAAAAAGAAAAGCGATAAGAAAGGTTGTTAACTATCAATACTTTCTTAGGAAATGATCACTTGTATACGTATGAAATATCAGGCCCAGGACTTTTTTATAACAGTTGGCCTGTGAAAAGAGTAATAACAGGTTAATGATTTTTGACATAGCCAAGAAACCTTTCGAAATTAAAAGGTTTTTGAAAGGGAATCCAGCAAAAAATATAGGGCGTTACCCATAGTTGCTATATTTTACCGAAAGACCTTGAAGTCCCTGACAGTTGAAACGGCCAATAATTTTACCAAGTTTTTTCCGCTCTCTTTTTACAGGCAGCTACCCTACAAGCATTTGATGGCATTGCTACGATGAACGGTTGTTGAAAAAATAAAGAAAAGAAAGTGTGCAATCCAGCATTGATTGTGACGTCCATCTTACACTTCAAAGAGGTGCAATAACGTCAGGATGGAGAATATATCGGTTAAGCCAATCGTATTTTTTGAAGTAAAGGTCCATTTTTCGAGTAATGAACATTTTTTTCCAAAGAATTCCTGGGGACTGGACTTGCCTGCAATTGAAACATAAAACAACTTTACAGGTTGTTATCTGTTCATGTGATTGAGCGTATGGAAGCACATAAACTACTTCCCATAGTTTGGAAGTGTGAAAGGCATTTGTGCGTTATTATGCTATTGATGTAAAAAGCAGAAATATCTGCCATATGGTGCAATTTTACACAGAAACGTTGTTATTTTCTTTTGATTCGTCGTTTTCTCAAATCCCTGCTGGCTATGCCTTACAGTCCATGCTTTTTTTCCCTTCATAGGCGTACCCACGGTATTGGATAGGGAGGAATCTTATCATTCCCTAGTGGAAGCTGTAATTCCTGAAGACGTGTTCTAATGGTAATTATCTTAATTTCTAAAAATAGCTCTTCTGGTGTAACTAAAAGTTGAAATTGTCTTTGTTTAAATTTAAAATCTACATGAAATTCATAACAACTCAACATTCAGGAGTGACCAAAGTTTAAACACAGACAACGGTCACATAATCAACAATGAAAAGGAGAAAGTAAATTATGGCAATAAACAAGTGCAGCAGCGATAACTGGCGGTTAAAAATTATAAATTTGTACAGTTCTGAATAAAAACTGTTAATTTTGTCGTTAAAAGCAAAATCGGTTTTGTGTATATAAAATGATTCTACAAGCCGTCTTTTTTTATAGTCATATTTGTAGCTGAAATTGCAGAGCTTTCCCAATCAATCTGGTGTCGATTAAAGCAAACGTATTTCACTAGTGCAGATGTCTTTTTTAAATCCTCATTTGTTAGTTGGGCGATTATATCAGGTTTAATGCCCCTTTGATACTCTTTACTGTTCATGACATGTACTAAATTTAATTTGTGCAAAGCTTAATTTTTGAGTTATTCTTGATAACTGACTTTGCCGGCGTCGCCCGGCAGAGGCCCTCCATCAGTAACGTCCGGGTTTAGTATTTCGGTTCAACCGCCCAAGCCAGCTTCACCCATCCGGCTCTTGTGTGAGCAGTAGCAAAAAGTTAATCAATTTTTTAAACTTTCACAATTCTTGTACACAAAATTGTGATAATCATATTCTCTTAATCATGACTGGCAATGCTCACGAAGAATCTTGTCACAAATTATTATCGTTAGTACTTGTGAGGGAGCAGGGATTGTACATAATCAATAATGATTGTAGCGGCGAAATGAAGGTTGCTTTCACAATTAAAGAAAAAACTATTTATTGGTAAGCCTATTTTGCCAATTGATACTGCCCCTTTCCTACTTATATTTGTGGTATTAAGTTCCTAATTTAGCTGCACTATTGGTCTTGTTTCCGGCATAGCGACAAAAGCACCTATTGTTTTCTCTATATTTAGTTCTACAAATTGTTATGGTTAACTTTTTGTGTTGATTTTTTCTTAAACTTGGGATTTTATTAAAATGCTGAGGAGTATAGACATAAATACCATAACAGGCAGCATATCAGCATAAGATCTTGCCTTATAGTGTACTTGACGGTTTTGCTGGTGTCGCCCCGCAGGGGCCCTCCGTCAGTAAAGACGGGGTTTAGCACGTCGTTTCAATCGGCTGCACCGGCTTCACGCATGGGGCTTTTGTGTGAGCAGCAGCGAAAAGTGAAATAAATTTTATGCACTTTCAAAATTCTTGCATACGAAATTGTGATCATCACATTCTCTTAATCATGGTCGGCAATGCTCACAAAAAATCTTGCCACAAATTATGGTCAACACTTAAGCGAGAAGGAATTGAAATTGAAACATAATCAAAACTGATGGTAGCGGCGAAATGGTGGTTGCTTTTACAATTACACAAATAAACTATTTTGTGGCAAGTCTATTTTGCGATTTGGTGCTGCCCCTTTCCCATGTATATTTGCCGGCTCTTTATATTTGTGGTATTAAGTTGTTTTTAGCTGCGCTATTTGTCTTGTTTCCGGCATAACGACAAAATCGGCTATGGCTTCCCAAAAATCATTCACCATATTTTAGTAGGCGCACATCAGGCCGAGTTATTTTCAAACAAAACGCTCAGAAATGTCTGAGGTAGGCCTCTTTTTGTTCAAAAGGAGCATGAAGTGACATGAAGACTGAACTGTATGCCTTCAATCACTTTCGTGCAAGCAATAAAAAGGTCTTTTATATTAAAATTTGTTGGGTTTACAGTCAATGCAAATGCAATGTAACTGTGAGTTAGCCAAGAGTTAAGCAATAGCGTTTGGCGAATGTTACAATTATGTGGGTCCGTTGGCTAATTTGGATTGCGAAATAAACTGTCATGGTTTGCACTACTTGATCGAGCCGTCTTCGAATCTCGCCCATGAGGCGACGGCGTGAGATCGTTAGGTTTTTTGATATAGCAAGACCTTCACCGGTAGTCCTATTATACCTGCTAGTATAAAATGGTTTTAAACCGTAGAATAAAAGATTTATGTAAAAAAGCACAAACATAGAAGCAGGTGTCAAAAAGACCAAGTAACAGCGCCGTATATCAATGATGCAGGCGCCGTCGCGCTGCTTGCACCGTCGTGCGCATGTGGTGCTTGTTAATTTGTGCACATGCAGCTGTCAATGTGGTTCAGGTATGCAGCTAATGTACAACAGTGTTTGTAAACGTCGTTGGTCTCGGCACACGACGTTGACGTTTCTGAAGAAATTGTACACCCAAATTATGTAAAAGTGAAACGAAAAAATGAAGTGTCAACAGTATGTGATGCAAATGCTGATGCTAATTTTGACGTTGATCTACCAATAAGCCTGGAGGTTTTGGTGGTGGTTGTGTAAATAGCCATCAAAAATATCAAGACAAAGCGTTTTTGAATTGATATAAAAAAAAACTAATATCTGTTAAGAAACTGGAACTTTTGGAGGTTAATTGGCGTAGAAAAGCACAAAATTCAGTTTAAAATTCGTAAATGCAAGTAAATCTGATGACGTTGGTAAATGCAAAAATCATGCTGCACCCTGCAATGTACAATACATTCGGTCCACAAACACTGTTGCATAGTATAGATTACACCGTCGTGCATTCATAATGCTAGCGCTTTCGCACCGCTGGCACCATTGTGCATTCACAATGCTGGCGCTGTCGCGCAGCTGGCACCGTCGTGCATTCATAATGCTGGCGCTTTCGCGCAGCTGGCACCGTCGTGCATTCATGATACTGGCGCTGTCGCGCAGCTGGCACCGTCGTGCATTCATAATGCTGGTGCTGTCGCGCAGCTGGCACCATTGTGCATCTATGATGCTGGCGCTGTCGCGCAGCTGGCACCGTCGTGCATTCATAATGTTGGCGCTGTCGTATCTATAATCTGCTCGCAACATTGTCCATATGTGGTGCCATTGAATTGTGCACATGCAACTTTCAATATGGTTCGAATATGTGAAATGTGTGACAGTGTTTATAAACCTTTTAGTTTGTTTGTGGTTACCCCTCTTCTTCTTCGGGATGGAGGTACGGCATGAACGGCAATTCAGATTCATGCCGTCAACCTAATTGAAATTAGGCTCGGGAAAGATGGCAGCTCATTTCGAACCAGTGTTGAGTGACTGGTAGCCCCACCACCAACAAGACGGACTGTCACTGGTGGGTATTCAAGAGTCTCCTTTTGCGACATGCTGGGCTAGCAACTTCACAATTGTAATCCGCTGCAGTACGGGAGGGCCACCTGTCTGCCACATAAAGGTGGAGGTGTCCCGTTAAGTGCCTTGCCCAAGGACACAACAAGCAAGCTTGCCAGTTTGTTCTCCACACTATCCCTTTTATATGCTGAGCGCCAAGCAGGTAAGCTGTGAATACCACTTTTTAAAGTCTTTTGGTATGACTCGACTTAGGGAATGAAGCCCAGGTCTACCGACTACGATGCGGACGCTCTAACCACTACACCATTGCGCCGGTAAGCGTTTTAGTAGCAGCATATATTGGTGGCGTTTCTGAAAAAGATGTAAAGCCCAAATATTGCAAAGTAACATGCAGGAAATGAAGAATGAAGAAGCAGTTGATGCAAATGCTGATGGCTACGTTAAAAATAATCTGTGAAAAAAGGAACGTCTACAAAAACTCCAACGTTCTGAGGTTGTCGCAAAAAAAGGTGATAAATGAAAAGACTACGCTCTATAAAATTTAATCTTCGAAAAGATGATAGCGATAAGTGGAAAAAATTCTAATGTTTAACCTTGATTTGGGAACAAAAAAATAAGTGTTAGCTTTGAAAAGCATAATGTCCCGCTATATGTATAAGTTTGGAAGAGCCTGCAAGACCATTGCACACCCAAAAATGTATAATGCACACGGTCGACAAACACTGCTACACAGTACAGGTTGCACCGTCGTGCATTGATGATGCTGGCGCCGGTGTGATTTGACACAGTGATGTTGTGAATTTTGACTTCCCCTCAAACATTCTAAAGTCCCTGCTGGCTACGTATTATGATCCATATTGTTTTTTTTTTTGCTTAGGAATGCTTCGAGAAGTTAAGAGTTCTTGCTTTTCCCAAATCTTCAGGTTTGATCCCTGTAGCTCTATAAAGCTATTATCAAACATAATAGAAAAATGTTTCTCCTGACTGGTGCGTTTTTACCCCGGCAGGGCGTGCC
Organism: Trididemnum clinides; assembly: GCA_963675345.1. NCBI lineage: Eukaryota > Metazoa > Chordata > Ascidiacea > Aplousobranchia > Didemnidae > Trididemnum > Trididemnum clinides. The sequence continues at coordinate 17,268,856 of OY776305.1, forward strand.
ATTACCCGAGCCGATTTAAAACATATCAATCTTTTGGTAAATACAGGGTGTCCCAAAAAGATGTATACACTCTTTGAATCGTTATAACTTAATCAAGTTATTGATTTTTGCTTTCAAATAAATTGATGCAAAAGAAAGAATAAACATTTAAAGAATTTGTGAGAAAAAATATACAAAAACATATCAAATTAAATCTTAATAACACAAAAGACACTTGGGGCAATTTCAGAATGTTTACAAATTGACGAGTTCACATATGTACTCAAACTGGTGGCAGTTTTGCTCAATACGCTTTTCATATCTTGAAGAAATGGACTTAGAAAAGTCCAGCAACATTTTCTCTGGTATTTTAGCACATTCTTTTTCAATTGCTACTCTCATTTTAGCAATTGTTTTAGGTTTCCTACTGCAAACTTCGTTTTTTAGAAACAGTAACACAAAGAAATTTACCAGTGTCAAATCTGGTAAACTAGGTGAACATCCTAACTGTTTCTTTTCTTCCAACGGTTTCTAAAAAACGAAGTTTGCAGTAGGAAACCTAAAACAATTGCTAAAATGAGAGTAGCAATTGAAAAAGAATGTGCTAAAATACCAGAGAAAATGTTGCTGGACTTTTCTAAGTCCATTTCTTCAAGATATGAAAAGCGTATTGAGCAAAACTGCCACCAGTTTGAGTACATATGTGAACTCGTCAATTTGTAAACATTCTGAAATTGCCCCAAGTGTCTTTTGTGTTATTAAGATTTAATTTGATATGTTTTTGTATATTTTTTCTCACAAATTCTTTAAATGTTTATTCTTTCTTTTGCATCAATTTATTTGAAAGCAAAAATCAATAACTTGATTAAGTTATAACGATTCAAAGAGTGTATACATCTTTTTGGGACACCCTGTATAAGCCATAGTTCCTGTATATGTACTGGAGGTCATTTTGTTATATTAATCAAGACTGAAAGTATTCAAAAAGAAAGAACAATGACACAAACTAACATTTGTAATATTTAAAAGTGTAAGGAGGGGGATAAAACATCGTCAAAATTGTTGGTGTTTCCCTAATGGTGGTCGTTTTGGCAATTAAAAAAATGAGCTATTTAGTGGTAGGCCTATTTGACGATTTGGTGGCCCCGCTTTTGTATTTTTATTTGTGACATTAACATCTTTGCCTGCGCTGTTTTCCTTTAATTTGGCCATAAAATGAAAAAGAGCCATGCCTTTACCCTAAGTCATATAACCTATTGCAATACACGCCTGTAAATCTCTTTTCTAGCAAAAGCATTTCCTCTTAATCCAGTGTCACAAATGGATGCTATTATTGTTTAATTTTGATTTTTTGTTAAACCTGGAATTTTATCACATTTAACTTTGCCCCTAATCCAGACCTCTCTACGGCTAAATAAAGATTAGTGTTTTGTGGCGGTATCCTTGCAATTACAAATATTAATAATGGGCTTTGCCATTTGTGTTTGCTATCAAAATGATAAGAGATAAATTTTCTGCCTGCTGCTGTTCTCAATGTGTAGTGGCAAGCTTTGTGATGTCATTTAACATCATGACCTCACAGTGCATCTTAAGCAATTAAATATTAGGATCACTACTTACCACTTTTTCGTTATAAAAGCGAATTAACATGAACTAACGTCTCTGAACTAACGCCCATGTTCCTTGGCCCTGGCATAAACGCCGCCATGCAAAGAGCAAACTAACTCGAAATGAAGCACTCACAGTTAAGTTATTGCAATAGCGGGGGCCCCCATTAATAACGTCAAGGTTAAAAACATCAAATCAGCTGACTGCTGGCGGCAGCCTCGCCCAATTGCAAAGAAAACTGCTTTAATATTTACATCATATGAAGCTCGACTCTTACATGTTGTTGCAAACCATAAGAAAGGACCATTTTTACCTCCTTCTCTTTTCCTTGGGTGATCACCAAGCGTTTTGCTTTACAAATTTAAATTTGTAGACTTCATTTTTCGATGAATCTTTTTGAATGTTTTGATGGATAATGCCAAAGATCCATGCTATCAAGAAAAAAGAGCCAAGATGTACTAAAGGACTTAGTTTTGTAGGAATTGGAATTTTGTGAAATGTAAGCAACAAAATTTTGCATTTTTCTAACCGGTAGACTACATTTTATAAACATTTACAGACTTCAGTTTTTGATGAATATTTTTAAAAACGTCAACAGATAATGCAAAAAAGCCATGCTTGCGAGAAAAAGTAGACAAAATGTATTAAAAAAACAAGTTTGGTTTAACAATTGCAAGTGTGCTAGGTCAAGTTGGATAATTGTTCAACTAAAAATGAAATATGGTGTATGGCAACCAATTTTTTATCACACATTATCAACTTATCAACTTGTTGGAATGACATGTTGCTGTAAAGCAAATTTCTTAAACTTTCAAAGGACAGCGCTTGTTTGTACCTACTATAACGTTTTTGTATTAAAGTTACCTGTTTTTACTGAGCTTACCACTTTTCGGGAGGAATAAAAAGTTATACCACAGGTCTTAAAGTTCACTTTTTTCAGTTTAAAAATTAATGTTAATTGTCCATATTTTACGCTATCGGAATCGCATTGAAATAACCGTTAACTTGTCGAAAAAAGTTTGAAAATCAGTTGAGAAATGAGGTCTCAAATCAGTTTTTTTGTAAACTGGTTTTGCAGAAAGGTTGCAATTTTTGAAAACATCTTCATGTTACGATCTGTGGTAACCAAAAATTTGTGTTAATCGTAAGGGGCATATTATGACATCATCGAACCAGTTTTAAGCGGGCAAGCGAAATAGAAAAAACATGCTTATACAGGGAGTCCTCGGGTTACGACGGTCTCGACTTACGCTGTTTCGAGGTTACGAACGCGCTCCATAAAAATATAAAAAATAATATCGAATAGAGCTTTTGGAATCTTATGGAGAGGAGTTATCTGCTGGGGACTTGATACAACTGGAGAAGCAGATTATAGAGGAGGAAGAAGAAACCCCCCACCCCAGAGCCTAAGGCTTTAACAAGGCAGGGCTTGACAAAAGGTTTTGCTGAGATACAGCAAGCGTTGGCAACTTTTGAGGCTCAGAATCATAACATGGAAAGGTTCACTAGGGTTTCCAGAGGCATCATAGATTTACTGCATTGTTCAAAGAGATCTTGGATGGGAAGAGGATCCTGTTTGTCCAATCTGAGCTGGAGCAGTATTTTGAGAAAATAGAGAGACCTACACCCTTTACACAAGCTGCCTCTACTGCTACAGAGCCTCTACCGTCTACCTCAGCTGCATCTACTACTCCAGTTTCTCCACCATCTTATTAATATTTTATTCAATTCATGTGGTATGGAATTGTTTTCTCTTTTTCAAATAAAATACGTTTTTTACATTAATTGTTACATTTTATTATAGTACAATACTTTACAGTTCAGTGCGTATAGAGTAATTTATTTATGATGTTCCGACTTACACTGAAATTCGGGTTACACCGGGCCTGAAGAACGAATCAACGTCGTAAGTCGAGGACCCCCTGTACTGTATATGGCTTACAGTTCTTAAATAAAGAAGTGCTCGTAGTATTGTCAAATACGCAATAATTGTTGTAGAATTGTTTTTATCTAAAGAAATTTATTAATATCTTCCGAAAAAAACGATTAATCGCGTTTCTGCGATGACTTCTTTTTGAGAAAGAACAAAAAACAGATTGTTCAATGAATCGTTAATTGTGACGTCATTTTTGATCCCAAGCAAATAAAAGTTTTTGTAATGTGGTAAGTCGGAAGCTGGTTTTTGTTTAAGCAAAAAGTGATTATCCTCTGTCAAGTAATGCAAATTTAGAAAAAAACTATTTTGATTATGACGTCATCATAACGTCACCAATACCCTTGTGACACTCACCGCGGGGTGGTGATCAATCGTGTCAAGTTTGATACTTGTACCTCTAGCAGTTTCAGAGGAGTTAAAATAGGCAAGCACACAGACAGACACAAACAAACAGACAGAATTGCGCTCTATATACTAAATTAAACAGGGCTGTCACTTTTTTCTGGCCACCCGATATAAGGAAATAATTGCTTTCAAACTTACTTTATGCTGTTTGTTAGAGATGCTACATCAAGTGCTCAAAGAATTAATGGAATTATGTTTGTTTATTATTATATTTTTACTAGTCGGCTTTGCCGGCGTCGCCCGATGGAGCTACCAGTCAGTTATGTCCGGATAGAAATATCAGTTCAGCCGGCTTTACCAAAGTAAAATTTCTGTGAGCAGCTAGGGTAAATTGATGCTAGAGTGGACATTGCTACTATGTCTCTAATTTCGATCATCGTACTTGGAATTAAGACTAATATTAATTTAAAAATTTTTATCATTTTATAATTTCTATTCGTTTCTTCGAATAAGTATAGGGGCACAAAATGTAAATTTGGGATTGGGCACTGTAATTGTGTTTGTTGTACGATTACGTAAATAAGTTATTTGGTGGTGCGCTTATTTCACGACTTGGTGCAACTCTCAAAATAATTATCTGTAATATAAAGTTTTTTGACAGCACTTATGAGCCTAATTGATCCCAAAAGCGCTATGCTTCAGTAGTGGATTCAAGGGGATGTGAGAAATGCCTCACCCTCACCAACTTTTCTTAGTCTTGGTTTCGTGAACTTATTTGCTTGAACTTCAAAAATGTTGACCTCAATTAAAAAAGGTTTCATCACACTCACTCATAGAAGTGGTCAGTAGCGAAGTACTTCAACTTAAGTAGGTTTTCAAGTAACGACCTACTTGAGTAGTTTCATTTTTTACTGCTTCTACTTTCACTTAAGTAAATTGCATGGGCAGTAGCGCTACTTGAGTAGCTACATCTTTTACTTAGTAGATGCCAAAAACTAAATGTCTGTTAACTTGGAATGAGATACGTTAAAACTGTTATTTTCTGCAAATTCTTGCTTGAAGTGAGCTATTTTTGGTTCGCATTTTGAAAACTAACTGGCATCACTATTCAGTGGCGTATTTAGGGAAAAATCCCCCCCAAACGATATGACAGAAGAAAAAAATGTGAAAAGACAAAAGTCTTTATGTCTTTGAGAATACTAAACTTGGGAAATAAACTTTACATCTATTTGGAGACCAAATTAGCCAAAATTCTCCGTTTCAAAAAGTTGATCTCCAACAAAAAACATGTTTATCTTCACAAAATTTTCTGTCTCTCAGAAATTTAATTCCAAATATGCCATTACTACTATTCACTATGAACCAATTAAGGTGCAGTCAATTGCTGCCAGTGAGCAGTCTTTTGATTTCATAAAGTAATTAGTTTTAGAAGTAAATTCAAATGTTTTACAGTGCTGGATTTTTACAGTGTGTTCATCCCCCACGCAAATTATAATTAGTTCACAAAACTTCAGGGATAAAACTAGCCATTGTCCTCCCAAATAATTCATGGAGTTTCGGTTTTTAACTTAGTTGTTATTGCCCTTGATAATTACGCTTAATAGTATTGACAGTGGTTAAGATTTACGGGGTACCAAAGTATTTGGACCGGAAATTTTTTAGAACTTTGTGGGATATAATGCTTTGCCACCCTCTCCCTCCCCCAGCATAGAGAGCAAAAAATACAATTTTAATAAGTTGATATGTAAAAAACAGATCCCAAAAAACTCGCTTTCAAAAAGTTGATCTCCCCAAAAAGGTCTTCCACGTACATGACGGCACAAAGTTTGCTGTAAAAAATTAACTTCCAAAAATGGCTCCTATTAAAAAAGTAGAAAACAATCCACAAATCATCATAGGCTTCTGATTATGACTTTAATACTTTAATGCCTGGAACATAAGTTTGATATCAATCAATATCTTTGAAATTGCTTAGTATCTTTGATTGCCTAAATCTTTGGGATCTCTAAAAATAATAAAAAGAAGGCCATCTAAAAATGTGATTTAGCATAAAAAATTTTGGCCTCTTTCTTTCGTCCTAATTTAAAAATTTTATTTGGTTATGCCTATGGCTTTACTGCAAATATCAAATAACACAAAAGACAAGAGTTTTTCATTTTGGTGTCATTGAATCGCACGGGTTTTAACGATTTTAATCTATCGATAAACATTTTATTGCATGCCTATGTAACAAATATGTAAATTTGCTTTGTTAGAATATTTATTATATGTATAGTCTCAGTAATTCATTGCTTTCGTTCAGCTGTAATTATTTTATTCGTGAATCTAGAATTCTCGAATCTAAACTGGGTTTCACACCTCGGTTGTTTTTGCAAAAACCTTTTTTTTTAATTGGGATTTGCATCGTAACACGACTTCTGTATGACGTTACAATTCCAGATCATTTTTTGGTGTTGATACCCCGCAAGAAATGTACTGCCAATGTAACAAGAATAGAACTCAATTAATGAACATATAGCACAATACTGTATATGGCAAGTAAGTCAAAATACAGGAAATTAAATTAAAATGCAACAACAGCGCTTGTTTTACCAAAGAGGTGGCCCATCAACCGGTCCATCTGGAAATTTGTGAATTTTAAATTTCTTGATTGACAACGTGATAAGCCTGTTTTTTGGCGAAACAGGAGCTGCTGTGGCATTTTATCTCCATTTAAAGTATTTTAACTAGTAATATATGCATCTACAGGAGTGCTACAAGTGCACACTCGCAACTTCATTGATCTAATACACTAGGCTAAACACTATCGCTACACAATCTTAGCAAAAGATAACGACTGGGCTGCAACTGCTAAAGTGTGCTTGTCACGATTATTATTTTCTCTGTTATGATCAATCAATTGCTCAGCTATGCTGTCATTCAGCATAGCTACCAATTTGTCGAAAACCTAAATAATTCTAACTTTTATGTCCGCCACTCAACCACGTTTATTCTAGTTTGACATTTTCGTTGTCAACGAACAAAAAAATCACATAATTTGGTGCTGATACTATTGACAATTGAACCTGTAAAAGAAATAAACTTTGAGGCCACACAACCATAACTTCAAATTAGTTCAGAGATTGCTCGCGGGTGTCTACATTATTCACTGCTGCAATAAGCATAATCATTTTTTCGAACATCGCATCTAAAATATGATTATGTGTTGGTAGCGTTATTTTCTTCCCTAAGGAAAATGATTGTTCAATTGCTGCTGATGAAGGCAATGTTGTGTTGTATTTCAGAAACGATTAGTATAGTTCCTTTGGCAGTCCCGTAGCACTCCAACTTCGGCCCCCCCCCAAAGTAAGCGCAAGAGCCCCTGCACACAGGTCATATCACTTTAGAGGTGTAAAATTGAAAAGCTGCATTAAGAAAATACACCACAATTTGTACATAAGTAAACAGGTTAATGTCAGAATAAAGCATGCCGATACCGAAGGTGCAAGTCATAAAAAATTCGGCACCGATGCCAGAGTTCAGTAGGACATTTATGCAGACACTGCGAAACGAAAGCAATGACACTGAAAAACATGAAAAAGTTATAAAAACACAGTATCATTTAAATAGTCTGGAGCGAACCTTTTTGTTCGCAAATGCTGTTATGACATTGTCATAATCAAGAGATGGGGCGCAGTCATTTTCGATTGACAACATGGCTAATGAAGATAGTCTACTGTCTGTCATAGACGTTCTATTAAAAGTTTTGATCAGTTTCAATTTGCTGAAGCTTCTTTCAGCGCTGGCAACAGTCACGGGGCAAGTTAGTAAGATTCGAAGTGCGATGTACACATTCGGATACAATTCAAATAAATGAGTCTTTAGAAGATAGTTCAGAAAGTCTTGAGCCGTATTGAGATTGCGTTTTTTTTGTAAAATTAAAACAAACCGCTGTAGCTCAGCGCTCATTTCATCAGAATCAATGTCACCGAACTTTTTTTGGAACTCTTTACAGCAAGTAAGAAGAGCATTTTCTTGTTGCACAAGCAAAAGTTTGTCTCGTGTGTACAAAAACGAAAAGGCGGAAGAAACCTCACGTAACAAATTAAAGCGCTCCTTTATTGACATAATAGCCTGGTCTACTAATGGATAGAAAAAGTTGCTTTTAAATTTCAGTTCAGGAGTAGCTCGTTGTTCCTCTTCACCTTGGTAATCAAACAATCTTCTTTTCTTTCCACTTCTTGACGGAGGAAAAGAAGGATCAATATCCAATTCCTGTGCTATTTCAACAGCAGATGTTGCGGCACTGTCATAACCCGTTGTGCGATAGTTTTGCAAAAACTTTTCAGTTGCCTGGATTTCCGTTTCCATTGTATGAAGGGAGACTCCATACGATTGAAGAATCTTGCTTGCTTTATTGACTTGGAATAGGATATCATACCAAATAAACACCGACAAAAGAAAACTCCATTTTGATAAATGAGCTATCAACGATTTTGTTTCTGAGGCAGCTCTTCCATCTTTTCTTTCTATGGAAATGGCTTCCAAGTCTTTCAGTGCCAGCAACACCTCTTTTAAATTGTATCGAAGAGGTTTGATGCATTTAATTCTGCTTTCCCAACGAGTATCAGATTGTGACTTTATGGACAGCTCCACATGTTTCTTCAAAATTTCCCAACGCTGAGCAGAGGAAGAAAACAGCACATACAACCTTGTAAGTACTCCAAAAAATGTCAATGCTTCCGTCGATCAATTAGCACTGTCAACAACAACTAAGTTAAGGGTATGGTTTGCACAGGGCACGTAAACAGCTTTGGGATTGATGTCTAGCATTCTTGCTTGGACCCCAGAATGTTTTCCTTTCATGTTAGCACCATTATCATATGACTGACCTCGACAATCAGACAATTCGAGTTGCAGTTCGGTCGCTTTTTCTAAGAAAGCGTCCAACAAGCCTTTCCCAGTACTGTCACTTATTCTCAAGTAGCCAAAAAATGTTTCTTTAACAACAGCAGCTTCTTCATTACATAGTACATAACGGAGAATGAGAGACATTTGTTCATGATGTGACATATCTGCAATGCAGTCCAAAATTATAGAAAAATATTTTGCCAATTTCAATTGCTGTAAATTTTCTTTTACAACTTCTGTCGCTAGCAATTCAATTAGTTCATTTTGTATGGTAGGACTCAAATAGTGATCTTTAGTGTTTTTATTCTTGATTCTGTCTTGAAGCTCTTTTAGGATCGGATCTCTTCTTGCCAAAAGCTCAAATATACCCAGAAAATTTCCATTGTGAGGAGATCCTAAGACTTCTTCAGATCCTCTAAAAGCAAGATTCCTTTCCGATAGAAATAAGGCAATGTCGATAAGTCTCTCTAAAACATTTCTCCAAAAACGTCTTTCATTGAAAAAAATATTCATCTCGCGTTTGTCGATAGTGGATGAATTTCTTATCCCTTCAGCTAGCAACATCCATTGACTGCAGCATTCTTGGTGGGAAATGCCGTTTTCATGGTCTTTCAGTTTTTTCGAAAAACCCTCCCATGTATTTATACCACTACAAAAGGGGCTTAGTGTTTTTCCAAATAGCTTACAACAAAAGCAAAAAACTTGATCTGATTCCCCAGAATAAACTAGCCACGACCGTGAAACACTTTCACCATTAGGTAACACACGTTTATAATGGTTGGAGGAAAAACGTCGCCTTGGAGTTGTGTTATTATATGGAAAATTCATTATTAGTTGATGTGGTCCACGCTTTACTATATCACATCGTTGAGCATCAGAAATACTTTCAGGCCATTTACATGGGTCATCAGGGATAGGGGTAAATTGAGATTCAGTTATTTTTGATATTGAAGGTTGCGTATTGGCAGGTAAATCACAACTTACATTTTCTGGAAATTCACAATCACTTTGATGCTGATCGTCATAGTCTTCTTTTTCTTGTACACTATAGTTTTCTTCATCCCTCTCGGTACTAGTGCCAGGTCTACTCTGCTCAGTAATCTTGAAAAAATCTGTCATCTTGGGCAATTTCGCTACAGCATCTCGAGCAGTGGCTGCTTCTTTTCTTTTTTGAGCACCACTTTTTGAACGTTTCATTCTATACAATGTCAATAAAATACTTTATCTGCACTCTGCAGTGTATATATATATATATATATATATATATTGTCCCGGTATTTATAACCAAACAGAATTCCAGACCATTCTATGATTGTTGCGTAACAACGGCATTGTTACGTCAATCGAATATTCAAGATTCTACCAGAAAATCAATCGAAATATTCTAGATTCTGCGAGATAAAATGACGTTGCATTCACTTATGATGTCACAAGCCAATTTCTTCCTACAGTTTAAATCGGTTGTAAACAAGTCTGCTGAACTGAAAATAGTCACGTAGCCAAAAAGCAATTTCAGACTAACTTGGGCCCCCAAAGTTGGCCTGGGCTCCCCCAATTGGGGGGTTTGGGGGGCGGCTGCTACGCCTCTGTCCTTTGGTATGTTATTGTTCGAATTGCATCATGCCATCTAAATACTTGCCAGAGAATCAGAACTAATAATTTCCTTATAGCCTATTGTGCATGTTTTTCAACTCTTTAAAAAAGCAACGAGGTTTAGCGTTCTGTGTGTTATCAGCAGCAAAGGTTTTACCACTGGCTGCAGCACTATGATCTTTTTCAAACTCTAGGAAAGCTTTGTGTATCAGTCATTTAACGTCGTTCTTTTCATGCACAAAAACGCGGCAGCTTTGAAGTAAGCTAACTTTAACCCTTTTGTGGCAGAGCGAAAAACTGTCATAATTTGTCATAATCAATCATAATTAATCACCATAAAATACCCTAAGTTTGTTTGTAAATCATTACTCATCTGTTTACTTCTACATTAAGTGTTATATATCGTTGAAATCTACATTTCTTGAGGATTTCAAATATAATAAAAACAAAAAAAATTTTTTTTTTGAATATGCAAATTTTATGCAAATGAACCCCCCCAACTGGGGCTGAGTTGTCTTCGAAATTAAAGTAGTACCCTCACCTCAAAGATCACTACAGATTTTATTTTCTACCAATTTCTTTAGAAATGGTCGCAAGATAATGCTAAGGAAATGAGCTTTCAAGGTACATCACTCAAAACTTACCTAAAAGCCTAGGTTTTCTACAATTTGCAGTTTTCTGAGGCACATCACCTTTTTTTTGACCGGTACCGACCGGTACCAAATTTTGGTAGTTAAATTTAGTACCTAAAATATGATCAGTCATTATCTGCTAGAGGTTAGCCTAAACCATGTAACATTATGTATTTTTGAACAGGGAATTTCTTCAAGATTCAGAAAATATCAAGTTTAAATGGAATATGCTGTCACTGACAATGAAACAGCCGCTTGTTTACACCCTTCCCATTTCTTGAGAAACAAGGGGGATACAGCAAACTTTGATTTAAAGAAGCCAAACTTCTGCTAGCTTTTAAACTTGTATTTCAGTCTTTGTCTCCTTGGAAACTTAATACAAAATGACGACTTTACTGGTGAAATATTTGCAATTTATTTTATCTTTTTAAAGGGTGTAGTTTTTCTAAAAATTATAATTTAGTGAAGGTAAGTCAAAAAATTTTGGGGGGTTTGAACTGATATGATGTACAGTACTCATTTTTGATCAGTAAATATCATATACCACTTAGTCTAAACTATTTAAAGTTATACAGGGTGTCCGTAAAGTTACTATACAGTCTTACAAGTTACTATACAGACACCCTGTAATATATTAACAGTACAGTAAGATATTGTATTACAATATTTATTTGTAACAAAAGAAATAACACCTTTATGTTTATAAAAATCTCAGAAAGTACATGTGTTACATCCGAAAAGACTGTAATAATCAAGGGAAACAATTTCTATGACAAATATTCAAATTGGAGGCCTTCAGCTTCAATACATTCCCGACAACGTGACACCACACTATGACAAACTTTGGTGCACAAGTCATGATCAAGGTTGGCAAATGCATCAATAACAAATTGTCGAAGATCTTCAACACTTCTTGGCTTTCTCGAATACACAGAGTCTTTGATGACTCCCCAGACAAAGAAGTCCATTGGCGTTATATCTGTAGATCGTGGAGGAAATTCAATGGGCCCTCGCCTGCCGATCCATTTATCAGGAAATGTCTCATCTATTTATCAGGAAATGTTTCATCCATTTATCAGGAAATGTCTCAGGAAATGTCTCATTTATCAGGAAATATAATACAATAAAACTATATAGTAACAAAAACTATTACATATAATACAATGAAACTGTATAGTAACTTGTAAGACTGTATAGTAACTTTACGGACACCCTGTATATTGCTGGAAAGCAAATCTCCTAAGCTTTCAAATGAGACCGGTATTTAGCAACATATCATATTTTTTACGCACTAAATTTGTTTTATCTACTTACCATTCAAATTTGTTTGGGGGTTTTCAGACCCCTAAAAAATTTGGAAATTCAAAAACATAAAATTTATCATTATCGCTTGAAATTTTGTCAAATGATGCCCTAAAAGAGTAGTTTTCAGACTGTGTTAATGATAAAGGGTTTGGTTATGTGGTAAAGATGTAATCTCAATTTGATTTTAGCGTAGTTGGCACGTGCTGAGAATTTGGCCGATTTTGTCGTCTGCAACTGGGTTGTTGGTCATTTTAACCCTTTTTGGGTAAAAAAATCCAAAAATTAAGGCACAAATTATACATGTTCCGATGCGTGAGGAAATAAGCGTGATCTTTTGAAAATTTTATGAAAATCGGATGAAAAATAAAGTCACAAATCGATTTTTTAGTAAACTAGTTTTGTAACTCAATTTGAAAAAATTTGAGGAAAACACTGAAAACACGAGATCATCAATCGATGATCGCGGGAGCGAAAGAGTTAATTCTTCACTAAAACGTTCAACAAGTCTTCTCTCACGCAAACAACTAACTGCTCACAATGAACTAAGCCTAAAATAACCAGACTACAGGTCGGATTTTGCGTTGCTCAGGCCGTCGATTATTATGCGAAATGATCGCGCTAGGCATGCCACAAGTCGGATTTTAGGTAGTTTAACTATTTATTAGCATAAATATTGGTTGACAAGTATGTTGGAAGAGCGAGAAGACCCGTAATAAGCCCACGAAACATATAAGAATATTGAAATCATTTTGTTAAAAATATGTTGTCCCGCAAGTTGGCACCAATGGTTTGAATTGATCATCAATGCTTGTCATGCTTCTAAATCCTGCTAAAGTTCACCATTTTTCAAATTTTTCAAGTGTGTTTTCTTGAATCAGCACCAACATAAAACATGCTTAATTTTTTTTCAGCGTATATTAAAATTTTTCATCTACTGTGTAATATAGTAGGTTGAACAGTAACACTGTATGTTTTTTTTTAATTTTGTACAATGAAATATTTCATGCAAATATGTTGCGGTTGTACTTATAGCACTTTAACAAAGTTTGATGAGTTTTTATCCGAATAGGAATGTAACAATAATAATCTCTGGAGTATTCATGTCATTATCCCGTGTCAACGTAGTTTTTTTGTTTTGGTGATTATTTCCAGTATTTCCTCGTATACAAACCGTCGCTTGATTATTTCAATCTCAAAGAAATTTTATTGGTAGCTATTTCCTGTACTTCCCCGGTAGACAAACCTTTTCTGATTCTATTTTATATGCGTTTTTATTGGTTGTTCTTTGGGTAGCAGTTTCCGGTATTCCCCGTATTCAAACTTTTTCTTGTTAATTTTTAGTTTCTAGTAATTTTGATTGGCTAAAATATTTTGGAACCTTATTTCGGTTACGTACGAATGGGAAGTGTATATACGAGTGGGTTATTTTGAAAACTTAGAGACAAAAGCAAACAGACAATAAAACAGAGAAGAAAGAAAGGAAGGGAGAAGGGTGAAAAATTAGAAGGCAAGGGCCAAGTAGTACTAGAAGGAAGAAGGACTATCGGCTGCTACAGTGTGGTGTCGGTAATTGTCTATGTGCGAAAGCTTATATACATTTATAGAGTTGTGTTGTAAAAGAGTGGGCTGGCAACCTAGCTTCTCAAGCGTAAGTCCTTAGGCAGAAGGATAAGGCATAGAAGGTAGCCGTTGAACTGTACCGAGCTAATCTTCTAGTCGTCGAATCGTCATCTGCCGGTCACTAAGGTACAGGGCGGGTGACTTAACTGTATTCGGCGACAAAGAACTTCCTTACTTAGCTTATGTCTTTTTATTACACGAAAGCATAATTTGGAAATTCTAAGATTTTAGGTTTAAAATCGTCAATAGCTTTAGTGAAAAATGAATGATTTTAAAGTAATACAAGAGGCCTGCGATTCACCTTGAGCAAACTGCAGACAGTGGCACTGCTTTGACCTATCAGGTCTCTTTAGTGCAGTTGGTGACCAACAAGTAGCTACAAGCTTTAAATAAACTTAATTAAGCATAGCTTTGACCGTCACACTTGTCGGACGTGTACTAGGTTCATTATAGTGGATGATCTGTCAGTACTGTGCGAAGCCGTATCACTTGTGATTGAGTGGTGGTTGTCACAGGTGTACTAAGTCTAACGACTGCGAGAACATTAGTGCTGTCACAGCCCAGTGGTCACAAGCTCTTAAAGTAATGCAAGAGGCCAGCGATGCACTTTGAGCAAACTGCAGACATTGACTCTGTTCGACCTATCCAATCTCTTCACTGCAGTTGGTCCACTGTAGTGGACTTCTTATAGGTCCCACAAGTGTGGGGGTCTAAGCTATGTTTTATTTAAAGCCGTTAGCTTCTTTTCGGTCACCAACTGCACTGAAGAGACCTGATAGGTCAAAACAGTGTTAATGAAAGATTTGAGTTTGCTGCTGTTTGTTGAGCTGCAGTTTGAGTACACAAGGGCAAGTTCTTTGAGTACGCGATGCTGGCTTTTCCTCCCCGCTACCCCTTTCGTGCTGCGCGCCAACTATGGAAACTATGAATATTGTTTTTTAGTTTTTGTTGCGACTCGACGAAGGATTTGAACCAGCGGAGGCAGGGTTCCATGTCTCCTCTTTGGTCCAAGTTGGTATTATCCACAAAACAACAAACAATCGCTAAAACAATTGTAGGAAATTGCTCAGTTCTGCTTGATACCAGTGTTTGACACAAACATTTAAGCCTTTACGGGTTTCTTGATACAAGAAAACGGCAATGTACTCACTGCCTTATTGTTATATGCGCCATAATGTTTCCGGGGAAGTGTTCAAAACCAGAATGAGAACTCAATGGATTGTTATTCGAGTTCAAGTTCACAAAAAATTTGCAAATCCGAGTTCAAGTTCCTCATTTTCAATTTTGTGGCTGCAAGGTCGATGTTCTATATTATATGTTTAACACTTCTACGAATTGAACCCAGGACTTGAACTCAGAGCCACTCCAATTCAATTGCGTAATTTTGCTGTGCCAGATTGTTCATGTAAATTGCTTAGAGGTGTTTTGTGTAATTAAGTGCTTGCATGTTGCGTAATTTAAACTGTCTATTGTAAAGTATTGGAGTTGAAGTGGTAGAAGCATTCTGTTCGAAAGTCTGTCAAATAAGTCAAGGACTGTTAACAATTTACTTCATTTCATTTCGATTTAGATGTGCTGTGTTTTAGTTTACTAGAGCCTTACTTAAATAAAGGTTATATATATAGTGTTAGTCATAAATGTACATGACAATCTAGTAAACTAACACAAATGGACAAAGTTCTGCGACCTGATCGCTTTGACGTTGAACCGAACGATGAAAAGGCTACCAAGTAATGGCGGCATTGGTACAAGACCTTTGGTAACTTTCTACGCTCTATAAAGGGACAAAATCAAAATCTGAAAAAACTTAACGTCTTGACGAGCTTTGTTTCTTCTGAAGTGTATGAACTATTCTGTGACGCAGATACCTATGATGCTGCAATCGCAACATTGAAGAGAACGTACGACAAACAACCAAATGAAATCTTCGCGCGCCATAAGCTTTCCACTCGAAAACAGCAAAACGGGAGAAACTCTAGACTCGTTTATGCAAGCGTTACAAAGTCTTAACAAAGATTGTCAGTTTCATGAAGTTTCCGCGAACGAGTATCATGAGGAAGCGGTTCGTGATGCTTTTATAAATGGCCTGCATGACTCAAAAATACGTCAAAGATTACAAGAAAACCGAACTCTGGATTTGGAAACGGCATTTGGTCAAGCCAGAGCATTGGACCTGCTGGCTCGGCAAAATTCAGAGTTTTATCAGTCAACTTCAAAATCCACGTCTATGCACTTTAATGCAGCAGAAATCAAAGAAACAGACCAATCTAAAGATTTAGACAAACATGAACTTGCTCTCACATCACTAAGTAAAGCCAGAAAATTTTGTTTCTGCGACTCTCAATTTCACATTCGCGCGAAATATCCTGCCAAAGACGCTGTTTGTCACTTATGCAAGAAAGTTGGGCACTACGCTCGAGTATGTCAATCTACAAAACAGAAATCTTCTGCGTTTCTTGAAAGTAGTCAATTAGCTACTCTGCTAACCTGTAGTGCGAAAACACACCCTCTCGCAAAATCGTGCATTAATATAATGATAAACGGATCGGTCGTAAATGCCATGGTTGATTCTGGCAGTACGGATAATTTTATCAATCCTAAACAAGTGCAACGATTGTCACTCACAATTCTGCCAAGTCGCGAAACTGTTTTGATGGCCTCTTCCTCACTGTCCGCAAAAATGCAAGGATATTGCTCTGCTACAATTGTTTTGGATGATCAAACCTATGAAGACGTAAAGTTGTATGTACTACCAAATTTATGCGCTGATGTATTGCTCGGGCAAAACTGGCAGTCTAATCATGAGAGTGTTACAATAAATTATAGCGATGAAAGGCATCCGTTGAAAATCTGCAACCTGAAAACGCTAAACGTGTCACCACCTCCGCTCTTCGAAAATCTTGATCCTAACTGTAAACCCAATATTACAAAATCTCGTCGTACAAAGATCGCAAGTTTATCGCAGAGGAAGTAGAAAGTTTGCTTTTTGAAGGAATAATAGAGCCAAGCAATTCTCCATGGAGAGCACAAGTTGTAGTAACAAGAAACAAACGGCAAAAGAAAAGATTAGTTATTCACTTTTCTCAAACTATTAATAAGTTCACTTATCTCGACGCTTATCCGCCACCAAACCTAAATGAAATTGTCAACACTATTGCCCAATATCGCGTTTATAGCGTTATAGACCTTAAAAGTGCATATCATCAAGTGCCTTTGCAGAACGGAGACAAAAAGTACACCGCTTTTGAGGCTAATGGCCGACTCTACCAGTTCTGCAGAATTCCTTTTGGAGTTACTCACGGGGTATCAGCGTTTCAACGCACCATTGATAGCTTTATAGCTGAAGAAGGACTGACGGACACCTTTGCTTACCTCGATGACGTAACTATATGTGGAAACGACCAAGAGCATCACAATAAAAATCTGAAAAAATTCTTAGATGCAGTTACTCGTAGGAATCTTATTCTCAATCGAGACAAGTGTGTTTTTTCTACAAGAAAAGTAGCGCTGTTGGGCTATGTGGTTTCTAAAGGGAAAATCAGACCTGATCCCGAAAGACTACGACCGCTTAAAAATTTGCCGCCACCAAATGATATGGCCTCCCAAAAGCGGATTTTGGAAATGTTTGCATACTACTCGCAATGGATACGAGATTTTTCAGCAAAAATAAAACCGTTGGTTCAGAACACAAGTTTTCCATTGTCTAAAGAAGCATTGTCAGCGTTCTATCAATTAAAAACGACATTGAATTGTCTGTTATTTGTGCAGTTGATCAAACAGCTCCATTTCAAGTCGAAACAGATGCGTCCGAGTTTGCTTTAGCCGCTACTTTTAGTCAAAAAGGTTGACCAGTTGCCTTTTTCTCAAGAACATTGAGTAAAACTGAACAGAAACACTCTGCCTAAAAAAAGGAGCTGCTGCTATTGTTGAGGCAGTGCGTAAGTGGAAGCATTACCTTACGGGTAAACATTTTGCTTTGATTACAGACCAACGTTCTGTATCCTATATGTTTAATTCAAAACATAGAGGCAAAATACAGAATGATAAAATCATGCAATGGAGAATCGAATTATCAACATACAATTTTGATATATTTTACAGATGTGAAGCTGAAAATATTTTAGCTGACACCTTTTCAAGAATTAGGTGTATGAGTTTAACCGTGGACAAGCTTTACGAACTTCATGAAGCTTTGGGCCATCCAGGTGTAACTCGTATAATATCCTTCATTTTCTTAAATCGAAAAATCTACCCTTTTCTGTTGACGAAATTAAGTCGAGGGTCCGTGCATGTAAAGTGTGTAGTGAATTAAAGTCACACTGAGCCTTCTCACTTAATCAAACCTACTCAGCCATTTGAAAGACTAAGTTTAGATTTTAAAGGTCCTTTACCAAGCACCAACCAATTTAAGTATTTGCTCGTAATTTGCGACAAATATTCAAGGTTTCCATTTGCGTTCCCTTGAAAGAATGTCGATACTCAATCTGTAATTTCAAATCTGTGTGCTCTTTTTTCAGTTTTTGGAATGCCTTCCTACATTCACTCCAACCGCGGCTCTTCGTTTATGAGCTCTGAACTAAAAACGTTTTTGTACCAAAAGGGAGTTGCGACAAGTCGCACAACTAGTTACAATCCTGCTGGCAATGGGCAGGTCGAGCGGCTCAACAATACACTATGGAAAACGATTATGCTGATCTTAAGATCAAAAAAACTTCTTATTACTTATTGGCAGTTTGTTTTAGATGATGCCTTGCACTCAATCCGATCTTTGTTATGCACCGCCACCAACTGTACGCCTCACGAGAGACTTTTCAACAACCATCAACGACGTTCAACAAATGGAACTGCTGTATCGACACGGTTTCTTACACCAGGACCCGTTTTGCAAAACGGCACAACAGAAATAACAAATACGACTCGCTGGTGCAAGAAGTCGAATTGATTGAAGCCAATCCCCAATACGCTCACGTCAGATATCCAAATGGGAGAGAGGACACGATTGCAACTAAGTATTTAGCCCCAGCTGGTGAACGGCTGCCACACAAATCATTGGGTCAGCAACCAACCGATGCTGACAATATGGATGATGTTAAAAGTACGCAAGATAATGAAGAAGAGCACGCACCAAATCCAAATATCCGTGATGATAATGAGACTTTACCTGGAAATTCCAATAATGATATCCCCCTTACTGATTCCCCTGAACGTGAAAATGTGCTGTGTTTGCCTGTGAACGAATGTGACTTTGAGGTGTCTCCTGATTTCTCTCAATCTACGCCGAGACGCTCTCAGCGAGCACGAAAAGCTCCTGACAGACTAATGTGCTACTGACTGATAACTGTGATCTTTTGTGACGTCAATACCCTGAATGATCTGTCAATGTATAATATACGTACGCTTAATGCTTTCGTGTTTTATTTGGTGGGGGAGAATGTTCTATATTATATGTTTAACACTTCTACGAATTGAACCCAGGACTTGAACTCAGAGCCACTCCAATTCAATTGCGTAATTTTGCTGTGCCAGATTGTTCATGTAAATTGCTTAGAGGTGTTTTGTGTAATTAAGTGCTTGCATGTTGCGTAATTTAAACTGTCTATTGTAAAGTATTGGAGTTGAAGTGGTAGAAGCATTCTGTTCGAAAGTCTGTCAAATAAGTCAAGGACTGTTAACAATTTACTTCATTTCATTTCGATTTAGATGTGCTGTGTTTTAGTTTACTAGAGCCTTACTTAAATAAAGGTTATATATAAGGTACCTGCAGGTAATATGGCCACTCTAACAAACTTTCTCAAATTTCTTAAAAACTACTTGAAAGTTTCTGGTCAAACTGTGCATGGAAGTAGAGTAAGTTGTTACACATCATATATTAAACGTTGAAGGTCGGATGAAGTTCAGGGTTTCCATGAGGCTATTTTAAAAAAAAGTTTTTTTTGGGCCATATTAGATGCACATGCAGGTAATAAGGCCCAAGACTGTCAAGCTATTTAAGAAATTTTGTAGACAAACTAATGGATATTTTGTGATGTTTTTGCATTAAATGAAGCATGAAGATGCTCAGGAACATTAACAAGAGGTCCTGAATATCTTTTGTAGCTAGTGGTTAAATCGTAGGGATCGAAAAACATGGGGGCAAACGTACCCTAAATTTAGATCATTACTATGCTGTACGCAACTAAATTTAAAATTAAGCAATCATATTTTTGTTAAAAGAAAGGTGTACTCCCTAAATTCTCACAATCAAATGGTGTACTCAAAATCACTATAGCGTACATGCAAAGACAGGTGTGTTCACACTTACAGTACTGTATGCACACTAACACAATCACAGATGCACATTCAATCAAATGGAGGGGGGCCTTATTACCAGCAACGGCTCTCGAACAATTTCATATCAATTAAACTAATGCTTAAATCTTTTTAAGTACACAAAACTACTTAGTTTAACTGAACTAATCCCTTCCTGCCCTGCTAAAAAGAAATTAAAGTTTCCCCAACCATACACCCCATTTTTGGAAGGGTGAAAAATCCTAGATTTTATAAAAACGCTCAATTTCAAGATTTCAAACTTTTGTTTCGCTGTAGCGAACTCATTACTGCACAGATCTAACCCTAACTGTGCGAATCAATACAAGTATGGATCCACTTCAAGTTCATAAAAATGGAAAAATATTTCTTCTCTTAGATACGGAGATCGGAGCAGTGGGCCATATTGCCAGCATGGCCATATTACCTGCAGGTGCCTTATATATATATATATATATATATATATACTGTATATATATAGTGTTAGTCATAAATGTACATGACAGTCAAATTCGGCAAAAACAACGAGTTCTTCGAGTTCGCAGCTCGCAACCAAGGCAATCAAACTCAAGGTAAAGGCCTTAAAAAAACGATTTTAAGACCAAGATTGGTTTTAAGACCTACGTCACTGCAATGTATTATTTACTATTCTCCGCTCAAAACTACTCAAGTAATGAACTCGAACTCAATCGATGTTTTTTGAATTAGAGTTCAGAAATTTTTGTTTTTCAAGTTCAAGTTTAGGTTCGGCAAAAGAGACCGAATTCTTCGGGTTCAAATTTGCATCCCTGTTCAAAACAAGTACAGTTAAACTTCGGTTTTCGAACATCTCGCAGTTGGAACAATTCGGTTTCCAACGGAAAGTTCAAGATGAAAATCACTCGGTCCTCGAACAAAAATTCGGTTCTCAAACAACTCAGGAGAAAGATTTACCTGAACGAAGTGCGGTCCCCGAGAGCATTTTGTGAGGCCCGCGAATACTTTTGAAACTTTAGTAAAGCTGATTTACGATGATAAGAGGAGAAATAATTGCCGTATTACAGAGGCAAGAAAAAGGTATTTCATGCCACGTTGAAAAGAGCCTTTAATAGTTTGTACAGACGCATTTTCGGTCCAATTAGAGAGTGATGACCTTTTTCTTTGGAGACCACCATGTCCACGCGCGGTATAAGGTCAATGTACGGAGGTCTCGTATAACATGAAGCTGACGCAGGCTATCGCAAGATCCTGAGCACTGACCCTCGACCACTTATACTTGGTCAATGCGGCCCTCGACCCACTCTTCAATCCTCAGTGCGGCCCTCGCAATGCCTTTCTTAATAAGTGCGGCCCTCTGCTAGCTTCCATGACCGCGATGCGGCCCGCTGGCCAAAACAATTGCCCACCCCTGGTATAGTGTAACCAAGTAAATAAGTTATTTTTTTGATGTATAGAACAAATTAATTTCTTTTTTATTATTTGTAATGGGAAAACATGATTCGGCTTTCGAACAAATCGGTTTTCGAACAGCCTTCCAGAACGAATTGTGTTGGAAAACCGAGGTTTGACTGTATTGCTTTCTCATTTTTATATCATCGGGGCAACATAGAATTGGAACAAAAACTTACAGGAGTAAAAGTGTTGTTATTTACTCAAAAAAATACTCAAGAATAGGAGAAAGTGATGGCAAACATACTTACTGGAGTACAGTTTAAAAAAGTAGTTTAGAATTGCTCTATTTAGTTAGAAAAAAAAAAGAAAGTAGTTTCATTTATTTAGAAGTTTTGTTTTGTATTTGCCTAGCTCAGTAATTTTCCGTTGGACGGTACTTGCGCCCTAGGAGAAGGCTAGGTAGTACTCACAAGAACGGAGTCAGCGCTGATTCTTTGGTGGGCTTTATATACGGACGTCAGTCGCGAGTTTTGGAGTTTAGCTTCTTTACGCTGTGTTGCATTGCTCCAGAAGCAAGTGGCCTCAAGTGAGGCAGCGTAGCGACGCGAGTCGGGAGCAGAACCCACGTATTCTCGTTATCACAAGCTTCTGAGGCTTTCGCCTCTACACCGCGGACAGGGTTGTTCAAAAATCCTTGCCTGGCCATTTCTTATGGAAATCCTGCCTGCGCTTGTGATTTCAACCCAGGTCTACCAACTGCAAAACAGACGTTCTAAACTAGTGGTTCTCAATCTTTTCATGTTCATGGCCCAGTTTTCATCTGCAAATTATGTCATGGCCATTTCTTTAATTTCTAATCCAAATCGAAGGTGAAGGCCTTTTTTTTTGAAATCCACTGTTGACCAGGGTTTGAAATTGACGGTGCAAAAGTGGAGAATAAACTAATATTCGATCGTTCACGCAAAAGTAAGGAATATTCCGATTTATAAATCAGTTTTTAAAAGCACAGAATACTGATTAAAACAATTGATATCGATAGTTTTTAAATTACACAACTTTATTTTTTGGTCACAGAAAAATTTTTGCTGTTGAACAAAGAGTATCTTGTGTTTAGTCTCGCTTTGGAGCAGTATGGACTAACAGCATTATGACTCAGCAGAAGAAATTGTCGTAAAGTTTCTTTCCCCAGACAAAATATGGTAGACCCTTAGAGATGTATTATTTGCAACCTCTTAATCATGAAACTGGTGTTGAGCTCTGATTGCTGATAAAGGTGTTGACGATATTTCCGTTACTTTGTCTAAAAGCGCTCTTATAATTGCATGGGAAGTCTGATGAGCCTTGGTTTTATAATGCCTGTATATGAAAAAGAAATTCTTCGTTGTAATATCGTGGAAAAACAACATTAATGATGAAAGTTAGTTTAATGCATAAATCATACTGTACATGATATACACAATTATACACAATACAGCCACAAACAATAATTGATCATCAGAAATGTGCATCGTGATTATTACGGCAATGTACATCAGAGTTTGATCAATTACAATTTGGATGTAATGAAGTATTAGTGATTCGCATTTTCGTCCCAATAAAAATCTAATTAGCGTTGAATGCTAGCATTACTGAATTATTATTATTTTTCCGTTTGTGTTCACACAACTCAACTAAACATAACTAATGTCATAGCTACATTATTTTTATCTGCAAATAAACAGACATTACTTAACACAGCAGATTAAGCTTAAAATATATTTTTTTTTGCAATTATAGTAACCACGTTTAATTTTAATATTTCAGTAGCAGCCACATATATTTCAACATTTTCAATCCTACGCCTTTTGTATTTCTTAGGAGTTTGCTTTCGATCTTGTGTCTTTTGTATTTTTTAAGAGTTTGCTTTTATATGCCCTTGATTTTTTGCAAATTCTGACTATTCAAGCACGTGCTTCTAACACTAACCTTGTCAATATAATTCATACAAACATAGTTTTAGTCAAAAGGGCGGAGTGCTTGATGACTGATACAAGAGTAGAATCAGCCTACTTTTACCCGAACAATTCACAGCAACGTTTTAATATGCTGTGCAGAGTAAAAATTTATCGACACCATTACATACATAGGTGTAGATACATGTCTGCAGTGTACTGTATAGTGCAGGCATCTATGCAAGAAGTGGGTAAATGGGCACCCTTATCGTGATCGATTTATTGTCATAACAGCTGTTTTATCAGTCGCACACATATCGCATTTATAAAATTATGCCATTGCTGCCTAACAAAAAGCTGATCTTGTACAAAATACAACTAGAACAGCATTAGTTGCTCCGTAATACTATGCTATGAATGGGTATTGGTATCAATATGACAACATGAAAGAAATAGCGGTATTAAATTTGCAAAGCTTAGTTGCTCTACCGTTACGAAAACCGAGAGGGAGCCAGCGGGATCACAATTAACCTTACTGCTGTTTACCAATTGTAAATTTACAAACGTCTAGTAAAAATGTTGATCTAACCTTTAGGCTTATCTTGAAAATAATTGTGGACAGGATATTGGCATTTTAGAAATCAATCATTTGGCTCTCACATAACATAAGTTATAAAGATTTATAAAATAATGTAGCGCAACTTGAAGTATTGAAAGGGTAGTTCAAATTACACAATACGTACTTGAAATCAAGCAAATTAACATAAATATCTTAAATTGAATTTTATGCTTATTCCAACCAAAAATAAAATCTTAAATCAGCTTACTTATGTTAACATATGAAAGCACAGATGTTGTTACTACAATATTTAGAGCATCGTAGATATTATATACTTTAACTTAAACCTTGAAAATATGTTATTTTCTGATTTTAAAACGAGGGGTTCTGTACTTTATTCAAAACACTTTTTTTCCAATTTCCTTTCTGACTGTGGTAAATTTAAGTCCTCTAATTTATGTGGTAACTACATAAAGAATAAATTCTTACAAGGTCACCTCACTCACTTTCATAGACAATTTTTGGTGCTCTTTTTGATGGAGATGTTTTTTTCTGCCAACCCACCAAAAAGAGGGTGGGCCTTACCTATCAAAAACAACTTGTTTGTTTCATTTGTGTATGCATCACTATCACCATTGCCATAGTGAATTGCGGTTCGCGCTCATCCAGCCCACTTGTAGAATTTGAAAAAACTTTGGCCTACAACCAGAAAAATTGCCCGCTCCTGGTCTTAAAGAATTACCTAAAACTAGACCGATGCTCTTGTGACAAAGCCACAGTTTACTTCTGACCAATTCTTCCTTTCATTTTAAGCCAAGGTATCATGTTTTGTAAGATTCTGGTTTTTAGAGATCACGAAAAATATGATTGAAAAGTTTTTTTTGGTGGTCAACTGTGAAGAAGTTGCAAAACGTTTCTAGAAAAATTAAATATTTCCACTCTTCAAGCTTTGCTTATATGGCTGCGCCTTTCAAGACCAATTAAAGAAAGAATTTCATTTACTTTTTGATTTTAGGTCAAAATCCTAAAGAGTCAGTGGTGTCGTTTTATTACCATACAAAAGGATTCGAATTTTACTACAAAAGGATTATTGATGATTATTTTAATGTTTTTGCCCGGTCTTTCGGAAATTATTTTGAACTACAGACAGTGACACTGTTTCGACCTATCAGGTCTCTTTGGTCACCAACTGCACTGAAGAGACCTGATAGGTCGAAACAGTGTCACTGTCTGCAGTTTGCTAAGTGCATCGCTGGCCTCTTGCATTACTATACATATTTTGAACTAGTTTCAAAATTGTTTCATGCGAATCAAAATAAAAGCAATGTTTACATGACGCTTTATGAAAATATGAAAAGCGGTATTAAATAGTAATTTTAAATTATTTAATCTTGCTTACTCTCTTTCAAGGGTTTCAAATTCAAAAGATGTAAAATTTTCTTTATTTGCAATCGCACGAACGGCACGATCAACTAAACCTATTAATTTAATGCCCGGTCAAAAATTAAGTTGCTGGTTTTTTAGTTAAAAGTTTTGTCTCTTTTTGATATTCACAACACTGGTTTATTTATTTTTTATCACAGACGGAAGATGGCAATTTACACCCCATTCACTGTCAGAATAACTGAATAACTTTACGCTAATGTCTGTATAATAGGATATGTTGAGGAGTGGCGAGAAAGGACTGTACGAAAAACGTCGGCGTCCTCCCTTCGAATTTTAAAGTTGAAGCTGAACCAAAGATTGACCACATTATTACAAATTACATGTTACATCCCACCTTCTACAAATTTTTTTCAGGAGGCGCTTGCTCAAATGCAACACTATTGTACTAGAATTGAATTTGTTTCGGTGAAATCTTTACACTACCTCATTTTTCTTGCTGATGAATCTCTCTTAAAAAATTACTCACAACAACAAGCGTTCGCTGAATGACGTCATACTGATTTCGCCGTTCGACAAAATGCAAAGTACACCAGAGGGATTTGCAAACAATGGTTATTACTGCATAAAGAATTAAGTACACAAAATACTACTTTAGGGTTGTGACCTCTAAAAAGGGGAGGAGAGTGGCATCTTTTAGCCCCTGGAGTTCAAATGCAGAAGCAGAAGAAGTTAGGCCATTACCAAAAAACTAATTCCAGGTTATGCTTATCTCTCGCTAAAACAAAAAAACAAGACATTATATTTGCGTTCAGATTTAAATGTACAAGCTTTTTTCCTGTTGGAAATTTCGAGGTTTTGCTGTTTATGACTTCTTCATCATTTCGAAAAACATTCTTCCTAACTTTTTTACCAAACCGATCAAAGTTGATAGCAAATTCTTCAAAAATAAGACGGAATGATTAAAAAATTATAACATGAATTCAAAAGTATAAAGTTTGCTCAATTCTTTTCTTCACAAAAAACAACAGCTGATTTAGGCCTAAATTTTAGCAACGTGTTTAAAAAGCTGTAAAAATACTCGTATACCAAATAAGGGCACAATATTGTTTCTAAATCATTAGGAAGGAACAGCCTTTGACCAGCTATTTTTACGTTTTTCTTTTCACTGACGCCAAAAAGTTTTATGTCTTTTAGGGAAGGCAAAGCTGTCACCAAATACCTTCAATCTGGACAATCTCTAAATATCTGCACCCTATATCTGCTCTCGGCCGCTATGACCTGCGCTCATTACCAGTTCCTCATAGCCACTCTTGAAGGGCTTGTGCCATTCAAAATCTCCTGTCGGCGACATGATCTCTTTTTTATAAATTTATTTAAAAAGCTTGAAACACGCAGTTGGTCTCTTTCTTATTTTTACCAAAAACTTTCAGTTGAAATACCGCTGACATTTGTGTGCTCTCAACATTAACAAACTGCACTGTAGGCAAAGGTGGTCAGTAATGACGTAGTCTTTTCAGTAACGAGCTACTTACTAGAGTAGATCAGGTGAAAAGTAACGCTGCTTGAGCAGTTCTAATTTTACGTAATTGAATACTACAAATTTGATGCTTGTTAATCGAAATTCGGTAGGCATAAAAACAGCTTTAAATCGACGTTACTATTTTCTGCTAATTCTCCAAATTGTTCATTTTCTGCATGCTCCATTGAAGTGGGCCATTTTTGGTTCAATTTTTGAAAACCAACTGGAGCTACTGTTTCGTGTTAGGTAGGTAAAGAAGGGTGAATTACTGCTAGTGAGTCGTGTTGCCATCAGTTTTAACCATTGAGGAAGTTCTACCAAAAGCGCACGAAAAAATAAAAAAAACAACCAAATTGACCTGCTGTACAACAAAAAGAAGTAATTATCTGAACAATTTGGCCACTGTGCCAGTACTAAACTATACCATTTAAGTCTAGATCAGTAGATCTCAATTTATTTTGCTTCCCGCATTCCCTGCAAGAAGAATATACTCACCTTCTTTCATCATAGGTTGTGTTTTCCAAGACTAATTTTAATAGTGTCACCCCCTCAAAAAAGATGTAACCTTTAAATCAAAAATTTCTCAGAAAATGAATCTTCAACCTAACCATGCTAAGTTCTCTTTGAAAGAAAAAAACTATCGATCTGAATTACAGTGTTCCGGACCAGCGTTTCTCAATTTTTTATTGTAGCTTACTTTCCCGCTATAGCCAATAAAGAAGGTCAAATTTTCCAACTCTGGTTTACAGTTTCAGTAACTCTTGTAATGTCAGCATTGTTTCGGCAGCAAGTCTCGATTGTGGTTTTTACATCTAACTCAGTACTGTAGTAACAGTAGGCGTAGCTTAAAGAAGAAGACAGGAAGGACAGGGACACAGGGATCATACCCTATAATTTCTTAATCCGATAAAGGACCGAAGGTGTTTTCAGTTATTACAAATACAAAACATTGATCTTTAACGAAAAGGTTGTTTTACCAATTTGAGGTAAAAATTGACAAAACTGGGAGTCAGAAAGTATTAATTTTTAAAAAATTATAGAACAAGTTTTATGTTTTTGCCCTGGCCCCGCCCAAGAAATACTTACTTCTGGCTACGCTACTGATTGCAATCCAATTATATGGCTGGTTATCTCTTTTACATTTCCAATGAATATTATCATGGGCTATGAATATACTGTATACCAAACACCTTGTCAATTTATCAAATTTATTTCAATCAAGCAATTGCCAACCACAAAAAGTGTTCATTAAAACAGGGGTTCCGCTTATTTATGGCCTCGGCTTATTGTAGGCAATTTTTGTTACACAAAAACAGAAACCGATTTGCAAAGCATTTATCTCCGCTAATTATGGCCACTTACGGCGCGATGGTGGAGTGGTTTGAGGGTCCGCTTCGCAGTCGGTAGACCTGGAGTTCATTTCCCAAGTTGAGTCATACCAAAAAACTTTAAAAAATGGTATTCACTGCTTCTATGCTTGGCGCTCAGAAAAATAGGGATAGTGTGGAGAACAAGCCGGCAAGCTTGCTTGTTGTGTCCTTGGGCAAGACATTTAACCAGAGCCTCCGTTTTTATGTGGCAAACAGATGGTGGGGCCAAGCAGTCTACCCGTTGTAATTGCCCCAGTCTAACTGAAGACTTGCAAACCGAGCGTGAGCGCTAACGCAGTGTGGCCCATATATACATCTTCCGGCATAAAGCTCACAACAAATAGCTCAAACGACGAAGAAGAATGGCCACTTGTTCTGCAGTTTTTTTGACGTTTGTGTTTTGTTGCAAACAATCGCTATTTGTCCAAATAAAGCATTGCTTAGATGATTTTAACTGTTGCAATCACTTGTAATTGCAATCATGACTTCTCAATTACGGAGAGATGCAATTTGGTAGAAAAAAATTGAAGTTCTCTATGCACTCAAAAGCAGCTAGCCTGGTGAGACTCAAAGAGAAATCGCAAAGCGATTGAGCGTTGGGCTAACGACGCTTCGAAAATTGCTGAAGGAGGAAAGGGAATTGCAGACAGAGTGGAAAGCAGTTCAACAAGACAAAGACATAAAGGGACAGACATCACAGAAAAGGCGTCGAATGAAGAAGTTGAACAATGCTTAGCCGGTTTTTTTAGGCAAGTGCAGAAGAAAGATGTCCCAGTGTCAGACGAGTGGTTGATGGAAAAGTCAAAGGTTATTGGAAAGGAGCTAGGCCGCGAATTCAAGCCGACTATGAAATAATTAAGTTGGTGGAAACGACGTAATGCAATTAAATGGAAACGAAAACATGAAGAAGGGGCACAGGCGGATGTCACAGTCGCAGAAGAGTGGATGAAAACAACATTACCAAAGATTTTTGAGGAGTATCAGCCGAGCAGAATTTACGATGCTGAAGAAACAGTGTTATTCCACCGTGCAACAGTATACGGGAGCTTGGCATTTGCAAAGACACAGTTGATTGGGTCAACGAAGCAACGGTACGTGGCAGTGTTATGCTGTGCGAATCTGCCAGGGGATGATAAGCATCCATTACTTGTCATTGGAAAAAGTAAAAAACCGTGATGCTTCAAGGGAGTTGACTTCGACATATTGCCTGTTGTTTTTCGGGCAAAAGCCAACCCGTGGATGACTGGGGTTTTGCTCGAAGAATGGGTGTGCCAGTGAGACAAACAATTAAAGAAAAGAATTGTTTTATTTGTGGAGAATTGTACGGTTCATTCACGCTTAATAAATCTGAAGAATTTCCAGTTAGAATTCTTACGGAAGAATACGACATCATTGTTCCAACCAATGGATCAAAGGGTGATTAGAAATTTCAAGCATTTCTGCCAAAAGACAATACTGTTGAAAGAAATTGAAAAGGATTATTAGAGGAGGCATTGTCCGCGGCCACATTTAGTAGCAGAATCTCAGTATTAGGAGGTATCCAAACTGTTGCAGAGAGTTGGCGATCAGTCAAATCAACAACAATCACTAATTGCTTCCATCATGCAGGATTCCATATGGAAGATAATATTGTGGAAGAAAGTGCGAGAGGAGAGGAACAATTATTATTGGATTTTTCGGAAATTAAGAGTTGTGACTTTTTTGTAGCTTTGGATGATGAAGAACAGAGTGACGTCGAATGCGCGGACGTTGACGATGTGTTGCAAAATGTTATTGCATCCCTTCGTGCGAGCAACGATGCAGCAAAAGACGATGATATTCAGTGCTAACAAGTGGCAAATCTATGAGAGAGAAAACGTTCGTCATTTTTGCATCGATTTATGACCAAACGTGGCTACAGTGAGAAATCTTTGTAGTGTTTGATGTGATGATTGTTGACGTGTCCTAGATTTGTGCATCGCAGAGTCTGAACGTCAGACAAAGCTGGATGAGTTTTTTAAATAATTGTTTGTCCGGTGGGAACAATTTTGAAATAAATTCAAATGAGTTATTTTGAGTTTCGGCTCTAAGCTCGCTAGTGTTTTTGCTCCAAGCTCGCTAGTGTTTTGGCTCTGTGCTTCATTCTTATACAGAAAAAGACTTCTAACCGTTATACTCCTAGGTTACTTTGAATTTCGGTTATCGAGGCCCTCCGCTTGACATAGGCCACAGCATTTTGGCCCGAAGTGGTCATAGTAAAGGGACCCCACTGCATTAATTTTGTGCTTGTTTTGCTTTTGATAAGATCTCGATGCAAAATTCGATTGATGAAAGAAATCAGCGAACGGAATTTTCCGATTGTAGTTTGTGGAAGGCATTTGTCTTCGTTAGATTAATATACCTTCTATTTAGGAATCTAATTCCCATCTAACGATTTTGCTACCACTGTGATAAATTGTTTAGTAACAAAATAATAGATACCAATATCAAAATCTGTCTAGTATTATTCATCAAAAAATTCGATTTCGCCTCAATGAGATATCATCAGTTGTTTAGAAGTAATCGGCACTTAAACAGAAAATGCGTAATAAACATAGAAACACCTGCAACAAAAAAGGCAAGCAATGATGCGGAATGTCAGAGTAAAGGTAAATACGAGGTAATAACATCATAGACAATACTATTGCAAAAAGTGACCAATTACAAGTTTTTATCCCATAACTCAAACAATGGACTGTGTTACATTGGCTCATTTCAATGTGGTACTTGTGCTTTTTGAGGAAATTGTGGCACAAATAATAGTATGGTTAGAACTTAGAAGGACCAATCAACTTCACATCAGCAAGGGTCAAGTTATAAGATTATGTCAAAAATTAAATTGCAAAAACTTTGGTATTTATGTTGTTTAGGGTAATTTATACAGGGTTGAAAAAATTGATTGATTACCGATATTCTTAACTTCTTTAGCATATAAAAATGGTGTTTTTCAAACTTTTATAAGCTGCAGAAGGCTATATTACATAAGTATCTAAATCATTAGCATCTCTTATGCTATGGCATGTAGGCTACTTGCTATTCAGGGCTTCCATCAACCTTAAACCAAGAATAAAGACACTGGAAAAAATTTTTCTACTATTTTTTTAAGCTTAATCAAAATTTTGTGTCAAATATGAGCCTTTATGTAAGCACATTGAATTGAATACTCGTGTTTTAGAGGTTTCAAAATAGTTTACCCGAAATCATAGGGCAGTCAGCCAAATCGGCTGGCTAAATTCTAATTATAAATCTCAATTTAGAATGAGAAGAAAGAGTTTACATTGAAATAGACTTAACTATTTGCATATTGCTTAAAATGAGAAAAAATCAAAACGCATTTTCAAAAATCAAAATATTTTTTAGAAATGAGAACAACGTTATTTTTTAAGACATAATAACTTCAAAATAAGGACAGATATTAAGGAGGTTATGGGGGTCCTGCATATGGCAATAATACTTATCACCATTTTTTATGTTCTATATTACATAGGATCGTTAATAGTTTACGTTCTCTCGTGACATAGAAAGGTGCTTTTTACCATCTTTTTATGTTCTATGCCACGTAGAAATTTCAGGGTACAAAACGCTATTATGCAAGCAATTACAATATTGGCTGGTCAGTGGAGTCTCGTCTAAAGTTAAGAATCATGTTAGTCGAGTCACTGAAGACGAGCCTGCGGACGAGTCATTTCGTACAAATAACTCGATTTAAGTCGTCTCTATTTTACAGCGATATGAGTCGAGTCATTCGACTCCGATCTTCCAGCACTGCTTAGTATTAACACCAATTCATAATCTATTTGAATTAACAACTTTCCAACCAAATTTACGAAAGCTTTCGTAAGTGGAAAGTTTCTCACAGGTTAAGAACCGCTGTACTAAACAAGCTTTATGCAGATCATCTTTTTTATGTTGAAAACTAATCCCAAGGGTACGGTTTCAGGCCATGACCATTATAACCTGAAGCAACATCCTTTGATTACCTAGGCCAGTGCAAAAAAGAGTTGCTAAGGTAATTAACACCAATCTACTTAATCAAGTGCCAGACTAATCAACAATGTTTGAGTCGCTTTCAGACATGATGTACCAACACGCGCATGACAGCCTCCTTTTTCAAACACAAGCGCTTTTTGCCACGAATGATATTTACTCTTTATTGGTGTCAATATATGCATTTTTTGACTGCAATAGATATTGATATGCATGCGGCACGTTGTAAGTTAGAAGTCAATGATTAGTTTTTTAGGTGAGCTGTTAACCCCATTTACACGTACTGGGCTAGTTTGCCCCATATTTTAGCTGTGAGTGACAAACGTGCTTCTCTCTTTTTTGCAAAAGTTACTTGGTATGACTTCAATGTGGAAAAATTTTTTCACGCAACAGTTTTCGAATTGAGTTTTGAGTTGATAACATTATCGAGGTCTATATGTTGATATGGATTGATATGGATAGTTATTAATTGTTGAAATAGATTTCAAACTTTGTTGTGGTTTTGAACTAATTTTGAATGCACGCCGTCAATGACGACGTCATTACAAAAAGTTCAAAAACAGTGCTGCATGCTTGCAAACCATGACGAGGTGGATAATCAATCATAATGATCGTTTTGGCACCGACGCAGAAGAAACAATGTATTTAATTGCCCTCGGTTTTGATACTCTTTTAGTGCTTGCAAGTCTGCTTTGGGTACTTAACCGAATCACTTACAGTTGCTCGGTAGTGTAGCGTTTATAGCGTCCGCATTGCAGTCGATAGGCCTATGGCTTTAGTCCCCATGTCAAGTCATACTGAAGATTTCTAAAAAGGCCTTCAATGCTCTTTTGCTGGACACTTGCATGTAAGGATAATGTGGGAAATGAAATATAAAACCAATTTCACTCTGTCGTTATTAAAATGCATTTTTGGCATTAAAAAACTGCAATTCATTTCCGAATTATTAATATCGTTTTTGCAGACTACAGTGCTCGTACATAGGCCTAAGTCATATCAATTTACAACAGGCTTTGGTATTCTTCGACTTGGGTCGTCAAAAATTGATTGCTAGCTCAGAATGCATTTCATCAATAAGCTGATAGAATTTAGTTTTATACTTTAATATGTAAGAGACAGTAGTAACTCCTGCTTGGCGCAAGGCAGTAGGAGCAATACGGAGAATCGAATATGGAACCGAATTTACACAGTGATGATTAAAAAACTTTCTTGGGGCTAAAAAACCGCTACACACAAAAAGCGCAAAAAACTTACAGGATATTCTATTTTTTGGCATTAAGACTACCATACTTCTCAAACTTATTTATTTTTTAAGGGAGTCTGAAGTTATAGTTAGATTCATGTGCAATGAGCCTTGGAGTAAATGGGACTTGTAAGACTCTCTCTTATTCATATGTAGAGCACACTTGTCTGTCAAAACCATACGTTACTGTTTCTTTTGTTGACCAAGAACATTTTGATCGAGCGCTCAGTTATAAGCCCAACCCCGATGATCTCTTTGTTGTATCGTATCCCAAAAGCGGAACAACTTGGCTTTTGAATATCTTGTATTTACTCCGAAACAATGGAATCCCTTTGCAAAAAGGAGAAAAGATCGATGATACAATCCCTTACTTAGAATTTGATGGAATCGACGCGGTAGAAAAGTTAACTAGACCTCGAATAATCGAAACTCATTTGTACAAATGTCTAATGCCGTTTAATGATGAAGCAAAGTACATCTTTGTCGGTGAGTAAGCTACAAGCTTGTCTAATGCTTTGCGTGAAACAAAAACTGCCGCCCAAATCGACAGTTTTTACAGCCAGGAGTCGAGAGTCGAAACATCACTTCCCATTACTATCGCAAAGTTGTCAGTGGGCTGTCATTGATATTTGCTGGTGCGTTTGAAGTATTTATCTAACTTTTTGCCTCTTCTATAACTCCACGTTCTTATCAAAGCTCTGCCTTTTGGAAAAGGATTGATGTAAACTCCTTAACGTAAGCTTATAAAGCCCATTTTAGAGATTGCAGTTTTAGAATTGATTACTGATTATCTTTTTGAAAGAAATTGAATCCCGCATTCCTTTTCTATTTCTTTAAAAAACTCTTCAAAAAATATGATTGGGAAAGGTGAGAACTTATCAAAGAGCTTAAAGCACCAAAAAATTGCTTACAACAAGACTTGAGACATAAATATTGAAGAAATATCAACAAAATTTATGGAAAATTTTTTTGTCAGGGCCTTGATGTTAAGCAATAGTAAAGTGTTGTTGTTAACCACAGTATGGTGCTTCAAGGTCTTGAAAAAATCACAAAGATCGTGTTTTTAGAAATCACCTGAAATATTGTTGACGATCTTTTTCGGTGGTCATTTGTGAAAGAAGTAGTCAAGCATTTTAAATTGCCCCTTCACGAATTTCGTCACTGGTTGTGACCTGGTTGGACAACAAACCAACACCAACCGATAAAGAATCTTATTGTAGTTTTTGTTTTCAGCTCGGAATCCTAAAGACGTGGTTGTTTCTTTTTACCATCATACAAAAGGGTTCGACTACTACAATTTCAAAGATGGAAACTTTGACGATTTTTTTGAAGTTTTTATGGCTGGTGCTTGTGATTCTGGTGATTATTTCAAGCTGGTTCCAGAATGGTTTCGCGAAAGTCAAATTAAGAGCAACGTTTATATGATGCTTTATGAAAACATGAAAAATGATATTAAAAAGTAAAGGCTAGCATCAAATTTTCTAAATTTGCTTTTTTCTTCAATTATTTTAAATTTAGAATATAGAAATAGTCTTTATATTTAAATTTAGATTGTAGAAAAAGTCTTTACTTCAATGATCTCTAACTGATCAACTGACCCTATAATTTATGCTGAGTAAAGTATTTAGTTTCTGGTTTGTTTAACTACAAGTAAATATTTTTTCGTTTTTATAATAATCATATCATTGGGCCATTTTCTTACTTCAGGAGAGAAATGGCGCGGTTATTCTGTTATACTTTATCCACCATTAGCACAAAGCTTTGCAGTATTGTCTGTGATGCTATTTGTTGAGGTGTGAACGGGAAGGACTGAGCGAGAGATCCCGATGTTCTCCCTTCAAATCATGGGCTCGAAACTGTCCAATTATTGGGCAACATTATGACGAAAAGCAACATGCCTCATCTCATCTTCTACAATTTTTTTCAAGCTGCACGTGCTTGTTCATGTGCATTTCTAACCTGTTCTGCTTGCGTCGTCCGGCAGGGCTACACATCAGTTAAATTGAAGTAAAAAATATCGGTTTAGCCGGCAGCGCCCGCTTTACGTAAAGAATTTTCGTGAAAGAAGTAGCAAAACGATGTAAAGGCTTAGACCTTGTCCCCCTAATTCTGATGCAGACTGGTTTTATTCACGATCATTCTATCCGTTTGACTAACTTTCTCGTGTTCTTCTCAATACGGTGGGACGCAATCAAAGTTGGGGATGAGTACCAACGCAATGATCCCTTATACAATTACTAAGGTGCACTATTTAGCAACTAGGTGCAGCCCTTTCGTGATTCTATTTGTGACCACAACTTCCTGGCTGCGCCTCTGTGCCCTAGTAGGAGCATATGGGATCCTGGCTCTTCCAAATATTTTGCATCAAATTCAGTAAATCGATCATGCTATTTTTACGCAAAAACATCCCCCTACCAAACATCAGCGCAGCCAGAAACAAATTTAAGGAGGTGGAAGCCAAAAATATGTTTTTCAATCTTGATGTTCCTCAATGTTGTTAGACGACCTTTTTTTGGAGATCGATATTATCTTCTAACTCCTGTTGAGTAAATTTAACTTCAAGTTTGTTTACCATCTGAAAGGTTAATCAGAGTGGAATACCAAACTGGATTTTCTTTGCTTGACTACTGCACGACTTGTTTCGCTTGAGTGCAGAACGTTTATTTAATAAAAGTCCAGTAAATTGCAAATTACACTGACTTTTTCTTAACTAGGTAGGGCCTACTTGTATTTTCTAGAAAGGACGAGGGCCATCTTTCCCTCAGCTTTTAGACGTTTTGTATTCATTCTACTTGATTGGTAGTATTCGTACTCTGTTAGACTGCCAGAAATATGCATGTGGCGTAAGTTTGTTCCCAGCAAAGTTTCTTCGCAAAGTAGGTTGATGGCTACAGGCGATGATTTCGAAACAACTGTGGGTAATAGGTGCAGCAGTTGCTGTAGTAGTTGATGTGGCATTAGATCTCATTATGACAAAACAAAGTATATTTGAAAGCACTAGAAAAAGGAAAAAGTATGACTTAAGAATCGTTTATTGCAATGTGATTCAAGGCCAAATCGTTGTAAAATTTTTTCTTATTATAATCACTATTTGGCGTCTTGTAAAGGCTTTCAAACGCATTCTACGCTCAGTAATCTGAGAAAACAAACTGTATCAAAAAACGTTCTTTATGTCGTCATTTTACCTCCTACGCAAACCTAATTTTGTGCATGTGGAAGAGTCGTGTGCTCGCTTTAGTTGGAGCTAAACATCACTTTATTGTGACGTCGTCATGACATCACTAATCTTGTTATGACACTCACTTCGGGGCAGTGATCAATCGGGCCGAGTTTTGTTTGTGGAGGAGTTAAATTGTACGTAGAGTACGTAAGTAATAGGCAGGTACAGAACACATTTACGCATGTACAGACAAAACCCTGCTTCATATGCATTGTGAGATTTTTGAAGTGCATGTAGAAAGGTACAGTTTGGTATAGACTAAGCTACCAACTCTTTTTGAATCGTCTTGTCTAGCGATATGCCTACTGCTTTAGAAGTGATCACAAATATTGTTCCGTTTGCCGCCATCGAATGCCAGAATTACTGTCATAGTATCCTAAAAGGTCATGAAGCCTACCTGCCAAATGAAGTGATAAAGACCCACGAACTTGAATCGTAGAATTAGTTATTCAT
Source organism: Trididemnum clinides (assembly GCA_963675345.1). Lineage (NCBI taxonomy): Eukaryota > Metazoa > Chordata > Ascidiacea > Aplousobranchia > Didemnidae > Trididemnum > Trididemnum clinides. The sequence continues at coordinate 17,306,127 of OY776305.1, forward strand.
TACATCAGCCGCAGAGCTAGGATGACCTAATCGGCTATGGTGCGGACTCTGGTGAAGTCTTGCTGTACACCTCTTAGCCATGAATATTCCACTCCCAGCGTTGTTCTTAACGTGGTGTGACCTAAAAGACCTAGACGTAAGCTAGGTCCAATTATTCATTTCTTGATACATTTGCATATTTCATTAAGTCTATTTTTTTCAGTGAAATCTTGAAATTATCCGACTTTCTTGGTGATGGATCACGTCAAAAATTACTTGCAAACAACGAGCGTTTGCTGAATGACGTCATACTGTACTCGTCGTTCGAAAAAATGCAAAGCATATCAGAGAGATTTGTAAGTAATGGCTTTCAAGGGTTAAAATTAGACAAAGTAAAACTTCAGGCCAGTAACTGCTAGAAGAGGATCAAGCTGTACCTTGCAACCTCTTGTGATTTGATGCAGAAGATTTGGGCCCAAGCTAAAAATATGCCAGATTATTCTTACCTTTCGCTATAGCAAAAATCACATTACACTGCCTTTAAAATAAAAACTTAGGTTTTTTTCTCTCAAAATATGAAGATTTGGCTGTTTATGGCTTCTTCAGCTCTTAAAAAATCATTCTCTCATTTTTTGCCCAATAGCCTCGATCAAGATATGTCGCAATAGCAAATCTATTTAAATTGGAGGTAGAATGACTAAAAAATTCTTTCTCACAAACTCAAAAGCATATAGTTATTGACATTTGGTTTTTTACACAAAAACTAACGACTTTGTTTCGTACCGAAGTAGCCTACCATAGTAAGAGAGCAGAACTATTTCCAAAATATTGAGAAAAAATCCACCGACATCTTTGGCTTTATAATTATACTGAGGCGAAAAACTTCAAGTCTTCAAAGGGAGGAAATACCATTATCGATACCCTCGCGGAAAGGTTGAGAAGTCTTACCGCACATTCTAGAATCTATGACTGCTTGTGATTTCACCAGATCTTGACTTTTGGGGATTTACACTCAGCCAATTATGGTATGTCCAGTACCGGTTGACCATCATTAATCCGAAATCATTAGGACCTGGGGGGGGGGGGGGGGGGGGGTGGGTGCCGGATTAGCCATTTATTATCTTAGAATACACAAACCCAGTTGCTAACCACCTCATCTTAAAATTAAAATATTCTCTATATCAGTAAAAGTTGGTTAATAAAGAAAAGTAAAATGTTAATGAAATACAGGTAAAATAATTGGTACAGTAAAAAATTAATTCAATTTAGTTACATTACAGTACAGGTAGTTTTCTAGGTCAAATTAGTGCTGGATTAATGATGGTCAACCTGTACCAACATATTGCTGTGGGATGATAACGGGCAGAAAACGTATACAAACAGATACTAAGTAATGCTAGTAGATCTAGCAATAAATGTTGGTAAGCTTATGAAAACAAGCAAGTAGGCAACTAAAGTAGTCAAGTAGTTTTCCATGTCCTTTCATAATGGTGACACATGGCAGTTTTGTATGGATATTTTACTGCGGTTTTCTTCAATCAGTTATTCTGCAACATAAGTAAATTAAACAGCTTTTTTTGTAAAGTGCAGTTGGAGCAGACCGAAAGACATGCCATTCATTCGAAAAGGAGTGATCGGAGATTGGATGCATCATTTGTCACGTGATCAGAGCGAAAGAATCGAAAAAAGGATGCTCGAGGCAGACCAGAAATATCCTGGCTTTGTCAAACTTTGGGAGAAACATAACAGCTTGCTCAAATATTGACGTTTTGTCTCGCTCAATTAAAATTTTTTAGTTCAGATCACTTCATAATTGTATTTTACGCCACAGTAAACCTAAAGATTATAATTGTAACAAATTAAAGATATTTTGTGTGAAGGCAGGCTTTGCTCAGGCTGTCAGTCGTTAAAGAAACAGTAGGCCTTCTTTGTGTAGCTGTTTAACTCGAAGCTGACATTTTGTTTGGTCGAGGTATTGAAGCAGTAAAGTTTGCAGACGTAGCCTGAGATGCATAAACGGTACAGCCAAGTCCAAAGCATGAATAGATTAGAGCAACAACATAAGAATATCGTTAACATAAGTTTCATTTTCAGTATAACAATTCTAATTACAAATCGCTGGTTCAAAAATGAAAATAATTGCATTAGGTCTCATTACAAAAAATTGAACATATGGATTTTAAACATTAACTAGCATACATAAAAACGGAAGTTACAGCCTTGTTCAACATATCATGTTTTCTGTGATTCGTTTTTCTCACTCACTTCTGCAAATATGCATCAAGTTGGTTTGAAAGGTTAAAGGCTGGTTTCCATTAGGCGTAGATTGCAGGCAAGGCGCGAAAATTTTTTGTTTCTTTATTTAGTTTTTATGCGCGGAGCGCCGCGAGACAAAGAATTTTTCGCGGCACACCTGCAATCTACGCCTAATGGAAACCAGTCTTTTGTTGCAAAACGGTCGTTTGTAACGTCGAATTGCATGTAAAACACCTCAAGTTATGGATGGCACTAAAAGAAAGTTGGCGGGTTCTTGCGGAATGAATCTGAATTACCCTTTTATGCCGTGTCTCTATTTCATGAGAAGGGGTTAACGCAACAACACAGTAGGTCGTCACGTGAAATTAAGCAGACTTATATAGTAAACGATCGAGAAGTGATGTGTACAATGCGACGTTATTTCTTTGAAAATGTCCTTTAATCGAAAAGAACATTTTCTCGACATACCTCGTACATGTATTGAGAGTAATAAATTTTTCGAGTAAGTCAACTTTACTAGTGCAGACAGGTGGTACTACGAGAACCTACGATTGCCAGGTATAACAAAACGCTTATACAATGGTGCATATGGTTCATCTTTTACAATGACGCTTCAAATTATATCGACGTTTAACAATGGGTAGAGGACAAAAAACTAACATAGGTTGCAATTGAAGCTAAAAACACTGGATAAATGAAAACAACAATATCAAAACGGCACAGTCATAACATGCAGCAAAAAACATTAAATTTTACCACAAGCACAATATACTAGACAAAATGCTATCGTATTGTAGATAGATCAATTTATCATTCCAGCATTGTTTAGCCAACACAGAAAGGCAATCTACTGCACATAGCGTGACTTTGCAGTGTTAGCTTTTAAATAAGAAAGTAGTGTAAAATTAGTAAATGTACTCTAAGTGTAACGTAAGCTACTGTACCAACTGTCACAGCATTCAAACTCTAGAAATTGTCCCTTTTTATGCAAAATTGGCTCACACATGTAGCTTTTAAACCACCCAACATGACAGGTGTAACAATAAGATCATCATATATTCGTACGGTAGCAAATCCAAAATTTAGGGAAGAAGAAACCTATGCACTTCCTGGCTATACTACTGAGCACCTTAAACAGCTGCAAAACAAAAGAACAATTGCATAGTACGCCTGCAAGCAATACCAGTTTCTACCGACCTCAACAAGTCTCGAAACTGCACCCTTTGCCCAGAAAGAAGCAACAAATTTTTTTCCTCAATTGCTTCTCTCGACGCCCTTTAAATGACGTCATCATCGTGACGCAATCTTTCAAACTTCCAACTCGAATGCGCGATCTTGCGCCATTTCCTCATCGGGGTCGCACGGCATCGTGTCGGTCTGCTCAGAGGCTAAATTGCGCGCATAGCAAATTTGGCGGCAAACTCGTTCAGCGACGCTCTCCGACTGGCAAGCAACACGTGGCTTCTTAACGTTGTAGTGAACTCTTCCGGCGCTAGTTTGATGGTAGCCAAACGCAGTGTGGGAAGTCTAAAAATAAAAAAATTATACAGTATAGATAGCGGCGCAAATAAGATATTTGTAAGAGGAGAGCGAGTAAACCAAAACTATTGCAGTCTTTTTTGAAAAGGCTGTTGAAGGGTTTTCAAAAAAAAGACCTTCATCCTGTTTTGAAAGTGACACGACTAAGGGTGGTGAGCATTTCCCCCTTAGCTCTCTTTTGTTGCGCTCCTGAATACAAATAACAAAAAGAAACCACATACGAGCTGCCGACATCAGATCAAAGAGAAGCCGATGACGTGGCAACAGTATCAAAAGTTGTTACCCGATCCCTTCCTCGAAATGGGGACATGCATGGACCTACAAAAACCTGAGAAACTCCCCACAACCACGACTAGACAATGTAAATAGAGAAAGCGTTGTAAAAAAGAGAGTTGGCGTAAACGTAAACACGACAAAAACGGCTATACATCACACGCAGCAAAACCTGCATCAAAATTACTTTTACTGACTACGAAGAAAAAATACTGCTTGCACAGCGAGCATTGCACAATATCTAAAACATGCAAGTTGTACCACTTAAGGCCGTGCTTCGTTAGTTCCACAAAGTTTGCACCTTAAGTAATACGCACTTACCGATTTCATCATCAATTCCAAGTAGACTTTAGCACCGTATTGTCTATCTACATCGGGTTTGACAACAGTCACGCCCATCAAGTCGGGGTATTCACACGTTAATATGGCATTTTCCAAGTCGGAGTCACCGTTGTTTACGAAATATATTTTCTTGTTTGTGATAAGTACCTGCACAAAAAGTGAATTATTTTTATATATTTTTAACATTTGGTCACGAGAATATCTTTGCCGGTTGTACAGGAAACTCGTGTTCCGACCCACTTTGGAGTTGTTGGTAAAACACATTTCTACCACGACACCCTCAACCACACGAGGAAAGTGCTTTGCGAATAGCTGCTGCTAGGCCAAAAAATAAGGAAGCCCTCATGCCATTTGCACAACCTGAATATACGGTAGTGGCCAAAGGCACAACAATGTAGACCACTGTAACCTATTAATTCCGCTCTATATCATAGGTAGTTTGAACCATTGAACCTGCTTGCTTTAGGCCTATAATCTAGGGGTTCTCAATCTGTGGTCCGTGGATCCCTTGGAGGTACATGAGGAGGTTTCAGGGGGACAATAAATGCCTTGGTGAATTTTGATAGAGCTAAAAGCAATTGAATCACCCGAAAATTTGTAAAATGTTAGATATTTTTTTGATGATTTACATAATTTACTTTGATCGTGTTTGCCAAATTGTGGATCGGGACCCCAAAGAGGTCATCTGCGTTTTTTTAATTTTTTAAAAGGAGTCCATGACTGCAAAAGGTTTGGAACCACTTCTATAGGATGTTCCATAAAGTGCGCCAAATTTGAATTATGAACGTTTGTTATTTGAAGTTTAAGGACATGCTTTTATCATTTTTTCAAGGTGTTTTCACTTGTAAAATAGAAAACTTTGCTCAAAAATGATCACCAGCATCATACGGCACCATACAGCAATCTACTACATCATGTCAATAACTCACGACCGGTTTCGACCTTATTGGGTCTCATCAGGCGAGTATAAAAAACACTCAATAACAAACATGCTAAAAATACATTGGGTGCAAAAAAATATGCATTACAAAATAATATGATACAGCAATACCTATATCATGGGGGTCACATTCACGGACACACACACATTACATGGACAACAAGTCACATCGGTAAGCCCTAATAGGGGTGCAGGATCATTGTCAAATTGACAATGATCCTGCAATGCAATGACAATGATCCTGCACCCCTATTAGGGCTTACCGATGTGACTTGTTGTCCATGTAATGTGTGTATGTCCTTGATGTGACCCCCATGATATAGGTATTGCTGTATCATATTATTTTGTAATGCATATTTTTTTTGCACCCAATGTGTTTTTAGCATGTTTATTATTGAGTGTTTTTTACACCCGCCTGATGAGACCCAATAAGGTCGAAACCGGTCGTGGGTTATTGACATGATGTAATAGATTGCTGTATGGTGCCGTATGATGCTGATAATCATTTTTGAGCAAAGTTTTCTATTTTACTATGATGCTGGAGGCAAATCCCTCTTAATAGGAGATCGCCTTGAAAATTGCTAAGTAGCAACTAGCAACTCCTGTATGTTTTCACTTAGATAAGATTAGTAGTTTTTTGTTTCTATTTTGCAGAATACTTCATGTAAAATTGAATTATTTGCAGCATACCGGTACTTGTTTAGTAATTGCTGCGTATGATATTGCGTCATGGAGCGGTTTTCAACTGCGCAACGAGTTCTTATCGTTAAGACATTTTACGAAAAAGAGAATGTGCGACGCAAACAGGGAGAAAAGTCCCAACCATTTTTGGCAGAAAGGAAGCTCCGTACGAGTCCACTCTACGCAGACTAATGACAAAGTTGAAATAACTGGTTCCGTTTTAACGGTGAAATAGCCTAGGCAGAAACGTTCTTGTCGAACTGAAAAACAGCTTATTCTTGAGCAAGAGAGTGTCACTGTGAGTCCAAGAAAATTGATTCGCCGTTGTTCGTAGCAGTTGGTTAATTCGACCACTTCATTGCATCGAATTTTGTCTAAAGATCACCAAATGCACGCGTACAAAATTCAACTTATACTGAATCTTAAGCCAGCTGATCATGGGAGACGGAGGCGTCTAGCCATGACACAATATCCTAAGCAACAATTACTAAATAAGTACAGGTATTCTGAAAATAATTCAATTTTTCATGAAGTATTTTGCAAAATAAAACAAAAAACATTTAATCGGAGTGAAGAAACCTAGCAAAAATGATAATAGCATGCCCCTAAACTTTAACACACAAAGCGTTCACCCCATTTCAATTGGGTGCACTTAAGGGAACACCCAATATAATCGCAATGGAATACCTGTTCTCTAACGTATGCTCTTACCGCAATGTTATCTGAAGTGTAAAAGTTGAGATTATCCCAGTAGTAGAAATGTTCCGAGAAGTCACTGTTGTTTAGAAGGTAAAGAAAAGCCTGTCCTTCTGCTTGCGACTTCGAATAGTATTGAAGGCAACCCTGAAAATTAAAAAAAACGGATATTAACCAACAGAGGGTGACCTAAATAGGATATAAGATATGGTGTTCTACAATTCTTTAATAGTTATTTAGTTGTTATCCGGTGTTGTCCCCTTAGCAGATGACCAAATTTACTCCATTCCTTCTGCAATTGCTCGCATTCCGTCTCTCCACTTGTCTCGTCTCAGGGCTTCCTCCTTCTTCAAACCAATCTTCTCTGTCGCCTCTTCCACTTGCTTCTTCCAGGTCTTCTTCGGTCGTCCTCGCTTTCTCTTCCCACTCACTTCAAGATCCAGAGCAACCCTCAAAACACAATCGTCGTCTCCCCCCTCAGCACATTTCCATACCATCTGACTCCGTTTGCTGTTGCTAACCGGTCTATAGTTTCCTTCAACCCCAACATGTCCATTTGTTTTTCAATCGTCTTTCTGTCAACAACTTTCTCACCGTACATTGCTCTCACCACAGCTCTCTCCGTTCTTCTTAAAATTGCTTTTTCATTTTCTTTTTAACACCATACCTCGCTTTCATACAGTATTGCTGATCTTACGCAACAACGATAAACTTTACCTTTCATCTTTCAAAAATTTTCAGAAACTTTTAATGTTCTTGTGTGTTTCAGATTACATTATAAAATTCTGGCGGTGCAGGTAATTGGTGGACTGCAGCGACCGAATAGTAAAATTAATTAGCGTGCCGCTTGAAGTTTCCTTTACCAAACAGCTTACTTTGTTTCGCACCCCAGGTTTGCAGGCGTGCATCGTGGGCTGGAATTCTACTTGTTACATCAATAACAATCCTTAACGATCGTACCCTATGATGGCACCCAACATGTATTGATTGACCTATATTGAAATAAAACCATTATTCAGGCGTAAATCTCGGTTCTGAGTGGCCTTTACTTTGTAGTTTTTTTACAGCGTTAGATTCGTCCTCTTACAACTTCTACTCAATAAGAACATACAGGAATATTTCTTGTTTTTCTTTTGTTGTGAACAAGCTCACTGTAGCCTACACTTATGGACAAAATTATAAATATCGTCAAGGTGCGCGCATGTATTGAAAACCAGGCCAATAAGACTAGAGCATAATTAAATTTCGACCTAAGTGGGCTCGCTGAAAAATTATAGCGTCCAAATGCTTTCAGACGAGTCTAAGATAGAATTCAAGTTCGAGAGACAACTCAAACATGAAGTAAATTTGATCCATAATAAGTTCACCAAAAATCTTCTGTGGCACTTAGTTCGATCAGCAATAAGTTTAACTTGAATCTCAAGTTGTGCTTTGTTCGATTTGACAAGCTCAATTTCAAACGTCAAGTAGTGGATAATTCGATATGACAAAGTGTACCACCAAAATGTCAAGTTGTACTCAGTTTGATCAATCATAATTTTACCTTGAATCTTAAGCTGTGTTCAGTTCCATTGATAATGAGTTCACTAAAATCCTAAGTTGCACGAAGTTTAATTTGATGATCAAGTGCAACTTAAAATCTCTAGATTTAGTGGAATGTGGTATTTTAATCAACCGATTGCAGTTAGGTTTTAAGACACCTTACCAACAGCAAATTAAATTAAAATTTCTAGTGATAGCCGGTTTGATTAATGATGAATTCCACTTCAGGGCCCAAGTTGCACTTACTGTGGTTCGATTAAATGATAAGTTCAACTTAAATCCAAAGTTGCGCCTAGTTTGATCAATGACAAATGCAACTCAAATCGTAAGTTCAACTTCAGTCGTCAATTAGTACGTAGAACCAATTGATGACAAGTTCAACATCAAAGCTCAAGCTAAGGCAGATTAGATTTTAATGAGTTTAACTGAAATCTAAAGTTGTGATGCTTTTCATGGATTACAAGAATTTATATCTCAAGCCATAAAGGACAAGTTTCACTCAAACTTTGAGTTGCGCTTGGAGTAACAAATTAACGTTTCACTCAAACCTCAAGTTGTACTCAGTTTGATCAATAATGAATTTAACTTAAATCTCAAGACGTGCTTTGTTTACTTGATGAAAATTTCAACTTCAACCTCAAGTTGCACTTAGTTCGATCAATGACAGGGTTAAATTTTGACTGTTGCACTCAGTTCGATTGATAATATCCTCAACTTTAAATCTTAAGTTGTGCTTAGTTCCATCAATGACGAATTCAACTGAAGTCCAAAGTTTTATTTGTTAAATTGAAACAAGTTCATCTTAAATCTCGAGTTGCGGCAAAATTTAACTTGCTGTTAATCGCCAGCCGCACTTACCTTGACAATCATTAGTTCAACTTATATCTTAAGTTATTCTAATATCGATAAGTCATAGATTCAACGGTAATGCCAAGTTAGTTTGATTTTGAATGTAAGGGTCCGTTTCAGTAGCACGATGTTCAAGCGCAATCGGAAGCAAGATTTAATTCAATATGGTGAAACATGTGATCTCGCGTTTCTACGCACTCATTTGATCACAATAAAACGAAGTATGCTATCGATCACGCTAGAACACCACGCAAATGAAGCCAGAAGAATTTAAACACTTTTTCTAAAATATCACTTGGTCTTACCTGAAAGCTGTGGCAACATCTGATTAGGCGTGCACGAGAGACGACTTGATCGGGCTGCACGCTCATTTGACGCACGGCTGAGGCTGATTCAGAAGCAAGATCCAATACACCTTGAAATAAAAAAAACTTTAGAGGGCAACTAAATTAGCTATGTTCCTTTGCTTCATTGGGTTGAAATGGTGAAGCAGCTGCTGCATTCATTTGAATAGAAGTCGATACTGAATAGAATATTATTATTCTTATAGTCATTTTATAAGGCTTCTAACAGAGGGCGCTTTCTAATTACGTGAATCTAGCGATCCAAAATGCCGTAGTCGGATCACAAGCAACATCAGTAATAAAACGCATTTTGTAGACAATCCTTTCTTTACGCCTTGCTAAGCGATTAGGTTCAAGTAACGGTTCAATAAATTGATCATATATGACATACGATTCTAAAATCAAACTCCACATCTGTTTCGAAACACTACGTATTTATTTGCAGACAATGTAATGTGCGTATAAACAGTCTCATCTCACATGCACTTTAACTCTTTCGATCCCGCGACGGTAATATTACCGGCAAGAGTTTCCCTCAAATTTTTTCAAAATGAGTTACAAAATTTTTTCAAAAAGTTTACTAAAAAAACGATTTGTGACTTTATTTCTCATCCGATTTTAATAAAATTTTCAAAAGATCACGCTTAATTCCTCACGCATCGAAAGATGTATAATTTGTGCCTTAATTCTTGGATTTTCATACCGAAAAAGGGTTAAAAGAACCAAGAACCCAGTTGCAGACGACAAAATCGGCCAAATTCTCAGCAGACACGTGCAAGAGCCAACTACCTTGAATTCAAATCAAGATACCTGGTTTTCCACAAAACCAAACCCTTTATCATTGACACAGTCTGAAAACTACTCTTTGGGGCATCATTTGACAAAATTTCAAGCGATAATGATAAAATTTATCTATTCAAATTTCCAAATTTTTTAGGGGTCTCAAAACCCCCCCAAACAAATTTGTAAGGTAAGTAAAAAAAGTAGATTTAGTGCGTAAAAAATATGACATGTTGCTAAATATTGGTCTCATTTGAAAGCTTAGGAAATTTGCTTTTCAGCAATATATAACTTTGAATAGTTTAGGCTAAGCAATATATGATATTTACTGATCAAAAATGGGTACTGTACATCATGTCAGTTCAAAACCCCCAAACTTTTTTGACTTACCTTCACTAAAGTATAACTTTTAGAAAAACTACATCCTATAAAAAGATAAAATAAATTGCAAATGTTTCACCACTAAAGTCGTCATTTCGCATCAAGTTTCCAAGGAGACAAAAACTGAAATACAAGTTTAACAGCTAGCAAAAGTTTTGCTTCTCTAAATCAAAGTTTGCTGTATCCCCCTTGTTTCTCAACACATGGGAGGGGTGTAAATAAGTTGCTGTTTCATTGTTAGTGACAGCATATTCTATTTAAACTTGATATTTTTTGAATCTTTAAGAAATTTCCTGTTCAAAAATACATAATGTTACATGGTTTAGGCTAACCTCTAGCAGATAATAACTGATCATATTTTAGATACTACATTTGACTAACAAAATTTGGTACCGGTCAGTACCGGTTAACAAAAAGGTCATGGGCCTGAGAAAGTAGCAAACTGTAGAAAACCTAGGCTCTTAGGTAAGTTTTGACTGATGTACCTTGAAAGCTTATTTCCTTAGCATCATCTAGCGACCATTTCTAAAGAAATTGGTGGAAAAATAAAATCTGCAGTGATCTTTGAGGTAAGGGTACTCTAACTTCAAAGACAACTCAGCACCTGTTGGGGGGGGGGGGCTAATTTGCATAAAATTTGCATATTCAAAAAAAAAATTTTTTTGTTTTCATTATATTTGAAATCTTCAAGAAATAGAGATTTCAACGATATATCACACTTAATGTAGAAGTAAACAGATGAGTAATGATTTACAAACAAACTTGGGTACTTTATGATGATTAATTATGATTGATTATGACAAATTATGACAGTTTTTCGCTCTGACACCTCGCGGACATTTCTCACAATGCTTCTCACAATGCACGCGGGATCGAAAGAGTTAAATGTTCCTTCTCACTACATAAGCAATTCAACTTTTTCGTCTACTAAAAACGTTTCACTTTTATATTAAAAATATTAGCAGCAAAAATTTATAAGTCGAAACTAAACACGAATTCAAAACTCCATAAAATCAACTGTGCAATCTTTACGATTGTTGCTAATTACAACAAACCGCCCGGTACATAAAATTGATTTCACGTTTTACTTCTTCACATGACAGTGATGTAAGAATCGTTGCTAATTTCATTGTAACGTAGTTTCGATTCTAGATGGGTCCTACAATTATTTCTTCGGCAGAACCAAGAAACTTCTGCACCACATTGCTCATTCATAGCATAACACACCGACTGAACGTTAGATATCAAACATACTAGATGCTCTGACAAGAACCGAAAGTGAATCGAAAACTTCATATTTCTAACTCATGACTGGAAGATTGTCGTTGTTCTGTAGCGGATTGGAAAATTGTTGTTGTTCTGCAGCTATAGCCACTTGGAAATCCACTTTCAGCAGGGCACAAAAAATCAACTACAACAGCATCACTTGAATGTAATAAAAATCGCTAGCATTGTACCTGTTACCGGCTTTGCTACTGTTCCCACTACACCCTTTATAACGCCTTTGAAGAATCCAGATGCTCCGTCGCTTTGCGCCCCTTTTACAGGCTGCGTTACTACACTGGTAAGTCCTCCGACTACGCCGGCCATCAAGCCCTAGAAAACACATCACAATGAAAAATACAAAAATTCTGGGCCTTAATGTAACCGAAATCACATGTACGGTAGGTTGTCATTCTTGTTGGTGTCCAATTCAATTCTTCCGTGAGGCAGATATCAGAGGCCACTACACAAACCCAAAAACGATCAGGCTAGAAAAAGGTGCAATCCATTTCAAACTACTCATGCGTACAAATTGCAGACTGGTAACCCAACCAACATTTCAACGAATTGTCATCAGTGGATCGCCAACACCCGCCTCTTGCATGATGGGTACACTGCATCAAAGTTTTAACTGGTAAATTGGGAGACATCAGTTCCTTGAAGCTGCTTTTGAAATATTAAAACTTGCTAGGTAATCAAGGTCCAATGCAAATGATAGGTAAGTGGTTGCTGGTTAATGGTTTACACACTAATTCAGTCATCACCAATGTGGAAAGCAATATTACCTGTAGCCCCGCTACTACATGGCCACTGGCACTACTTCTAGCATTAGCCTGGATTGCTTTTCGTTTGTCATCAAACTCTTCATCCATGGCGAGACCGCCAATCTTGTCTGACAATGCACCAGTGAACTGAAAGTTGAAAATAATTTTGGTTGTTCTGGACTTAAAAGCGTCTAGTAGAGTCGATAGCAAAATAGTCGATTGAGTTTGGAGCCGATTCAAAGCGGCAATAATCGAGCATTCAAGCTTGACAACGGCTGCGCTAATGTCGCTTAAGAAAGGAACTTCACGTTAGCTTCAACACGCACTACATTTGTTGGAAACGGTATCAAGTCTTCAAGCGAAACGTTGAAACTCTGAAACAGGTCGTGACAATTGTCTTCATTTAGCGCCACAGCCGCTGTCTTGCGAGTCAGCAGGATTGGTCAAAAAATGCAATTACATGGAACGCTTCCATGCTGACCAAAGTTCGATACGAAAGCAGTTAATTAGTGGTTGACATGCAATATATCAGCAGTGTTTCACCTCACGAAATCAAGAAAATCATTATTTCCTTTCCAAGCTCTTGAAAAGATGAAATTTTTCTCTGCAAACCATTTTAAAACATTTTTCATGCAAATATTGCTACTAACTTTCGCAGCCGTGTTTGATACACCATGTGTGATGTGCTTGGTCATGTTTTGCACGTTTCCATGCCCAAGACCAGCTTGTATTCCAGCTTTTACGTCGCTCAACAAACCGATAGGGTTGCCGAGGAAGTCAATCGAGCCAAGTATGATAGCGGCTTGACTTTTTAACTGTTCCCGCAGATGCTGAAGTTCAAATTATAGTTAGAGGTACAGCTGTTGTAACTATGGAGTCATAACACCATGCAAAGGCTTTTGCGTGCCCTTTGCGAACAAATAACCACCATAAAACATAAATCCCTCACAATTCTTAGTAATATCAACAGCCAGACCAGAAGCCAGCGAAGGGCTGATATATTGAGTGCTTGATTAAATCCGACTTGAAGTTAAGTAAAGGGTAAGCGTGAGCATACCATCACTTAGATTGAATTAAATAAACTGGTCTCAAGCGATCAGTTGCCACAATACAAGCCTCTACATATAAAAGTATGCTGAAATATTCCGTTACATCAAGTAACTGTTCCTGAAGGCATGGAATGCAGAGTAGAATTCTACGACTGAATGCCAACAATTTTAAGATCAGTCAAACACGTCAATCTAGAAACAAGCTTCCGGTAGGAACAAAACTCAAAACGTGGAACAGCTACTGGGAAGTGTGAGCCCAGGCCTTCGAGTGACAAACATACGCCAACGTGCAATAGTATCGTAAAAATGAGCAATTTTATTCGGGGATCAAGCTCAAGAAATTAATGTGTGTGGGGGGAGATATGTCCCCTATCGCCCTCTTTGGCCACGACTATCGCTCAAGCACATTAGCTCAGTGTGAAGCCAAGCATACGAGACTGAAGACAACGTTCATACTCAATTTATGATTGATTACCTTGGATAAATCAGCCAGAACGAATGCCAGCGTCTCAAACAGATGCCGTTTCACGTAATCCTGCAATGCCACAGGCGCTCTTTCAAACTGAATGAGCGGGAATGCAAGTGCCTGCTTGACTGCTTTTAGTTCCGGGCTCAATCGGGAAGCTGTGAAAACACTTAACCGAATGGGGGCAGCAGAGAGTTGTAGAGTGTCAAAGTAGTAGCGCTTGGCAGTTGTGTAACTTGATTGATCCAATTGAGCAAAGTTGAACGCTGAATCAAGCTGAAAAATAAATAGAAATGCTCGACAAAAAAAGATGCCTACCAATCCAAAGACCGCAAGCTCAATGCTTTAGTGGTTAGGCGGCACCCTTTGGAAAGGCATTTCAGGCTATTTTTCTGCTTGTATTCCAAATGCACATTGTAGATAACGCTGGTAACTCTAAACGCAGTCACAAGTTTTCCTTTAAGCGGACGCAGGATCAAGGTACGCAAGTCAAAAACAAATGACTGCATAGGTCTACCTTTGTTTCATCAAGCAACTCCGACTCTTTCTCTGATGAGCCAGGATTGTAGCCCATGAAATACAAGAGTTTAAAAACGAGTCTTTCCTCCAATGCAATAGACAGTCTTCTGATGTCGATTGAAAGGGATTTGAAAATGTCGTATCTGTAATGCAACTCAGTGAATTTAAAGCCGCAATAGCTCAGTAGTATTGTTTCCGGTGTTGGATAATGAAAATGCTTGCCAGCATGTCGTCTGAGGCAACTGTCGGGCGCCCACCAGTGGCAATACTTATTTGACTTAATTAATGACTGATTTTAAATAGACTGTCTCTTTTCCCTATTATGACTTCGATGTTGACCAAGGTGTCTGTTTCATGCCATTGATCCTTCCAAAGTCGTAAACAAAACACAACGCATTGGAAGTATACTCGGTTCTAAAACGCATCATTAAGGGTTGAAACTTACATCAAAGTCACCAGCACTAGTGTAGAAGAATATCTAGATTTTCTTAGTAAAGGTTTTGCCACAGTGTTTTCGACTCGCTCTCATCAGTGGCAGTATCATGTCTAATAGGAAGAACTACAGTGAAAAATAAATATACAAGAACATTGTATATTCTACCTTTTTTCGATTTGACGTGATACCGTCCTTTAGTGAAAATACAAAAAAAGCTAATAACAAAAAGCTTCTTTCACAGCGGTTCAAAATGCCAAATATATTTTTGATTTACGTAAAACTAGAAGCTCGCTTGCTGATAAAAGCTGATGTCGAGGAAAGTGTTTGGTGATAGACATGCATCGCACCAGCTAGCTTTTCATAATAAGGCAATACATTACTTAAAACAATACCAGTGTATTACCGAAAACACAATACATACGTTCTACTGTTGGAAGGCTGACGGACCGCATGTATCGACACCAGTGGCTCTGATATCGAAGCCGATTTCGGTTTGTCTCTATGTGACCGTGAACGGTCGGAAGTCAAAGTTCTTGGACTCAATAAAACCACGGGGTGGGCATCAAGTAGCTGATTGTCAATCTAGACAGAGAACAGCAGCTTATTGTTGATCAGTATTATCTTTCAGCTACGAGAAGTACCGACCTCTTGTGTTTAGACCCGCTTTAGACTTACCACCACTGTTGGCGCAGTGCATTTCCGCCACACAGCATTTAAGCAGGAGATATTGATGTAAAAAGCTTTCTTAAACGCATGTGTAAAACCACAGTGGTCTTTGAACTTGCGACCTTATAATTGCGAGCCAACCAGGGGTGGAGCCGGGAAATTGTTAACCCCCTTACCCATGCTCCTTTGTCTCAAATACCAAGACTTATTTTTAGACACCTAATCACTTTGCCTAGCAAAGATGATTTTCTCCTGTCCCCAGTCCTTTGTAAAATCTGTGATTGCGCGCCTAACCGAAGCCGACGTTTTCAAAGCTTACTTGAAACTTCTGCATAGTCAAAGCGAAATCCTGTTCCGAGCCATTGGCCGATAAGTTTACGTTCACCCCATTCATGGTTAGATACAGAAGTTCCTCTGGAGCGTTGCTGATTAGGGAAATCCCCACACCCTGCTGCATGTTGATTGAGAGTTTGAAAATGGCCGAGGTCTTAGAAAGGGCTGGAAACTCAAAACCACTCAGCGCCATTGCAGCATTCGATGGCGTTGTCTTCTCCAGGATGGTCCAATCATTGGCTCCCAGGCTAATTCCCGCCCTTTTCTGCCTGAAAATTCATTTAAATTTCGTTACAACCTCATTCTTATTAATTGAATCGTGTTAACTCCTCCTCTTCGATGGCGTGGAGGCACAGTTTGAAATAGATACTTAGAATCACACAGCAAACCTGATCAGATTACAATAGAAAAAAATGCAGCCTGTCGTCAATGACTGACAGTTAAATACTGATAGATTTGCAGACATTCTTAGGCAAGTTCAAATTCAAGCCCAAGTCCGACATAAAATTTTACTGAAAGCAAGAATTAATGACACGAAAGCAAATTGTCGAGCAACACCCTTGGAAAATCTGGACAACACCCCAGAGTGTAGCGACGTACAGTCCGAAAACCACCGGATTAAAGAATTAGCCAAAGGTAAATAATTATTTTTTCTTAGCTTATTGTTTGTAAAAGAATAATTACATTTGGGCTTGCCTGAAAAACTGCTAGTCCAAGTCCAAGCCCAATGCTCTGAGTAGACCCACCAACAAAATGGTGGATTATCATTCACGATTGCCCAGAAGTTGTCTTTATTACCACATTCTATGCAGCTATGCTATTAAACCAAGTAAAGCACCGGAAGAATAAAATCGCCTGGCTGTAGAAAAACCATGTGTTCATACCAGCTTCTAAGTGGCCAGTACTGCTAACACAGTACGTTTTCACAACAAGCAGCGCCACACATCGAGAGAATCGCCTCTTCCAAAATAGAACTCCTGCGGTATTGAACACGCACCGTGAGATCAGTGCTTTTGCGAAATTAACTACATAGGCGTAGTGCAAAGCTGACAGCATAAATGCATAGTAGATTGAGCTTCTTTACAAATGGTGCGAGATTAAATTATCTAAAAGCTAAATGCGCTCTTTTGCAATAAACTTATATGACGCTCAAAGTGTCAATGCACTTTCGACAAAACACTTAATTTGCTTTGACAAATTTCAAGTTACGCTGAAGTTCTGTGTAACCAAACAAATGTTAGAAAAGGGAGTACATTTCTCTCAATGCGATTTGAACATCTATGTATAGTAGACGTTCACCAAATGACATCTTATTTTCAGTGTATGCTCTGACGGAAAATAGCTACTAGAGCCGCCGAAATGTTGGCTGTAAGTTATTGCTATGTTTTGAAGAAAGGCTTACCTTTAAGTAACATGTTAACCAAATGCTATAAAAAAACGGCAACACGTACCTTATGTCTACGATCCGTAAAACGCGAGTGGGTCCATCACGTACAACTTTCAGTGAAAGGCAACCACTGCCTGGGAGCAGTTTTTGCAAAAAACACATCTCTGTTGGGAGACAGACACCATCCTCATGGTAATGAGCAAGAACAACTGGCTGGCCGGCGGCAAGAGTAGACACCTTAACAACAACGTGCTTTCACTTTCTCTCTTAGCATTGGAAGAAAAGTATTATTCAATTACAAACGTCTTGCTTATTTACGACTAGCCGGCTCTGCCGACGTCGCCTAGCAGGGCTACTCATCAGTTTCCTTGAGTTGGAAACATCGGTTCAGCCGGCTGTGCCGGTTTCACTCAAAATATCATTTCTGAAAGCAGAAAGAGCCTGTTCAAAATCATATGACGCTTTTTTGATCTCCTTCCTCCCATGTGACGCATTATGACGTTTTTGTGAACATCCTCCCCTCATAGGACGTGTTAGCCTATATAAAATAAGTAGTCCAGAAAACTTTTGTTATTCGAATTCACCAAAAAAGCCAATTCAATCAAAACGATAAAAAGCTCTAATTCTTTCACAGAAAATGGCACGTTTGTCATATAACGGCATCTCTTGTATCTCCTCCCCCAACATAGCATCAATATTTTCCTCCTCTTTCCCCCCTCTGAAGTGTTTTTTGGTTTTGCTTCCCTCTCGTTCCTCTGGAGGCGTCATATACTTGAACGTACCCTGAAGAAAAGTTGGTATAAGTGGGGCATTGCCCTTGTACCCCTAATACCGATCACTCTAGTTTGAATTAAGACTGGTTTACTCGCAAACTTTCTATTATTTTACAAATTCTATCCGTTCCTTCCAAAAATCACAGTGACACAAAATCAAAGTTGGCGGTGGGCGCCGTAACCATTTTTGTTCTACAATTTCAGAAACAAGTTCTTTGATAGTAGGCTTACTTAATGACTTGGTGCAACTTCCGTCGTAATTTGTCCCTGGCTGTATCTTTGAGTCTTTGTCCCAGAATAAGACAATGCATGTGATCACCCCCAGTTGGTCTAATGTCCCATTTTCGTGCAAAAAAACTTCCCAACATAGGTGCAATTTTACACAGTACTTGAAGATCTTTTCTATTGATTTCCTCTAAAACTTTGCATTTTACAAATTACGTTCTCCCCCCTAATACCAACTTTCCTGCACCTAAATCAAGACCGCCCCTGCCCATAAACAGCCAATAACTTTACAAACTTTTATCCATTTCCTTCATCAGATGCATGTGAATATAAGCTCAAAGGTTTGGGAAGGATGCTGAAATGATTGACATATTTACAGGATTAAGTGGTGGGACCAATACACGTAACAGGCTTATTACTTGTGACTTTCTCGCAATTGTAGGCCTGGTTGTTTGACCTACGCGAGGCCTCTGGCTATTATATTTCTTGATCTCGGCATAAACGCAGCCAGAAGAGAGTGGAATGACGGGGCGTCCAGCAACTAGAAGTCATTTACATCATTGAATTAGGCTATGAGTTAATTCGATAATCCTCAAACCAGATTTTAGAGTTAAAGAGGAAAATAATTTTTTCTGAATTGTGCAAGATTTCTCATAAACCTTGGCATTTTTCCACATTGCTATACGTGATCAATATGCCTTTAAGACTTAGGTAATAATAGTCAAGCGCGGGACTTATTCCATAAATGTATTGCAATTTGCATTCTACCCACAGTACGGTTATTATAATTTTCGTACTTGCCATTTCATTACTTACAAAGCAGATTTAAACCGACATGATTTAACAGGCAGTTATGCAGCAATAGGCTTTGCTATTTACGTTTGCTTAAAATGATGGTGGTTCCACCAAAAACAGCAATAAATACAGCTGCTGCTAATTTTACTGAAATGGTACAAGAAAGCATTATGACAAAACAGTGCATTTTTGAAGCGTTTAAGAAAAAAGGAAGGAGAAAGCATGCATGAAAAAACGCGTAAATGCTTAATCGCTTGTGGTATAGTCGAATAAGCTTAAGCTATGAACTAAATACTTTCATTGGAAGCACCCAGTTAATATCTCCCGAAAAAGCTTTCAACCGCGTTTCTACGATCAGTACTTTGGAGATAACGGAGAAAACAAATTTTACAATCAGTTCTTAATTATGATGTCATCTTAGTTTCCAAAACAGTGAAATTTCTTGAAGTTGGTAAGTCGGATGTTGTTTTTTTTAAGCATAAAACCGCATCTATGTCAGGAAATGCGAATTAAATAAAAAATTGTCTTAACTTAAGATGTTATCAACCGTCTTATGACACTCATCTTAGATTGAAGAACAATTGTGACAATTTTCATGTTTGTACACTCAGTAGTTTCGTAGGAGCTAAAACAGACAGACAGAATTGCGCTTTATAGTATATATTTACTGACATATAAGTCGTATATTTTTATCCTTTGATCGGTGATGGTAGGCCGGTTATTGAGGTTAGATACAAAATAACTTGTGTTACTGCTAGCACAATATACTTCCGTCAAAGAACTGCAATTAAACCGAGAGAAATTGTTGCAAAAGTGACTCTGCCATAATTTCCTCCGCTTAGCAGATTCTAAAGAGCAGTAAATCTATTTTTGGTAATGCCAAGGAACGCAAGAGAAATGTTGTAACTGGGAAAATCCAAAGCAGTTTTGTTAAAGCAGTTCGCTTTAACATTTCGATGCTGAGCGTACAGCCGCTAGCCTACGACTCTGGAGAAACAAATAAAATAGGATGCAAAAAATCTGCCTTACGGCTCAACAATCCCTATATATTACCTGCACAGACAACCCTTTGTGGCGGCATTTCAATCTGTGGTCTTCATCAAAACGCCAGAATTGTGTGGAGCGTCGTCTTTCGTCTGATGGCTTCAAAGTCAACGGAATACCGTGATCCAACGACCGCCCTACGTTGACAGCCATTTCAGCTATGTCAAGTACAAGGCTTGTCGCACGTGGTAAAACATTGGTGCTGCTGGTGTTTCTAAAACATGTTAAGCACCGCAAGTCAAAAACAAGTTTCAAAACTGCACTGCGCGCATCGCAACCAGCCATGCCACTTTTAGATGAATAGTATTACTCACAGTGCAGCTCTTAAACTCACAAAAACTTAAAAATTCTTGAGTCAAAGGTTCACAACATATATGAATAGTAAAACAATGAAATGAAATGATGTCAGCTGTAGTGAAAAGAATTGGACGCTAGAAAATAAGCAAGACCTACTGTACCAGCAGTCAGCACGGTATAACTTTCAGCATATCTACCGACATGTTAAAGCTCTTCAACCATAGATTGAAAGCACAATGACAGCCGGTTAACTTTCTACACTCGGGGTACATGATACACGTAAAAGAATTGGATAAAACTTGATGCTTAAATCCAGAAAATTCTACTTCCTGCTGTTCAAAAGTGGGATAATGGCTCGGGTTATTAAGAGAGGTTCACTTACCGACTTTGGGACAGGTCATTTTCAGGGGGTGACGATCCCTCGTGAAATATCCTCCCATCATTGCTCATCCTCCATAGTTGTGATCGTTTTCCTGATCGAAGGGGCTGAAGAGTGATGTCGTAAAACTTATAATTCTTCTGAACATCCAGGACCAGCAGTGTGTGGCTTAAGTGAGCTAAAAAAAGTTTTTCGTTTGCGTTTTAGTCCTCCAGCAAAATCACTTCGCTTCATGAGTTTTTCAAAAATACTTCTAATTAGTCACAAAACAAAACTACATGTTTAAAACAATGTAAGAAACTTTCGCGTGACTCTGTTTGCCCAGCTTGTAGTAAGCGATTTTCGGGCCTTCATCAAAGGCAGTGTGCCTTGTTGGTGGGAGGGGGAGGAATACCAGTTTGCAATTCCTATTCATGATTGGTTCGAAATGAACTGCAGCTTATTAAATATCAAGCCGATTTAATTTAGGTTTAAGATGTGAACAAAAGTTAAGGTTTTACCACCTCAATCCCAAGAAATCGGGGTAACTCGATCCCAAGGAAGCGAGGTAACTTGATCCCAAGGAAGAGGGATAACTTGATCCCAAGAAAGTAGGGTAACTCAATCCCAAGGAAGCGGGGTAATTTGATTCCAAGAAAGAGAGGTAACTCAATCTCAAGAAAGTGGGTAACTCCATCCCAAGGAAGCAGGGTAACTCGATCCCAAGGAAGAGGGTAACTCCATCCCAAGGAAGAAGGGGTAACTTGATCCAAAGGAAGAGGGGCAACTCGACCCCAAGGAAGAGGGATAACTCGATTCCAAGAAAGGGGGTAACTCAATCCCAAGAAAGCGGGGTGACTCGATCCCTAGAGGGGTATTCGATCCAAAGGAAGAGGGGTAACTCCATCCCAAAGAAGAGGAAGAGGGGTAACTCAATTCCAAGGAAAAGGGATAAAAAACAAAGGAAGCAATTTGGTTTGAAATAAATTCAGAAGTAGTAGGAGCAGGATGTTTTATTTTCTTACCTGTTTTGATACTGAAAAAGCTTGGGGTATTTTATGACGAGGTTTTAGATACAAGTTTAGGGAGTAAACAATTTAGGGCTGCTGTACCCGTGACCTTATAATACAGAAACACAAACTTAGAAAACGTACCTAGATGCATACAAGCCACTACGGCCAAGAGGGGCGCTCTCGGTTCTAGGCATTGTACTAGATTACCTCGCTTTGGTGTCTGATGTGATCCACTACCGATTGTAATGTAGAAATAGTTCTTGTAGTAAAGTTGTTTTTCTTCGCCAATGACATTCATATTCAAAGCAACAGAACTAGAATCGCCTTAAAAAAATCAACATTCATTACTTCCAATGATGCTAGTCATACGAAAACCTTTAGTTATGCTCAAAAACAACTTGTGTCTAAGACCTGCTTCGGAGTTGCCAATGCTGCCGGCACAACGCTTTTCTACCCACTTTACGACTAAGCAGGTGAAATCATCCAACATGTGATCTGACGAGCATAGTGGTGCAGAACGCGTGCGAATTAAAATTTTACTTAAAATTTAACTCATTCCCGCGTATAACCTCATGCTGTTTGCAGCTTTTCATTCAAACTGAGACACCGCGTCCGGTAAAATGCCAGGTCCCACCATCTGTTCGTCACATACAAGAGAAGAAATCCCCGCAAATTGTCTTTTCCAAAAGCAGAGCAAGCGAAGCGCGGATTTTTTTTTCCCAATCCTTTTCGTGCAGGGCGGCAAAGGAAGCTTCAAGTGGCCACTCCTACCTTCTACCGCCGCAGCAACTATTGGAGTCGACCTAACAAAGTCTGAGCTAACGACACCGCATACATTGTACCTCGGACCGAACAGCTGATTTTCTGAGGCAAGCAAGGTTCATCGCATGCGTAAGCCAGCTGCGTTTCAGCGGATACTTCTGTGTTGAAACTCGCATCCGTTCCCACCTATACACAAAAATTTTAATTGCAAACAGAATCATCGAAAAAAAAACGAATTTAACAACTATAAAACATCAAACTCTCCCTGAAAAAGTATTTAAAATTTACACTAAATGGCTTTAACGCAGCTAAACCGAAACATCAACAGTGTATGCGCAAAGATGGAGCAGAGGAACCGCTCATTACATCAGAGCGCTCTTTTTAAAGCCACCTAATAAAAACCAAGACAGCAGCCGTAATCAAATGGTATGCGTTCAAATCTCTCACCATGACTAAATTGTGCTCTTGAAACAGAAACATAGCAATGATTTTCATTACTTGACGGCTTCTAACGAGCTGCAAATTTACTAAAAGTAACACCAAGAAAAGAGGAAGAAGAGAGAAGTTGGTTTTACGTCATTTTCCCCGCTTTTCACAGGCTCACAGGTGCTGATTCAATGTATGTCTACCACCACACACTCGCCGCCGAAGCAGACTTTTCGCTGGAGCAACATAGCACTTTAAATTCCGGATGCCCTTCGTCATGAATACCAGCAGTGTTTCTATTCAGTTTTGAACTTCAGACTATTTGCTCTGAAGCCCGCAACAATACCACTAGACCACGGCGGCTGAGAGCCAAGCGTAATATTTAGTTGAAAACTACAAAATAAGTGTAGACAATTCTTCTACCCCTAATACAGCTGTCATGCTAGCATAATGAATGAGTGGAAATACAATGCGATATAACAATATTTGGCTCGACCAAAAATACATTTACTATACGTGCGCAAATAAAACTTTACAATACTTGTTGAAATATTATGGGTGCAAAGGACACGTTATCGATCCTCAGGGGAGGCGGAACTTGACTTGGGTCGGCATCACTGAACACTGCGCAGTATGTGGCATTAACCAACGTTACTTCAATAGTCAAGAATATGCAATGAGGTGCAAGTGGATGGAACAAAACTAAACAAAAGTTTTGAGTGAGGTTTTGCACGACACAGTAAACGTGTTCTAGGCTTTCCTGTAATCAGTTTTACGTTCATTTAGGCGTATTAGCTCATGTCTGTTGGCTAGCTTTTAGTCATTCTGAGCGACGGGGACGGGGAAACAACTAGCTAAAGCTCTTCTCACAATTTGCGTCTGGAATTCAAAAGATCACTTTCTAATCAGTCTGATGTAACAACAGGTGGTTAGTGTTAGACATACACCCCATCATAAACGTCGGATTTAACGTACAGGGTTCCCACACCATTTTCAAAACTAAATCCCATGACTTTCCATAACTTTTTTACGACTTTTCCATGACCATTACTAAAGCATTTTTACGCATTTTTAAATACATCTATCAGTTCACATTGAAATAGCTCTTGCGGTAACGAGATCAAATTCTTGTTAATTGCTTCTTGTGCTAACGTTTTCATTTGCCAACATTACTCGTATTTAACTTGCATTATTTTATCATTCAATTTTAACATCTAGAAACATAAAATCTGGTTAAACACACCTTACTACCATAAAGGTACTCTCACAAGGTACTGATAAAACATAATACTTAATGAGAAAACATTCCGTTAAATTTCTCATTACTGGCATATTTAACTCAAACTATCTTAACTAAATTTGAATCTTTCAATGTTTTAGCAAACTTTCTAAGGCTTCTTATGCTACTATTTGATATAAAATGAAAAATGCAAACTAGCACATGCAATAACCCAGGACATTGCAATTAAAATCACAAACAACTACAGTGAGGCTATGAAAACAATACCAAAATAGTTACTTCTTCTAGCCAGAAAAATACCTCTTTTGTGATTTTTAACCCTGCAATCTCTGAGCTGAGCATTTTACTTAGAATAGCTTTTTAAGCTGGAATATCATTGTTATTAGAATAGTATCAAACCAACAATGATATGAAAAACTAGATTACAGAAAGCCCCTTTACAATTCTCATTTAACTGGATCAAGAAATAGTTGAGCAATTTTGATGTTAACTATGACTTTATGCAATCTAGGTACAGCATGAATGAACTAGTTACAGGAGTTATAACAAGATGAAATGCCACATTAAAAATTAACAAGAAACAGATACACAGAAAATTTTAGGGCTCAAGAAAATGATTCCACAATCTAACAGAAAAACATCTCTCTCTCTCTCTCTCAGTAAATCTAGCATAAAAGATTCACATAAGTTCTTTTTTTTCAAACAAGTAAATTGTGGTGCTGTAGTTGCATTGAGCAGAAAGCATAATAAGAAATATAGTTTAACAACAACTCTCCCAGTTAAAAAAAAAACACATCAACCACCAATGTTCAACAAAAAATCATGATAGAGCATGGGCAATTTAAATACGGAACCAATGTGATACTTCTTAAGCATACAAAGATAAATGCCATTCCATAAACTTCAACTTTTTTTCAAAACACGTACTTGGTCACAAAACTTTTTCTCATTTTCTTCACTTTCGCCCGCCTTTGTAGCTAATCTGTCTGCTTCTAGGCTCATAGTTTGGATGCTTTTATTTAATAACTTTCTTTTACAGTCAACTCTACGAATTTCATCTTCTACAGCTTTCCTCTTTTTAGCTTTATCACTCTTAGCACGAAATTTCCTTTGCTGCCCGAACATTTCGTTTCAGCGTGGGGATAAAAAAAAGCTCACAGAAATGATTAGCATCACTCTTGACACTACTGTACACAAAGCGACTCGCAACTAAGGTTTTCTCTAGTCTTCAACCAAAAGTTCGCTGTTGACTGAAAATCCTCTCTCGACTGCAGTTTGACCATGCAAAAACGTGAAGATAATTCTAAAACTTTCCCACACCTTTCCGTGCTTTGCATCTTTTATGCATTTCTAATAGAATTTATCAAACCTGTCTGTATTCATGTTGAAACTCAAAAACTCATCAAGATGGTTTGTTTCATTTGCAATACAAAGCCTTTGAACCGAGTAAGAATTTCGTCGCAAGCTTCTGTCAAACACCACTTTCCATTGAGCAAAATCTGCAGAAGTCGCTCAAACCTAACCTGTGCTTCTGCCGAATCGGACACCAATTTCTGTGGTACGACACTCATCAAACTCTGAACCAAAGAATACTTTAAAGGACATCTTTCCAACAGTTTGATTACAATAGCAGACAAAAACTTAATGTAATCATTTTTGAAAGATAAGATACATAGTTCACTAGCAGCTTTTTTTTCTCTTACTTTTTTTTGAAGTACCTCGAGCAGCAAAGCCAACATGCTTTGGGTTTTTTTGGCTCTTTTTGTCAGCAGGGTCAATAGTAGACAACTTCTTGAACGCATCGGCTTTTTCTAAAACTTCTTTTTTAAAAATCAGCCCATGTTAGCAAACAACAAATCTTTCAAAGACAAAGCCAAGAAAGGAGTCATTGGAGCTTCGGTTTGAAACTTCAACAAAAATGCTTGCAAAGATTTTACCACAGCAATAAAAAATTCCAGCTTAGCTTCAATTAGGGCATCATAGCATGCAGATGCGACAGAAACAAAAAAGCAGAAGCCGGAGCTTTTCTCTCACTCTTCACAGATTTCACATATTTGTTGACATGAGGCCAAATTTTCAAAGCTTGTTCAGCAATCTTGATATCTTCTACCCATCTATGCTGACAAAACTGAAAGGGAAACAAATCACTTCTTTTGCTCCCTTTTCAAAACTTCCATGGACAACATGCAAACTACAACTTCCAATATTTAGCAAGTCTGGGAGTTCTTCACCTTTGCGTTCTTGCAAAAGATTGTGATAGAACTTCCAGTTTACATTGGGACCATCCACAGATATTTACACCAAACTGCCGGGGCTAAGCATAGCCATTCCATTTTTAAAATGAGTCAACATATTTGCTGCTGTAGCATGACCCATAAACTCTGAATTAAGGTATCTTTCTGCTACTTTATTGCTTTCGCTGCCACAGAATCTAACTATCATATCCATTTGCTTTTTCTGGTTGATTTGATTCAAGCTTTCATCAAACGATAAAGTAAAGTACTTGAGTGCAAGAATTTTCCCTATAAGCAGCTCATGAAAATAAGGATAAATGCCGAAACACGCAAAATAGCACACTTTGTAGTTCCACATGAATATGACTGTGCAATCTGACTATCTGAAAACATTTTAGAAAATAAACAGCTGATATCTCTGCATGAACTAAATGAGTAGTGACTGGTTGTTACTTTAATAACCCACAGAACTTCTGCATGCAACACTTCCTCTGACATCATCGAAGATGTGCTCGGTGATGATACCGGCACTGTTGACACATCACTGGTTTGTTCAGTAACAGCCACAATGGATGAAACTAGTTCACCAGATTCGTTGGTTGTAGACGCAGACTTATTTGTCCTGCCAAAGAAGTCAGTAATTGATTGTGTGTGTAAGGACTTTGCTTGTGCTTCATAATCTGATTGTGTTGTTTGCTTTTCATGTGGCTTGTAGCAGCACCGATCCCCATGTTTGATATATCAAACAATTTTCTGCACAACTTGCAGTACCCTTTACTGTCATCTTTTGTTTGCTGCAACCAAGCAGCAAACTCTGGTTCTTGCAACCAAATTTCACAAAAGTGACATCGCTTGGATGCCATATCAAGCACTGATTACAAACAAACTACTAACTTACTAGAATTCTTACTACTTACTAACACTTGCTTGTAACTATTTTCTATAACTTGCCTGTAAAATAAAAGTTTTGATCCATTAAGTTGTTTTGTAGATTTTTGTATATAAGAAAAAAATATTTGGCAATTGTCCTTCTTGTACAGTAGCAAAATTGCGCACTTTTCAGAAGCAAGATTGGTTTTGGTTTTAGGTTAAGGCTCATTTGTTAGCAGTAAAGTCTGAGATTAGGCTTTGGTTAATGATTTTAATGATTATATTTTGAATTTTGAGCTAATAAAAGCGCAACAATTGCATCAACAACACAATGCTGTTGCTGCATGATCTACTCTTAAACCATGAGATAAAAAAAAAAGATTTTTTTGCCTACAGTAGTTACATTATATCTGAAAAGCAAGTAAAAGGTGCATATCACAATAATTACCTTTAATCGAATTATATAACGTATTACAGAATGCAAATATATAGGGTGTACCAATATGATCTGACACATTGGGAGGTTTAATAAAAGCCAAACTAGTAGATAATTTATAAAAACTTTGTATTTTTCGAATGAACATGGAATGCCATTTTATTTTATTTACACCAAAATGTATTTATATATTAAAAAGTTTTATTTTTTATTTATTTTCAGAAAATCCTTATCAACCGGAGCGGCGAGCATCGTGCATTCATTGTTAAAACATTTTTTTAAAAGCAACGAATCAGTAACTCCTACTCGTGCGAGTAGGTAGAGGATCAAGTCTTTTGAGCTTTAAGTGCAAACGGAAAGCTCTGTGCGTTGCAGTTACTGATTCGTTGCTTTTGAAAAATGTTTCAACAATGAATGCGCGATGCTCGCCACTCCAGTTCATAAGGATATTCTGAAAATAAATAAAAACTTTTTAAATATATAAATACATTTTTGTGTAAATAAAACAAAATGGCATTACATATGCATTCGAAAAATATAAGGTTTTTATAAATTATCTACTATGTTTGGCTTTTATTAAGCCTCCCAATGTGTCAGATCATTTTGGTACACCCTGTATGAGATTTTTTGGAGTTAGGTAACCAACAGATCTTGATACTACAAAGTAGGTTTATAACTATAACTTTGAAAATATAAGTGTTGAGTAGATTATGACTCAGTGTACTGTACTTTTATAATCTTCCCACCTGACGTGGCGTATCACACTGCCACACTACTTCACTTGTCATACAAATAAATATCATATTAATACATTATCCAAATAACAAGTATTAAATTTATTTATTCAAAAAATTTATGAAGTAAGGTATTAAAACCGATTGTATTTGCTAAGTTACAGCTACTGGTATTACTATTAACTTTAAACAATTTTTTTTTCAGCTCCCAGCAAAATTTCATGACTTTCAATTTTTAACAAATTTTCCATGACCTTCCTGGAAGGTTTTTTTTCCAGGATTTTCCATGACCGTGGGAACCCTGACGTAATACGAAATGTGGTTACGACATTGATATAATTGTTGGAATAAATGTCGTATGAGACACTAATATAAGCGTGATTTACAGCGTATCAATTGCAACTAATTCCAATTTTGAAATTAAAGCCATCAAAAATACTTCAACCTGCAGATGCTGTAGGGGCCAGCCGCAAAGCAATGTGGAATGCGTCCGTTCTATCGATGAAGAAACCGCCAGACCAATGGCACGACGGTTCATCTGCCAGTCTCACACACAGCAAAGTATCCAAGTCCACTCTAGGCCAGTGGAAAACACAGCTGGACCCTACACACAAATATGAACTAGGTTAAATAACAGGTCTAACTTTAGCCTCAATTTGGGTTTTACTCGCAGCAAAGAGTAACACACGACTTTTTTTCGATATTGTCTAGATTGTTTTAGTAAATCCGGAGATTCTTCGCACTCCCTGACTCATTTCAAAGCTATTAGGGACTTGGGGTCGATGGTTTCAAAGAACATCCCACTCAGGTTACTTTTTTTGGAACTAAATTTGTTTACGGCAAGCAATATCCTTGGGATACCTTAACCGTTGCTTTCATACATGAATGGGCAGAAAACCTTAGCCTTAGCTTTTGAAACATGGGCTGGTAAATTGAGTCGCCTCTTACAACTTCTTGGGCGAGCAAATAAACTACGCCCGGTTGCTGCATACGCTCTGTTGCTGCATACGACAGCATGGTTAAATAAAGAGTTGAATTTGCTGCTTAAAGTCTAGGAGTTCGATTCTCAGAGAGCTACGTTGCTTGCGGCATCAGCGTTTGCTTTAAAGCTCACGCTTTGGGTTCAAACCACGGCTCGAGCCGACTGCGATGGCAAGGATGGGTAAGCGCTGACTCATGGATCGCAAGATTGCTTCGCTAATTGCTTGGCATTCGATAAATCAATTTATTCTTCAATATTCGACAAAATGGTGAGTTTTACGCTGACCATTTTGTCGAATATTGAAGTAAACTGACTTTTAAATTACAAGACTAGCTTCTGTACATAATCTTAATATCATAAGAGATCCGTTTTTAAATTTGTTTTATCGCTGCTGAAACGTTTATCCAAGGTATCATATTTTCTGATCGTCAAATGTTGTTTGGTTGCTACATCATTACTCCTTTGGCTCATGACCTTCACAAAAATTATCTCTACTTGTTAGCGGCGCTTATTGGAAATGGCTCTGTAGCAGCCGTGCTGGCAACTACGACAGAGGTTGGAAAACAAATCCAAGTATGATTGGAAAGGTTTTGCAGATACTGGAGAATCAGTGCCCAACTATCATTACCTGGAATAATGGTTAAATGACAGCCAACACCAGACGAATCGACGCGGTATGACGTGGCATGCCTCTGAGCGAAGTTAAGCCTGTGATTCTTTGTCTTATTGATTAGTAAAAACCTAGGAGCAATTGTCACGATGTGGGTGTGTAAATAGCGTCCCCATCCCCGCCGTACACTGACCCCAATGCAGAATTCTCGGTTGGGGGTCCCGTCATTTGTAATCTAAAAGAGCAACGTAAATTAGGCAAGAATACACAAAGAACGTCTGCGAAAACACAATTAGGCCTTTTTCTTGATGCAATAGCTCTCATACAAATTACGCCTAGGCCAAACTAAATATTACGTCCATTTTTCCCGCTTTTGCAGGCTTAAAAATGCTGAGTTAGTGCGCGTCTGCCACAATCCACTCGCTTTCATCTCATTCGTACTTGCTACAATCAGACTTAATACTGGAGCAACACTGCACTTTAAATTTTGAATGCCTTTCCAGACAAGCATCAAAGGCGTCTTAATGAAGATACGAACTTGCAACTTTTGTTCTTCACTATAAAACAATTACCACTACACTGTGGTTAAGCGCAAATGAAACGAGTGATATGATATCTCAACTGTTCCAAGCAAAGGCTAAGTCACAAGTTGGCAGTCAGAACGTACCAGCTTCAAGTTTCGAGTGCATGAGCCACCGTCGGTTGAAAATCGTTCGCAAAAAGAAGGAATTCCTTTCAAGTTTTGCGCGGAATTAACATTTCGCTCAATTTGAGCTTTCGCGCCAAGTCTCATCGTGCACAGATACGGTGCATCTCGGTTGGCGTAGGAAAACAACAGCGGCTGTAAGCTGCGCGCCTGTTCGTGGGTCTCATACTGCCCGGCGGCTAGCTTGCTGCAACCCTCCTGCTTCACAACAATGGGTAAACCTGAAAGTAAAAAGACAAAAAATAGACGAATTTAAGTAAAAGCGATAGAGGTATCTCGAATTGCAGGAATTAAAGGGCGAGCCACAATCCCGAGATTGTGAGCTCAAAGCTCCGGCGGATTAGAGTTGTACAAGAATTTGACAAAAGCACTTTTCGCCGATTATGCCTGTTTGGTTGTTGGTTCGTGGAAAAGCAAACTGTGCCAGCAGTGCTGGCGTCAGAGAAATGCGTTCCATGCATAACTAAAAATATTCCATGCATAAACTGTAGGTGCTCCAGCAATCTGAATGTCATTGAAGTCATCACTCGACTGCAGTATACAGAGCATTTCTCCTTTAAACACTAAAATTAAGGAGAAAAAAATTGCTGGAAAATCGTATTTCCAAGGGCACCACACAAAGCAAGTTAAAACTGCACCTGTTTTGTTGACAATCCAGTATCCAGCCATTACTGACACTTTGACAGAACAACCAAGCCTCCATAGCACGCGCACGTTTAATATGAGAGTTTCGTTTTTCCAGTCTTTAATGAGCATTCGCATCTGTGAATTGGACTACAAATTATACAACATACAGCACAACAGCAAAAATGCGTAAACTAAGGCACAAGCAAACACAGTTTTGCTTAGAGCTGCACAGTCTCAACGGCCGTGTTGCTAAGCTCAACTGAAAGGCATTTCATTTGGCGTATTCCAACCAGAATTGCCACCTTGAAATTTTTGTAAAAGTCCCAACAGAAAGGAGCCAAGAACTTATTAGTTTGCTGGGTTCAAAGAATGCTTTGGATGAACTAGCTAGGGCGAGTGGAGTACGATGGTATGGACATGTTTTGAGAAGGGATAATGATGACGTTTTGAGAAGAGCGTTGGATTTTGAAGTGGCGGGAAGAAGAGAGCGTGGGAGACCAAATTGGATGTGAAAAAGACAAATGGAAGAACATATTGATCAGATTGGACTGAAAAAGGAAGATGCCATTGACAGAACGAAGTGGCGTGATGGTGTCTACGAACTTTCAAGAAACATGAGATGAATCCGGCCACCTGCATCAACGGAGACAAAACCGGATTAAAAAAAGTGGATTGCTCTCTCTCTTCAACAATGGCACAAAATCATTTCGAAAATTGCAATTTTTGCGCAGAAAATTCCAACACTTGAAATTGCTATGACTCATATTGATCTCCAACAAAAATGGGTGTTGGGCAAAAAACTTGAATCTAATCTTTTTTTCCACTAGAAAAATCTTTTACTGAATACACGCAACAAATTTTACGATCTTTGCCCAAAAACTAACAGCAAATTCTCTATTGCAAGTTTACTACCAACAAAAAGTTTTCGTTCAATAAGAGAAAATTACAAAATTTGATCTCGAAAACCCCAAATATTTTCCCAACACTTTTAACAAAATCAAAACTCCCACAAATTTACAATTTGTTTGAAAATTCTCAAAATCTTGGGATATGTTCTCAAGGCTGATGACAACCGGGGTTCCGACAAGCGAAAATAACGCCAAGCAATTCAAGCGGAACGGCACAGTGGAAAACTCCAACACAGACAAATTTACTACTTCAGGCGCCTTTTTTGTTACTTCCACGGGTGAGCGCAGGACAAAAACGCAATAGAGCAACTGCAACAAAGCAGTCACCACTATCGGTCAGCAGGCATCGCACCTGATCGCCACAAGTCACAGGCTGGCCATGCTTTGCCAATTAGAATAGTGAAGCTGCTCTCTTAGCATGTCGTAAGAGGCGACTTTTGGGTACCCAGCAATGGCAGTTCGCCTTGTTGGTGGTGGGCTACCAGTCTACAACTTGTATTCATGATTGATTCGAAATACAACGCCGCTTTTCCTCGCCTGATCTCGATTAAAGTAGCGGAGTGAACTTGGAAAACTGTTTCGTACATTCCTATCCCAATGAAGAAGAAGGTACAAAACAACAAGGCCTAAGCTCACAATTGACGGGTTGAAAGTTTGATGCCAACGGAGAAGTCACTTTGCGACTGTCTCTCCGCTTGGTTGCGGCGAGTTTGCAAAACTGGCAACTTTGATGAGACCTGATGTTAAGTTTTCATTTTTTACCTAAAAACAATCAATGACTTTCTAGCGATTGAAAGTATCTACAGGATATGTTCTATTTACTCTACTCTTCCTTAAAAGAGGGCAGGAATGAAGCAGAAATCCAGGTACAAACCGCAAACCCAATCAAGATGAGCTTTGGGAAAAGCGACAGTCCATTTCGAGCCAGTCATGAATACGAATTGCAGGTTGGTAGCCTCACCACAACAAAGTGGACCGCAACCGGCTGGTGCCCAAAAGTCGTTCACTGTAACATGCTGGGTGAGCAGCTTCACTGTTCTAACTGGTGAAAACCAAGGCTATTTCTCAGTTTCCGCCATCTAAACTCATGAAACTATGTCAACTACGCTGTAAACAGCTTGCTCACTTGAAAGTTTTTCACAAAGGCTGGTACAATGAGTTCCCGACAGCTTTGAAACCCATCAATAAGACAACCGACAATGAGGGAAGACTGGTTGCCAGGGTAAACATGGACAGCGTGGGGCGTTCCATCGACGCCTGGCTTCAGAGTTCCTTCGACGTTTTTATTCTAAACAAATTAAAAAACCGTTTCACGCTTTTCCAACCGCACTAATGCGAGATAATGTCGGGTACCGTTAGTCACGTGGTCAAGCCGATTGAAGCTGGACGGGATTTACTTGGACTTAGGCTACGGCAAATTGTACTGCTGCCTTGCAGTAGCTTCTACCTATGTAGAAATACAAGGCCTGCTTAGAAAGTGACACTGATTTTATAACTTTTGATCAAATCACGTCGTAGCAAATTACCTTCGCGCGATAAAACTTGAAGTATTAACAATATGTTTAGTTGAAGCAGCAACCGCCTGCCTATTTTGTAAAGTTATTGCAAACATATTTGGTTTGCACGTCATGAAAACAAGCAGGCCATTTTTGCAAAGCGTTTTTTAAATATCTCGTCTCGCACTTCTCAAAAATAAGTGCGAACACGACAGAATGAGCATCGTCATACATTCACGTTTGGTTTAAAGCTTGACATGAACGCCATTAAAACCTTCAGAAAATTTCAGAAAGCATAGCGAGAAAACGTCTTGTCTTGAGCACAAATGTTCAGATAACGAATTGATGTAGCGTCGTGACAATACATCTTGCGCACGCCAAATTTGATTGCAAAATTTTTGGCCAGTCAGCAATGCGCATTTCTTTGCACAGTCTATCTATTAGCATGATCTTACTACCTGTGACTTAATTTTGTTTCCAAGGTAGAGAAGTCATCTTAAAAGACAACACCGCGGTACTCAGGATAACATCCACCGGGCCGTGACCGACAACTGAAAGAGCGTTCCGGTTTTGGCGCGCAGCGCTGTTCTAAGCAGTGGCAACAACGCCTCAACTGTTTAGTGGTTTCCCAAAAAAACTATTTTGAAGAAAAGATTGATGTGCAGTTTTCTTAACATAAAACAATTGTCTTAATACAAAAAGTGGTTAAAAAGTCTAATTTCTGGTCAGAGCTGGCCTCTCTTACTTTTATATAATACCGAAGATCGCAGGGCAGCAAGTTGGAGATAACAACAGGAGGTAAAATCACAATGGTGTGTCCTGGTAACGGGGGTAGACATCCCTCCCAGTCGGACGGAGCATGTACTTCCCCTTGCTGTGACAGCATCTCGCATACTTCTTCATACGAAGGATAGGCAAGGCGTTGAATGCACACCGCAAAGCTGAAAAATAAATGGAAACCTTGTCTAAAATGACCTCAGCAGTCAAGAAAGCGAAACCCCGCCTTGAATAAAAAGATATTTTACGGCAATTTCTTCTGCTTGGTTTGTGTGCTTGTAGAGAAAATGGACTGTGTCAGCAGTAAAACAACTTAAAAACGCTAGTTGTTCAGTGTATAGTTGTATTGGTTTTCCCATGTAGGATTAATAAAAACTGGATAGGCCGACTTCGAATCTGCTAGTGTCAGTGCATAAATAAAAACATTAAAAAAATCGCTCTGGCTACAAGATCATCTAACTCACTAAAACTTTTCTTGACTTGAGACAGCACCCAGGCATTCAATCTGAAAAAATGGAAACATTTTATGACGTCAGCACCAATTTTGCAGCAAAATTATGAGCAAAATGCAAGCGAAAATGTAATAAGCCAAAACTACAGACTGAATATAACGGTTTGGTTTGAACTCATCCTAGCTAGTCAACATGTTTCTAGTCTACATTTTACCTTTCATGCTCGTAGAAAAGCGAAAGGGCAACAAAATATGGCTATTGTTCAGATCTGTATCGAAGTTACCAAGTTTCAACATTATGCTTGAACCGCTTCATCATATTTACAATAAATTCACTGATTGTTAGAATGCGCCAAACTCAGGAAATCATCGTGAAGTGTCATCCGCAAAAATACAACCATGGTAACCGTTAATTTTACCGCGTATCACCATAAAAACCAATGAAATATTGAGTCATACATACAAGCATTGACTGTTCTTTTTTAGCAATTTCTATCGATTGCCATTTGATAAAAGCGCTGCTATAGTTGTACGACGGTATGCTGTGAGAGTTCATACATGGCCGCACTTTGATGGGGCAGGATGTCAAAGAAAGAGGAATGTACTGGGTCTCCCCCGGTTCCAAGCTGAACACATGTTTGCGTTTAAAGTCAAACTGGCGACAGAAAGTCTGCAACTATAGGGCCCAACACGTTTCGCAATAAGCAGCACGACCCAACAGAATTGGCGTTTGCTTTTAGGCTCAGGTTTCTGATTCAAATAGCAGCTTTTGCTCGGGACGATCGCAATGGCATGTATGAGGTACCAGATCCGGTCTTTCAAACGCTCGGTTCACTTTGTGTTCGATGAGCTGAAGAAGTTTTCAACATTTTACTAATGATGTACTGATTTATGTAGCTCAGAACGACCAAGTGCTAATAACGCAATCAGGAGCGCGATATCAGCATAGCTTTCTCGCTGTTTTGCTTCTAGAAAAAAAACACTTCACGGCAATTACAGTTGTTTGGTTGCAGAGGCTGCGGTAAAAATGAAGTGGTTTTGAACGCAAAGTTGTTCAGCGTATAACAACAAAAGTTTATCAGGGGAGGGTTAAATCATCACACAAGCAACGGCGGCAGCCAACGGTAAGCAAACTACTCACATTGGCAAGGTGTGGTCGCCGTGCTTCGAGTTCAGTAGAAGCTGTATCGGTATTTTCACTCGGCTTCGAACGGTCAGAGCCGAGCGCACCGTCACAACCTTCTGGGCGCTTCCTTTCAATGAAACACTGAATACCACACGTACAGGTACCGATGGTCTAGAATAGAAGATTAAGTTGATATTTAAATCACTTTTTCGGTAAAGCACGAAACTATTCGTTGCGGCATAGAGTAGGTCTACCACTAGCCAACTGCTTTGCCACCAGACTTTTTTTTATCACATAGATCTTTTAATTTCTAAATACTTTCTAAATCAGGGGTTCCCAAACTTTTTGCTTTGCGGACCCCTTTTTTGTGAATCTGCTGTTTTGCGGACTTTTTTTTGCGAATGTGCTTTTTTGCGGACCCCAATTATATGTGACAATACTTTTGTCACCCGACTCACTTACAATAATATCAATTAAAATACGTACACAAAAGAAAATAAAGCTGTCCTCTAAAAAAAGCACTTGTATTGCTGCCGCGATTGTGTCACTCGCGGTCCGGTTCATCGTCAGGCTGGAGTTACTTTTCATAATTTCACTGAAGTGACTTTCCGGGACATTTTGCTAACCGAGACAACCGTTGATTGATTGACTTATCGGGACGGAGCCACGGACCCCAGTTTGGGAACCCCTGTTCTAAATGATAAACCAGTAAAACTTATACGTAAGCAGGAAGTTAAAATCAAGTTCAGACTAATGGCGGGGAATGAGATCCAAACGAAGATTTTACTTTTTCCTATCATAACACTGTAGACCAAGTGCTTGGTAAATCTGTCGATTTGATCATATAGTAGCAAAAATTTATTAAAAAATAGAGTCAATCGATTTTGTCTCCTAACTATTTTATACGCTTACATCGAAGTTTGCGAGATAATCAAACTCACAGCTATGCGCTAAGTGGGGCTAAGTGGTATTTTCCTAAATTAGAATTGTGAAGCTGCTCACCTAGCATGTCGTAAGAGGCGACTGTCGGCCACCCACCAATGGCAGGAATGGGGGCCATCAGCTTCATGACTGGTTTGAAAAGGACAGTCGATTTTTTTTTGGTCCGATGAGCGCATTTTCTTGTTTGATTAAGTTTGCAAAATGCAACAGGAAGTCCCACATTTCCATTCAAAGAAAGAAGTAAACTCAGCGCAAGTCGTACTGGATCGTTAGCATTATTAAAATCACATACTTACTCATAAACATTTGAACTTTTGTTGATTTGTTTAAACGCATGTCTAAAGTAAATCCCAACTTTACTGACCGTAACTGGTTGAAACGTATTCCACTCGTCGACTTGCACAATTATCTACATTATACAGCTCGTTGTTGCTGTTACAGATTTAACCTTATCAAACACGTAAACACTCGGCGCATTATCAATATATACAGTTCCAAACAAATAATGACTGCGAGAACAGCATGGAAAATCAGTTTATTTTGAGTAGGTGATTGTGCAAATGCACAGCTATTTCAGTTTGCACTGTCGCAGCAACAATCGCCAGAACCGATTTTTGTCGTCTTTCCAATCCATCACCTTATTGTCCAAACCATGTAGTTAACACACCTGATGCAGTTTTAATGACTCTGTCCGCTTGTGGCGCTGTTTTTCATGTATAGTAGCGAAGTTGAAGGAGCAATCTTGCCCTGGATACACCTCCATCCATTGTGTATTGTGTTCTGGATTCCGATGCGTTTCTATAGAAACTCGACTTTTACCCAGTGAAAGCACAAGAAAGATATTGCCACAAAATCCATTCAAACAGAAAAGCATACAAGAAATATTGAGGAAAAATTCAAATTCACTCAGTAAAAAAGAAATACGATTCTATCACAAACACATGCACACGAGCTCGCGCGCGTGCACACACACACACAAAACCCAAACGCTAAAGCCAACGACATACAATCTTCTCATTTGCATACAAAAAACCTTATGAA
The DNA here is from genome assembly GCA_963675345.1 of Trididemnum clinides. NCBI lineage: Eukaryota > Metazoa > Chordata > Ascidiacea > Aplousobranchia > Didemnidae > Trididemnum > Trididemnum clinides. The sequence goes on from OY776305.1 coordinate 17,344,485, forward strand.
CACGAAAAAGCACACCACAAAGCAATTAACACTCCAACCAAGCACGCAAGAAATTCACACAATATACCTGTTCCAAGCTGATTCCCTTCGAGCAGCGCAGCAGTGCGTGTGGAGAATCGTAGATGTGATCCAGTCAGATTTCTCAACACATAAGCAACTAGTGGAAGACGCTTACGAGCAAAAGAAGCCTTTTTGCCATCGTTTGCACAAGCATAGTCCTTTTGCCAAGCAGCAGTCGTTTTCTTAACCGTTTCGATGAGAGCAGAAGTGACAGTGACGTCGAATCTAAACCAAGTTTTTAGTAAATTTTACGACAGCATGTGGCAACAAAACTTTAACAACAGTTTCGCTGAAAGCTACTTGCGACAAACTTATCAGTCGCAGTCGTCGTCGCATAGTGGTAATTGCTCCTGACTTTGAAACAAAAGTCTGGGGCTCGAAAACTTTATTAAAACACCACTGATAAATTGAAGGGGATGCGAAATTATAGCGTCGTGTTGCTCCAGAAAAAAGTTTGATTTGAAATACACCCACTGAACTATCACGTTTAAGCTCAGCAAAGTGAAGAAAAACGTCAAATTTAGCGTATCAACAGCGGCGTTAACTAAAATAGAAATGAGCTTAAGTGAATGAGTCTTCTTGCGCTCTTTCCCACATAATTTTCATTCTTGCTATCTCCCTAATGACATATTTTCTAGTAAGTACTGAAGCAAGTAATAAAAAACAATTAGCAGAGCATCCATATATCTCTAAACAAAGCATTGACGGCTAATGACCACGCAATTGACAAGATAGTACTTTATAAAAGGACGAGGGAGGCATTAAGATCTGTAAGTTAGTCTACGTGCTCGGTCTCGATTAGGCAGAACTTCAGGCCAAATCGTTTTAAAGCAACAACACCACAAAAATACAGCTTTTGAAAAAACAAACAGTGACGGTAGTAAAAAATCAAACCAAAACGCTCAAGCTTTTCGTTCTTCACGACAACCTTTTAGGCAAAGCTGCATAATATTTTAACTAACAAACCAAATCTAAAATACCATTAACCTTGAGACTTCGTCACTGTTTGGTTTATCAAAAGCGAGAAGAAGTTTTTGCATTTCTGAATTACAGTATGCAGAAGCACACAAATTTAAGTCAATGACCATGTTCTTCGGAATGTACTACACATACTATTTAGATATAAGCATTTCACTTCATCTCTACAAAAATAGAAAAAACTGTGAAATCAGCAAAAGATTGTAAAAACAGCTGTAATTAAGGTCTCACCTGTCTGAGGCCTGAACTTCAACATTCCATTTCCCTGGGGAAACATCAGTACGCCCTTTTGTGTGGCTCCAATTCACATTGCATCTCCATGGTTCCAAAAAGGGTTCCCATAAAGACAGCATCCTATAAAATATCATAAATTCGAAATAAAACTGAGTTGGCTCAGGAGCAATCGTAGCCTAAGCAGTGAGTACACTGCAACAAGGGCATCCATCCGGTGCAACCCTATCAAAAGAACTTTACTTTAATACGACCTATTTTACCTGCATTGCAAGTTGGCGGCTATAAATCAAGTACCTTGATTATGCAAACAAGCTAGAGCTGCAATGGCGCAAAGAAAGTGTTCTGGATTTCAGAGCACGTAGTTAGGAATTCAAAGCCTCAGCAAGCGCTTTCAGTGCTTAATTTAAGAACGGGATTCTTCTAATCCAGGGGTGTGCAACCTTTTTCACTGGGGGGCCACTTTCGAAAATTTTAACAACGTCGAGGGCCAGTCACCGCCAAATATGTATAAAATTATAAAATGCAAAACACAACCCGTGTATTATGTTATAAATTATTATATAGCATCACATACAGTTGGTTTTGAGGCTAGAAAGTTACAACACAACGTCCTTGACCTCTTGTGTGGTCGATTCGGCTATGAAAAGAATCGGATTTTTGCGTAAAGTCATAGACGGTACAAATAGCTAAATAAATCGATTTTTTAAAAAAAAAAATTTTTTTTGTCCTGCCATCATCGAGGGCCACATTGACTGGCCTGGAGGGCCGGATTGTGGCCCGCGGGTTGCACACCCCTGTTCTAATCAAATTCTGACGTAAATTCAGAAGGTTAGTCGTGCACAATAAATGATACACCTCATTAGACCTTCTTGCCTTTCTAGACCTTCCTGCCTCATTAGGCCTCTATTAATTTGAAACTTGCCTGTTGTAATAGTCTCCACTGAGATGAAAAGTAGCAGTTCCATCTTGTCCGAATAAAAGATCCTTGTAAGATGACGTCATTGAGGGGGCTATTCCCTGCCGGATTGCAAGAGTTCGCACAGTTAATTCAGAAAGGGGCACGTCGCAGTCTTCCCCACAGTCGTCGATTAAACAGACCCTTAAAACGTCAGCAGTGACGCTCAATCTTGCTACATTGAAAGGAGCAGGCTTGGCGGTGAGTTTCGGTTCAGGGTGCGACTGTAAAAAGTTTCATTTATTTCTATAACTTGTTGGAGCAATGTTGCCAATTAAATAATGCAATCTTGGGGTAAGTTGTCATGATAATCTAGTATCCATAAATTTAGTTGAAACTGTTTCATGTTCATCGATATTTGTTCTGCTTTTTGCGCATATGAAAAGTAGGTTTTAATAAAAACGTTTTTACAGCAGGCTTGAAGATGATTCAAAATTGAAATACAGGTTCTTGTAAGTGTTCATATCGCCTTGAAATTGCTTTTCAACGCGTTTTATAACTCTCGCCAGGTGCCTTTGCTTATATCACGCACAAACAGCCCACTCTTACAGGCATAGCAATGTTTCTTCCAATTAAATGGCAACGTAATCATTGACCTAACTTTCTGGGCACGTGCAGTTGTGAATTCAAAAAAGTCCAACGCAAAGAATCTTTACGGCTAAGAGTTATTTTGGCGCAGAAATCGGAAAATTGATCAACTTTAAAACTTTACAGACAGTGTATCGCCCGTTAGGAAACAGGAATTTAAATTATTGCTTTTCGTTTAGTCTGATGCAAAACGAGATCTTTGATGGTAAACTTTCGTAGCGATCGGTTTATTTCAGTGGCACCTCTGGCACTTGCTGTAGTTTGGCATGTTCCACCAGCCATTCGCCGGCCAATTCAACGTTGGCATTGTTAAGAGTCAGAGCTTGCATCACATCACTGCGGGAGTAACCCAATTCAATTAATGGCTCCATCAATCCAGCAAATGGTTCATACTGTGTCCTAGCTCGTGAAGCTCTGTTTAGGCTAGCATCGTCTGATGCACTTGCTAAAAAAAAAAAACCGAGTTATAACAAAAATTGGAAGCGCTAATAGTACACTTGTGATACAATCATCCATTGTTGAGCAAAGCGAAATCATAGTGGACTTTAAAGTGCTTTTGATGAACCCAACAGTGATAAAGACAAAATTTTCGTTCTTCATCACTGCTTGGTTTATTTAAATTTGGAAGAGCAACTATGTTTTTAAAACTTTCTATACAAAGCTATGAGATTTCTCGCTTGGCATCTAGCAACACAAATATCCTCAGATTTACCACGAAAGGCATAGAATTTATTACATGCTCACTTACAGTGGTCTGACGCAAAAAGAAAGTGGTTAGTGATAGACACACATTGTAATATCAGCAGCAACATCAGTATGCTTGAAAGATGGCGCAAAAAAACTATGCGACGTTTTCACCTTCCTTTCCACCTTTTCCAGCCATTGATCTGAAGATGTTTATAAACAGCATCACGTCGTTGTATGACACCCGTACATTCAGCTGCGAGACTTGAATGTCCATGTAAGATCTGCAACAAAACAAAACTCGAAGTGGAACATACTTTATTCCATTTTTAAGACGAGCATACTCAAAATTTTCTAACATAATCACCATGATAATGCTGATGTTTGGTTTTTGGCAGAATAAGGCTCGGCCAAAAGTGATACATCTAGACCTCACATTGCAAACTCAATTACGTCAAGGAAAAGCGATGGTTCTTTTCAAAGCAGTAATGAACACACACTAAAGATTGATTGCGCTTTCACCTACAAGGCGAAGGAACTGCCTTTGGTAAATGCCCGAAAATTGTCTTTTAGAACATGCTGGGTGAGCAACTTAACTATTGTGACCAAAGTAATCGAAAATCAATTGATTGTTGGTAGCAGTAACAATAACAACAGTAATGGAAGCACAGATACTATGTGCCATCTTGGGCGCTTCAACAATTCAAAGTTAAACTAAATAACTCGATGATAAAAATAGTGAAGCTGCTCAACCAACATGTCGTAAAAGGGGACTCTTGGGTACCCACCAATGGCAGTCCACCTCGTTGGTGGTGGGACTACCAATCTGCAATTTACATTCACGACTAGTTCGAAAAAAACTGCGGCTTTCACCAGCCAAACTTGATTAGGTTAGTGATGTGGATTCCGTGTCTCCAACGCAAAAGACGAAGTGGGTAAACACAACAGAGTTCACCTACTTGTCTAGTATCCAGGAATCTTCCGAAATTTCATCTTGGCTTAGATCAGTTTGTTTGATCGGTCTCACTTCGCAGTTGATCGTCAAAGGGTCGATTATGGAAAGGGCGGTCTCGTTTTCTTTGTTTAATTGGCAAGAAAAAACCTAAAAGTGCGATTTCAGGAGAGCGGCGCTCTTTTAGGCCAGTATTATCAATGAATTGCCAATTTATTGAAGCTCACGTTAAAACATACTTTGATGATGTTATGCTTAAAATGCCAAAACGAAATGATGTTGATGACTTCGTAATGAAAAAAATTGATAACAGCGTAACAAAAATACTTCAGTTCGATGACGAAACACTAAAATTATTTTAACGACATACTAAACGCTTAAGAAGTGCTGAGCCAATTACATTAACAATGTAGATTGCGCAAAATTTTGAAAACGACTCAAGAAATTTGAAATATCCTAAAGTAGTAGCAATGCATTATGTTCTATACCTCTAGTCTTTGCAAACTGCAGTTCATGACTGGCTTGAGGGAAAAATCTGACGGGATACGGCGTCGATTTCGATCGGGAAAGTATCCAAGTACAGCGGTGGAGCGAAGAATGATTCCGTCGGAATCGAGACGGGATCGATCAGCCACCAGCACAAACTCGGTATTGGTGAAGTTCATTTTCAGTTCTTTGGTCTCGTCTTCAGGTAACAGTTTCCCTGACTAAATTAATTTACAACGGTATTTTCTTGATGACAACTGAATTCTACAAGCAGAGAGGCATAAAGATTTATTTTTGACTATAAAACGCAAGCTGTACGATGCGAAAACAAACGCACGGGATGAGCCACGAGGTAGTGAAGAATAAAATAGTTTCTAACCGAGCTACTTAAAGTCGATACAAGTGTAAAATTGACACAAAGCTAAAAAAGAAACGGAAAAACAGTAAACTTGATCATACGGTGAAGAATGGGAAAACACGTGATGAAAGCATCTCTCGTCGAAAGATCGTGAGTTTGAAACTTCGGTGGGTCCTGTGTGTTGTGCCCTAAGTAAATGTTCAACAAACATAAATATGTGAAAAGCTGCTTCGACATAAGCTTTTCGTGACGCTCTCATAAGTGGAGGTATTGCGTAAATTAGAAAGAGTTTCAGTGAACAGGTTCTTTCATATCGAGTATTAGGATGCACCAAAGCATCTGCAAGAGTTATAACAACACCGTTAAGCGTAATCTGTACCACAATCTTGCTTGGTTCTACTGCGTGCCATTGAAAAGTGCTGTGCCAGCAGTACAGGGAATTCCAAAGCAGGCCTGAACACAAGGTTGACTGAATGGTGCAGGGAGGCTTCTAATTTGATTTAATCAGCTTTGCCACTTACGCTATCCAATTTGCTTTGATTGCCCGAGTTAACTTGGCCGAAGCGAGCCATGAATTGTGCCGTTTTAGCTCGGAGTGCGTTGCTTCTTTCCTGATTCGGGTTTTCAACCAGATACCTGCTAACATCGATCAGCCAATCCGGTATGATGTAAACTCGCATGTTATTAAGCAGTGCCGTATGCTCGACTGAACCAGGTGCAGTCCTAAAACAAAACATTGTACAAGATTTACATTACATTTCAATCATGTTGAACATATTTTGACCAAAATTTAAAACCATTTTATGGCGCAAATGGATGGATCAATGATCCACCAAAATCAACAGCCTAACATGGCTCATGAAAAGTTCTATACGTACATTTTAAACAGCAGGGTTGGCCGAGGAGGTTTCTCCCGCTTTTGTTTTATCCGGGTAAAAATGGGAAATCTTTTAGAAAAAACTGGGGAAAATTTATAAATGTCGGTAAAAAAAAAGAAAGTCGGTTTTACGTCATTTTTCCCGCGTTTCACAGGCTCACACGTGCTGATTCAATGTGTGTCTAGCACTACAGACTCGCTTTCGAACCAAACTTTTTACTGGAACTACGTAGCACTTTAAATTCCGGATGCCCTTCCTGACGAATACCAGCGGTGTTTCTATGTAGTTTTGAATTCCAGACCATTTGCTCTGAAGCCCGCAACAATACTACTACACGACGGCGGCTGTACAGTACATTTAATAGTGACTCCTGCTTTTTCCCTCTTCGACTATCAAAATGGACCTTAAAAGTCGAAATATGCGAAATTTTGTCCGTAGCAATGCCCAGAGCAACCAATATATCCGTTGTAAGGTGCTTTAGTGTACGGTTTTAAGTCTTTAAACTGTAATTTACTAATTTCGTCACTGAGTATAATCAAACCTCTGTCCAAGCAACAAGATGCTAGAAGTATAAAAACTAGTTAGAAAACTGGATATATAATTGTCTATATTTTTTATTGGTTGCTAAGTTTTCCACCATGCGATGTTAAAAAGACTATTAATAATATAAGACATGTCTTCAAAACCAGGAAGCTTTTTGGATGTATGCTAGGGAGTAATAATAGGAACATGCAGAACATTTAAGATAAATTTGGAACAAGACTACGACAATTCACGGTTAGCACCTTAACGAAACATGACCTTCAAAAGATGTCATGTCAATCAGAAGTCTAAATCATCTAGAAACACTTAAGAGCTAAAGAGAAAAAAATTTCAAGACAAAAAGCAACAAGAAGAAGGTAAACATTTATGAAAAAAGAGATCATTGAGTGACTAAGACCTTTGAACATTATCATTTCTAGCTATTTCGTCACCTTTCTTGATCCACTAAAATGTTAAAATTTGGATGGAAAATGTTAAAATTTGGAACAGAGTAAGATGGAAACTCTGCAAACTCAAATAATACGTTTAGAAGTTTTAAGGATTTCTGCCAGTATCACCCATTTTTTCCCAGGGAAAACTGGGAAAACCTCCCAGAAGTTCTACCCAACCAAACCTGCTAAACAGAATTCATAACTTCTTTTACGAGCATAGTAACTTTGCCTAAGCACCACGTTCAATCCAACTCAATGTCTCCTTCATTTCAAACTCAATGGCAGCTTATCTATTGCCCTACAGTGCTGCGCTACGAAAGAACTTCTGTAGAAAAGTCTACCCAAATACCTTTCCTGGGAATACCGATAGAGTCTTGAACACCGATTGTAGGACACTTTGGTCAAAAAATGCGAAACTAGATTAACTTTAGTGGTGTTTCACGCTTTAGAACATACGCAGCAACTTAGCATTTATTACTTAAAATTTTTTTTGCTTTGAGATGTTGACATAAAACGCAACGAACTAATTGACCTCCATGAATGTAAGGTGAAAGAAGAGTTTGGGAGACTGTGAAGTGGTCTGTCGTCTTCAAGGCGGTAACTGCACATAGATACCTTGGAGACCGTTTCTAGCCAAGGTTTGAACTAGAGACGCGAAATTACTAAAAGCTTAGAAAACGGTTCTACTCGAGCATACCACATGCAACGTAAAGCTCATTTCATAGCGGCACGCTGTTGAATGCGAAAATGCAACGGAGAAGCGCTTCGTGCAAAAACAGACTGTCAGTGGCGCAACTGCATTTGCAGCATGTGACTGAAGGGGAAAAGTAAAAAGTAATACCTTTGATACAATTCAAATTGTAGCGTTGAAGGCATCGCATGTTGTACGGAACGGTTATTCATAGCTCCAAGAACAGTTGTAAAAACACTGGGCGGCAGGTCACCTTTTTGCTGAACACCCTGGTATCTTGTGTCGTGTGCACGGAATGCTTCGCAGGATAAATTAGTGGTTTTCACATTGTCGGAAAAAGCCCGGTAACTCAATTTTGACTTCATAAAGTCAAGTCTGCAAGCAAACAAATATTGGCATCCTCCAATCACGTTAAAACCTAAACACAACTCGTCTTCAGACCGGTTTCGGCGCTAACAATACTGGTGGCACAGAGTACTTTTGCCACAATAGTGGTGGCACAGTGTACTTCCACCACAATACTGGTGGCACAGTGTACTTCTACCAAAATACTGGTGGCACAGTGTACTTCCGCCACAATACTGGTAACATAGTGTACTTCCACCACAATACTGGTGGCACAGTGTACTTCCACCACAGTACCGGTGGCACAGTGTACTTCCACCACAATGCTGGTGGCACAGTGTACTTTCATCACAATACTGGTGGCACAGTGTACTTTCACCACAGTACCGGTGGCACAGTTTACTTCCACCACAATACTGGTGGAAGTACGACCACCACCACGAGCGCTGCAATCTGTGTTGAAAAGTGCGAAAAAGTCTTTTTTAAAGGCAAAGCACGCAAACGAAGGCGGTTTTAAAACTATATGAAAACCCTGCTATAATACCATTGGGTCAACAGAACCCATCCCCATTTGCAAGGTTACATACGGCAAACGGTGAGCTTTGGTGATGATTCTTGTCTCGTATTATTTTTACTATTCTTACTACTAACCGCGTGCGTTTATAACTTTGGTTTTATTGCTTGTTTCTCTTAAAATTTTACGTTCTATTTGTTTGGGGTCATATAGACCCCATCGCATTGTTAATTTATTTCTTAAGCTACGCGCACATTGATCGCACTTTAAAACACCTCAAAAATATGAAGCAAATCAATTGCAATGGCGGGATTTTGCTAGAATCTTCTTCAACTATACAAAAAACCGCCCAACATCATCCATCACGGCTTAAGAGACGCTAAAATTGACAAGATCGAAGGACAAAAAAGACAGATTCACCTGCACTAACTGTCACAACAGCATTTGCAAAAAACACAGCACGATTGCCTGTAACCAGTGCAAGGAGTAAATCATTAATGTATTGACCACTCTGATACGTTCATCTACTAAAGAGTACGGATTGATCATACATTAAGTGTTTATTGTGCTGTTGAAATCACATTTTAGTGATGGGGACGTACTGACCCCAACGTACCATGAACGTGATTTTTTTTCATGGTACCACAGCAGGGTTAAGGGCAAAGCAGCGAATAAATTGGACCCACAATTTGTTGATAAAATGCACACCTTTAACATGCTCAGTAAGGCACACCTGAAACAGACACTGTTCAATACAGAAGAAACTGCCGCAAAAAGTATTGAATAGTATATCTTCCACGCGTCTAGTGCTAGTGCATTATCAAACGCCTCAAAAAGATAACAAATTCAATGTGTTACATGGCTATGTCTTCTATGGCAGTGGCCTAAAATTTCACTTTTTTCTAAATTATCAGCTTTTACCGAATACTCCGAAATAGTATCTTGACTCTTACATTTTTTATAGAAATTCTTGTTTTTCAAAAAAATGGCATATCCTACATTTCACGACATTACAATTTTTCTTCTTAAATATCTTCGAAAGCTGCCGTTTTGCAAAAAGATTACGTGAAGTATTGTCATCGGTGGTGGCGTCGGTCATATCAAATGCGGCAAAGATAACCTTCCGTTATGGCAAGGACAAGCGCAATTTCGATCACGAAAAAATTTTGTTAGGCTGAAACATCTTTGCGTTCTGGGTCGTTTTGAAATTAACCAGCACTGCCCGCGCAGTGCGTTCCCAACACAAGCAGATGAAATTGCCTTAAAATGTCTTTTCCAAGTTACAATCCACGGAGAAATTTGAACGCAAGATCATTGCTCTAATGAACGGTGTTTCAACCCGCTCGACTATGCTGTAACTTGACGTAAGCAAAACACTGCTTACCGATTTGATACGTGCGCTACAGCTATTCATGAGCGAGCCACAAATATCTTCAGGTTACGGCTCTGTATTATCAACGCGATGCCAATTACCTACGGACTCTTTGCGCCGCTCACTTTTTGGCGACTCTCTGTCTCTCTACGACCTCTGGTCCAGACCCTGAGAAGTTGCCCGGCTTCTGGGGCTCCACGGTCTTCCGCCATGCCCCCATCCCTCGGAAGGGGTCGGGTAACCAACAACAACATGTCAATTACCTTGCCAAAGACTGTGTCTTTTTCGCATCATTTGCGTGCGCCCTCAGCAGCTCAATACTGACATTGTTCAGGTAAAAATCCATGCTCATGCCGGTATACACATTTCCACTAAGGATCGTCTAAGAACATAAAGCTATTTATCCAACTGTTCAGAGTGATGCAGTGGAAGATTTAAGCTTTAAAGTGTTTAGTGTTGATTCATAGTAAACAGTAGAAGCAAATGATATTAGCGTGACATTCGTAATTAACATTTCCGCTGCTAATGAGAGTTTGCCAATGGAAAATAGATAATTAATGGCAGGGATTGGATCCACTTTAGACCTTTCAAAAATTATGATTATCTCTCTGTTTAGTAGTGGTAGACATAAACTGCATCAGCAAAATACAACTTTGCTCATTTCAAAACGGTCAACAACAAAGGGTTTTTCAAATTCGTTACATAAAATCAAATGTAAGCTACAGTAACAGCAAACAGTATAAACAGTAGTCAAAAAAAAAGACTAAAATTCAACTAAGTTTTCATTGTTCTAAAAACGTTCATTGACACATAACCAAACTTCACAATACGTTTATAGTGTTTTACTCGCAATATACATAACATTGTACAGTTGCTTATTGGAACAAAGTTTAAGTCAAAATAGCTATGAATATACTTTTAGGAGACAAATTCATAGTGCTTTTTTATATTCATACCACTTCTGATGAGACCGAGACGAAAACGTTCGAGTTTTTACTTATCACTTAAAAGAGTGCTGTCAATCCGTCACCTGAGGCTTTGCGCACAACACGGCAATGTGCCCGCTATGCCAAGCTTGGGAGGAGGGTGAACGCTACCCCTGAAAAACTTATTAATGCCCTGCTTTTGACTAAGGATCTGCCTTTGAATCATAGGATTCCTCACAGATCAGATTATAAAAAATCAATGTTATTACTGATGTTTAAACCCAGCTAAGTCTCAAAAACACGCTTGTTTTGATATCAGTCAAAAAATTTCGTAAATCTTTGAGAACAATATCCCAACGTCTCCTCCCAAAAATTTTGGCTAGCCTCGCATTTGTTTATTGCTAACACACTTAGTATGATAACCGATACTTATCAAAATATGAGATGGCTTGATAAATTTATCAAAAATTATCAAAACCAAAAATGTTTCTTATTTTGCCGGTATTGAATAATTACTTGTTCAGTGGATGGCTGAAATGAGGCAGTCGGCTGTGGAAAGTCTGGTATAACCTCGCCTACATTATGGTCAAGCACACCACGTATGAGCCAGTATTGCTCATGGTTTATTGCACAGTACACTGATGAAAGGCGGGCACTCAGAGCAGTATCAGGTACGTCATCGTGTCGAAAGTCTTTCTCCAAATTCCGTTCCATCTGTTTAGAAACAAAGTAAAAATTGTTTAAAGTGATTTTTTTTGGTAAAAGGCCACCGGGATATCGACTCAAGGTGTACTCAGAACAGGTGCGAATCTACATTCACGAGTTATATCTCATACCTCAACAGATCTTTACCAAGCTAGGGCTTTTCTATATTCTTCTTACATGGAATGGTGAAATGGTTAAAAACGAAAAGTCTAATTCAGATGCATATCGCGAATTCAACAAAGTTAGGTCAGGGGAGCCCACCAGAGGCCATGCTATGCAGCCCAATTTCAACCAGTCATGAATATGAAATACAGACTGAAAAACTAACACCAGCAACGCAGACTGCCATTGATGGTCACATCCTACGTGTTAAGCGGGCAACGACATGGTTCTAAAACGCTACAACACAAACTGTCATTGGGGATCACATGCTACGTGTTAGGCGGGTAAAGACACTGTTCCAAAATGCTTCCAAGTCGCCTATATAGCAATCTCACTAAGCAATACAAATTAGCATAACAATTCTGGTTTCATTAGACTGTAACCTTGAGCGGCGCCCAGTGTTCACATCCAACGTCTGAGCTGAACGACAAAAAAGACAGCAGAGCTCTGCTGAGCCTGTAGCACTATCATGTTGAAATAAACTTTTTGCGGTTTCGATCTAAAGCACGAAAACTGGGAATACCAGTAAGTTTTTAGTGCTGCTTAATGACAAGAACAACTAACAAAAACCAAAAACATAATACCTGCAACTCAAACTTGACTTTCTCCTTTAACAAAGGTCTGGTATCACACGTCACAGTGTAAGATGGAAATAGAAGTTGCATTGCGTCGTCGGAGGGTACACTGCAAGAAAAGAAGTTCTGTAATGTATCGTAATTTAGTAAGCTGCATAGCATTGTCATAATGCCATATTTCAGCATATTTAAGTATCTTTACAACTATACTCCATACAGTTCGTAGAACAACGTTGTGTTCACACGAGCTTCGGAGTTGCGAGTACTACTGACGCAGTGCATTTGTACTACTAACAATGCAACAAAGCAAAAGACAATTGTCCTGCAACAACAAAAATGCGATGTAATGTTGCAATAAGACTGCAGTTGGTTGTCTGGTCTGGTACACAACATACCTTGAAGTTGATCTTTTCATGAGCTTGAAATAGTTTGCTGTAAATAGATCCATGTCAATAAGATCAACATGTATGACGTCAAGAAGACAGTTCTTGCGAGGGTCATTATCATTCTGAAATATCGATATAAACGTTGATGATTGCTCGATGCTAAGATAAAGATGTCGTAAGCAAGGCTTCAACGTGGTCAAAGGGGTTGGTGCACCATGTTATGGGGAAAAAAATGACCAAATTATCTCGGGTTTAAACCTCCCAATGGCGTTGTACGTTCCTGGAAAAGCACTTTACAATTTTTCCTGCTTGGCGGAGTTTAACAAAAAATAAATTTCTAAAACGCAATACTGCGCAATTCAAGAGGAAGTTGAAACTTTGAAAATCTGAAGTGGGGAAAATATTGTCCTACGCTTTGTGCCACTGTCGCTGTCAGACGAATTAGAGGATAGAAATGAAATGTAGCTTCCATTCTTATACATTCTAATAGCAACTTCCTCTACACCCCCGTGGCGCTGTGCTAGAGATATAAGTCTGCCATTGATGGTTAATACAAAGTTCAAACCTTACAGTAAGAGCGATCGGTATATATGGCAATAAGCAATCAGTATAGGTAGCAAAAGCATGATATCGCCAAGTACAACTCTACACTTGCCAAATATTTTCCAGTGCTTTGTCAATCACCACAAAACTTCTAACATAATTCAAAATTTGTTTAACGAGTCTTTTCACAGTAAGCTCATATCGTCTCTGTCAGAGTGAGCGAAACACTTGCATGATTACCTCTGAGGAGAAGTCGATTAAAAGATCATTGTTTGAAGCCTTTGAATGCGTTTTTGACGATTGATGGGATAAAGTACCAGACATGCCATCGTTTTTAAATTCATTGCACACTGTAATGTGACCTAAAAAGTAAAATTTCAAAGTATTATCGGCAATATGCTGTCAATGTTTTCAAGCTGGTACAAAGGATAATTAAAAACTTTGGGGGACTGCGAAACGACCTTACGTCTTTGCGACAACAGCCACCCACACGTCGCTGCGGTCGACGCAATTTGTTTCAACCCGAAAGGTGAACTCCAAAGGAAACACCAGTTCCGCTCCACCATGACGCATGCAACTCTTGAGTGCTCAACTCCCAGCGTTTTAACTACAAATTTTCCGCTCGGTACCACGCTAACAACAGAGCTAGAGGCTTTAAACAAAAGCTAAACGCGACGAATGAAGCCTCTAGTTAGACCTATGTCAATAAGCTTCTGAGTATTACTCACACTGCTACTCGAGAATAATGTAATTAAATTAACTTACCCAAGTTAGCAACAAGAAGTCTTTGAGAATGGCTGCTCTCGGGGATAAGAATAATCGGTGCCTCTGCTTCAACATCAAGACGCACTCTAGCCTGTCTTCGAGAAGTTAGATGGACGCTCTGTCCTACAGAGGCAGCACGCATTCTTCCAAGCACCTGGAAAATATGAAACCTTCATCAACATGGAATGCATTGACAAAGAAGCCAATCAGAAAATTGAAGGCTGAAATGGCACAAAAATACTCAGTTTTCAAGCACCACAAGAAAAGTACTGGGAAGTTAAGACTCGCTTGTTATTCAAGATCTTTTGCAGAACAGGTAGTCAATGATGTACTTGGAGTGCAATCGTAAGGCCTAATGCGCACTATTGACGAGCTGACCGATACTCAAAAGCGAAATTGATGCTGCTAATCTGGGATACCTTCCATACGTGAATGGGTCGGAATCTCAATTGGATCTACAATGTTTTAAAAATGCCCGAAATGGGAAGTATAAACAAACAATGCTAACACCACGACTGGATATAGTTCATGATTACGGCATTCCACTCAACTAACCAACTTCTAACTCAAGTTGTTGCAACTGCAGACGTGGACCTCTTATCAATAGATTTATCGCTAGACTGGCTGATTTAACAATTGCTAGTAGTTTGAGCTTTAGCTCAAAGTTTTGCAAAAGGTCTCCTGTTTTTCAGGGAGTCCATATACGACAAAAAACGGTTAACAAACTGGATGCTGTAGTGAGGACAGAAACGAAAAACAATATGAAAAATGTTTCCAAAAAAATGTAAGCAATCAAGAAACAATGGACACACAAAATACCACAAAAGTATTTGGATTGCAACGTGAATAAGTTGATAAAGTTTGTCATATTTTATTCTTATCAACGTCAGCAAACACAATGTTTTTGCATACATTTTCATAGAGAATGTATCATGCTTAAAAAGACAAAATTTAGCATGGTGGTCTCATACTTTTGCAGATGACTGTCGCTGAGAACAGACCCCTAAATTTTCCAGGGAATATCTTGCTATAAAAAGCGGGTTCACAACAGGTTTGGGCGGCACGGTTGTAAGACTATTTTTGTGGGTGCCCTAAAACTTTTGAAAACTTGCTCTGGCAACTGCACAAGTTGGCATACTTACTTCTTGTAGCTGTTGAAAGTGCTGACAAAAGGCTACAGTTTCGTTCTGAAACCTTTGCGTGTGGACGTATCTTATGGAAGACATGCGTAGTCTAACACTGATGTCGAATTCTCGCTGCAAATGCTGGTCGTAGTCATCATATTTCTGGATGTCAAACACTATCGCAGTATCACCAGTAAAAATAAAACGCTCTCGATACAGTGATCCGTTAGGACTCAAATCGGACACAGATAGATCGCCTAGTTGACCACTCACGCCAAGCAATCCATCTGCAAAATATACAAAAATTAAATATAAAAATATGTGGTGCATTTTCTACCACAAGCAAACTACTGCACGGAGCTTTATCGCCGAGACACCACGAAGACCGAGAGAAAATGAAGTCAGACGCAAGTAATAAAATACAGGGTACGCCATGAGTAACTACATAATTCTATTTCAACATTATTAATGTAATACAGAAGAAATAAGCAATTGCAGCATAGCAACAAATGCAGGGTACGGCCACTTTGCAATGTAGAACACGTTTATTCAAATTCTGTGTGCTCTCAATGGAGTTCTATGCAATTTGCTAGCCTTTCGGGGACCGAGCGACATACCTTGGCGCATAACTCCAACGGCACTTAAGCAACGGCATCTAAAATGAGGCTTTGCTGTGCAGGTTTTGTCTTTCAGAATGCCCCACAAAACAAACATCGAAAGAGGTCAAATCTGGCAAATGAGGCGGCCACTCCAACGGTCCTTGCCTGCCAACCCATCGGCCGGGCAGACTGTCGTCCAGCCAGGCTTGCACAAGCGTAGCACAAGGGAACAGTGTCCTGTCCTGCCGAAAATACAGACCCTCTGCACTGTCCTGCTGTAGTAATAAAGGCAAACGCTGTTGTTGTAGCATAGCCAGAAACGTTTGTGCAGTAAATGTTCTGTCGAAAAAGAACGAGCCAACGATATCTTCTGATGAAATGGCGGACCAAACATCGACGCCGGGAAGGTTACGTGAACGTCATTTGTAACCTTCGGATTCTCAGATGCCAGTAAAAACAGTTATGGCGATTGATGAAGCCGTTCAGCGTGAAAATCGCCTCATCGGAAGACAAAACGCGGTCGACGTCCAGCTCTTCTAGGTCGACTATTTGAAGAGACTCTTCACAAACTTCGACCCGCTTGTCGTGGTCACAATCATTAAGGGCGTGGAAGATGCGCGAAGGGTACGGCCGATAGTTCTCTTGCTTTGGCATAAGCCTTACGCTAGTTGGTGACACGCCACATTCCGCGGGTTGCCTATAAGAGAACTTTTGAAGAATCTGCATAATCAAGGCCACCAATTCAGTCTGATGCCCAGCCGTCGTTGTCTCAACAAGCCCACACGAGCGCGGCAAATCTTCCACAGTTCCAGTCACGTCAAACTTTTTGACCAGGCTCATAATCGTCGGATAGGTGGATGGCTAGGACTTAAATCGCTTAAATTGCTTGAAACTTTTCGGTGGACGAATGTCAGGCTTTCGGCATTTCAAAATCACTTCAAAACTGCAATCTTTTGCTCTTTTTTATTAATGGGTGGACATAATAATGTACCGGTATCTCATCAGCATAGCCAATGTATGTCTAATATACTTCTCAACATGATGAAATAAAGTTATAATTATACAAATAAAATAAAACTTTTATCAAAGTAGAGCAAATGCATAACTGCATAAATGAACAAATGTATTACAAAAGAAAACACATACAGCTACTCACGACAGACTGTTAGCAACTGCACTTGGCACGCAGCCAGGCATATCGTAGGGAGTAAAGTCATTACGCACTGCAAACGTAACGGATTTTCTAGATGCACACTACCTTTGGGTTAGCGGTGCACCACCTGAACTCAAGTTTGCTGATGACGTCACACAGGCAGAAACAGCAGCTGTTTAAAGTTTAGAAATACCAAGCTACAAAATTGAGACTGGTGGACTGCTGTCAATCGCAGCAACAGCCGTGCGTTCAAACCTCACGAAAAACCGTTGTGGCATAAACACGAAGACACTTTACAGCAATTTCAAGTTTGCAGTGCAGTAGCATATCGCTAGCAGCACAGTCAACTACGAGGTTGGTCTGAACACAAAGATGTTCTAGTACAACTATCATAAAATTTTCTCGCGAACTTAGGAAACAATATATCGCTGGATAACTCGATGCACACACCAGCAACGACCTAACTCTAATAAAAACGTAATAAACTTAACACAAACTGAAATGAATTTAAATAACTGAAACTGAAATAACCTAAAATTATATATATTAATGTTTATTCATGGGTCATAATTCAATATTGATATTTATACTTTTAGAGGTACTACAGAGCTTTTTTCATAACCTTCTCAAGCATCCAGTTGGGCACCTACCTCGGATTTGAACCCGGGACTGTAGGCCAGCAACGGTAGCTTTTAGCAGTTCGTACTCTTGCTTGTTGAAAGTGATGTTGAATGAACGAACAGTTAAACTGATTTTTGAATTGATATTTTTGTCCGGTTGATTTTCGTAGAACGACCTGACGTCCAACTGCTGGTTTGCGGAAAACATCTCCTCTGTTTTAGGATCCAATTGGTACTGCTTTTTCGGTGAAGTTCCAATTCCGAAAAAATCAAGCAGTACAACCCAAGTTTGCAAATTCACCTAAAATAAGCAGAAAACAAAGCTATGTATCGTAGCATCAATAAAAAAACTGATCCCGGAACGATTTTATTTCAAATATAAAAGCCAGAAAATAACGAAATATGTTCTCTAAGTTTTGACGATGACTAAAGCTGAAGTTGAAATATCTTTCTTTGCTATAGTTTTGCTATAGTATACTTGGTAGTTTTTGGCCCTTTTAACAGCAACTTTAATGAATTTTGTGCCATTTTATATTTCATTGTTGAGCGTCAAGCAGGAGATCTGTGAATTCCAATTTTAAAGAATGTGGCAGCTTATTGCTCGAGAAGTATTTGCTCCCAATTGTTAATCGAAGTTGAACACACTGATCTAGAATCACGACTTCGCTATTTTATTTGCACCGCTATGCCTTTGGAAGGCCATTTTACAACAATTTCTTTAGCCAAATACTACAACTAGTCATGTTGCCGTTGTGAATTCACCTCCTCCTCCGTGGGACGGAGGCACGGCATGAAACGGTTATGTAACAATCCCCATCCAAACCTGATCAAATTCAGGCTAAGGCAGTTCATTTCGAACCGGTCATGAGTGCCAATTATAGACTGGTGACCCATTACCAACAAGACAGCTGCATGAGTTGATGTCTGAAAGTTGCCTCTTACGTTACTTTGGGTGAGCAACTTCTCTATTCTAACCCAGGAAAGCCTCACGGCTTCGAATGAGTAATCGCCTTAACCTTTCGTTGCGGTCAATGCAGGCTACAGTTTGAAGCTAAGGTGAGAGCCTTAATTCAAACCCCGGCTCCGTTCAGTCGTGCCGCAAGCAACGTATCACGCTAAGCTCTGAACTTGCATGCTTCACATTACAAGTTCAACATAACCAGCGCGGTGGTGTAGCGGTTAGAGCGTCCACTTCGCAATCGGTAGTCCTGGGGTTCATTCCCTAAGTTAAGTCATATCAAAAAACTAAAATGGTATTCACAGCTTCGTTACTTGGCGCTCAGCACAAAAAAGGAATAGTGTGGAGAACAACCCGGCAAGCTTGTTTGTTGTGCACTTGGGCAAGGCACTTAACGGGATGCCTCCATCTTACAATTGTGAAGTTGCTAACCCAGCATGTCGTAAGAGGCGACTCTTGGTTTCCAATCAATGGGAGTCCGCCTTGTTGGTGATGGGGCTACCAGTCATTGACTGGTTTGAAACGGACTTCCACTTTTCCCCGAGCCTAATTTTATTAGGTTGACGGCGTGAACCTGAATTGCCATTCGTGCCGTACCTCCATCCCGCGGAAGAGGAGAGGTTATCACAACAACAACAACAACAACAACAACAACAACAACAACAACAACAACAACAGTTCAACACGTAGTCCATCACGCCACACTTTCCGCTAATGCATATATATTGTAACACAAGGCAGTTCCTGTACTTAACAAGCTCGATAAGACACATACTTAACTTACTTTACAGTCTAGAGAATTGAAATCAACGTTTACATTTCGATTGAAACGATTGTATATGTTTGTGTACGCAGAGCTGTTGCCATCGACCAAAAAAGCCTGGATTCGCACCAACGTGCTGTCACCAGCTATACTACTTTCAGAGCTCACTGATTTTCTCTGCTTTCCCGGCGAGGTGTCAGTTGCACTACCAACGTCTCGAGGCGTTACAGGCTGACTTTTGGCACCTTTTTTTTGCTGCTGATCTAAAACAAAGATTCGCATCAATAGGAACAAACCCTACTACGAACCACAAACAGAAAAATGTTTTCCAAGGCTACATAAAGCAACATGTATAGCCTTTTAACAAGTAACGCAAAAGTACAATGCGGTACTCATGATGGAAGATGTTCAGATGGAATCTCCACAAG
Organism: Trididemnum clinides; assembly: GCA_963675345.1. Classification (NCBI taxonomy): domain Eukaryota; kingdom Metazoa; phylum Chordata; class Ascidiacea; order Aplousobranchia; family Didemnidae; genus Trididemnum; species Trididemnum clinides. The sequence goes on from OY776305.1 coordinate 17,364,261, forward strand.
TCGAAAGAGGTTGCTAGCATAGGTAAACGAAGTCCGGTGACAATAACCGAAAACCAGATTGAAATGCATTATCGTCCGGTCTTAAACCACCAGTTCTTGCTATTTATTGTCAGTAACTTTTCCTGCTCGTTTGCACTCACGCAGCACAGTAATTGTAGCAGAAATGCAATCAGCCGGTTGTACTGAAGATTCCATAAAGGGTTTAAACACAAGTTGTTCTAACCGAAGCCTTTTCCGTGACGAGAGAATATAATATGTAACCCGAAATTGGTTGAAACATTAACTTACCAAAGACGTGTATGGAGTCGAATGGTCGGAAGACCCCTGCGATTCGCTCGCTGTATTGCTTTTTCTTTGTGTTTGGTCGCTGAGAGAAGGAAGGAAAAGAAGCTGACATGTAGCACCCAGGGTCTGCAGTTGGCTGTATAAATGCAGGACAAGACGCGGACAAGTAGACAGTTTTAAGAGCCTGAGAATCTCGGTCAGAGTCGGTTTTGTACGACACAACAATGTGCCTGTCTCGAGACCCCTCAGGCTGCAAAAGATCTTCGACGTCGAGAGAGCCAAGAGACAGATCAAGCGCAGTTCCAAACCGGTTTTCCTTCTTGTAAGAGGCAACGAAACGTTCCAAAGTGACTTTAACGATTCCCTGAAAAAAAAAATTCCAAGCCTTCAAGCAATCATACTTGCTTAGACGAAGAGAATTTGAGAACCAGTAGTGGTGGGTAAAGGTACCAAGCCTACAGTATTTAAACCTAATGAAGATGATTTTGGCGTTTAATCCATGAGAAAATGAGAAAAATTTTTGATTGATTCAAGAGAAAAATTTTTAAGTAAGCTACATCACAAGAGCCAGTACTAAAAAAATTTAGTTGCCAGATTATACCTGATATCAATATTTTCCATCGGACATCGTCAATCTTGATGGATTTGATGCTATTTGAACCGACCTTACGAACGAAATCGACTTTATATAGTAATTAACTTGGTACTTATTTTAACGTTTGTTGTACTTGTTTCGAAGATATTTTTGTCCCATCGTCATCAAATTTTCTAAGCTCGGGATCAAATCTTACTTTATAATTCTCATTACAAAGCCACTTTAGACAGATTTATAAAGTCTAATACGCAATATAAGAGAGTGCAATGTACATGCAAAACAGTGATCAATTCTAAGATTGTGGTATCAGTCTTAAAAGTTAATCAGTACAGGGCGATTTCATGTAGATTCGAGCCCATAATCTGCCGCAGCTACCATGAGGTATGAATCCAGACATGGCTTTATAATTAGCAAAACAAAGCCAGCACTTACTTGCTCGCCATCGCTTAGATCTCCACTGAGTTGAAAGATGAGAGAGGGCACTGTGATGTCAGCTGCTATCGGGGTGTACTTACGCAAAATGGGATTCGGAGCGGCAAATGTGTCGTTCTGCGAGAAAAACAATACTCGAATTCCCACCCTTGTTTCCCGCTTTTATGTTTACCCGTACACATTTGCTGGAGCAAGACAGCACTTTGAATTGCGGATGCCCTTCCTGACAAATACCAATGTCGCCTTAATGAAGTTTCCAACTCCAGACATTCGATTCCAAGGCCAGGAACGATTACCACTACGCCATTGCGGATGCTCATAATTAAATAAATTATCATATACATAAGAAAAGTTCAATTCTGACATCGAATTTTTCCCCATATTGGTTGTAACAACGTAATCACTTAAATCTTAGTCCAGCTACATAAAAATCTTTACTTTCTAAATGAGTGCAATTTATAGATGATGAATCGCGGGTTTGATTATTTTATCTTAATCGAAGGTTTAATCTCGGCTCTCAATGGATTACTATTCCATTAACCCATTAATTAATATATCTCTAGTATATAAAACAATTTGTGCTTGGACTCGCTTCAAAGTGGTAAGTACTGCTGATACCGCGTATTACAACCGATCAGGAACATTTGTGCCGTTTGCAAAGACACAGCAAAGCAAATTTATACCGGCAAAAAACTAAGAACCGCAACCTCATCGATTGTGAGTACACAATTGCCACTGAAGCAGGTGGTAAAAGTATAAAATCCTCGGACTGCTTTAGATATACATAAATCTCAAGTGAGAGTGACTGCGATCACAGAATGTCCAGGCTACTGAGGCTGCAAAAACAGTTTATCATCATCACTAACAAACTTGCGACGTTCGACTAAAAGCCATCATCATATCGGGAGGTATTGACAGCCTTTATGGAGTTGCAAAACCGAATTGCGTCCTCTGAAGCTTGATTTTTGTATTTTTTAGCTTTGCAAAGGTTAAACGCGCTGGTTCAATGTGTGCCTGCCACTAACGACTGTCATTCAAACCAGATTTTTACAGTAGCAACAAAGCACTTTAGTTGCCCTTCACCACAAACGCAAATGGGTTTGAAAGTCCAGCAAATTTCAAGGGAACGAAGGCAACTGCAACCTCGCCTCAAAGCATCCTTTTAAATACATCACCATCATGACAAAGCACTGTGCAGGTTAACTTGTTTACACAAAACTATATCATCTATGCTTTACCTTGCATAATACAAAGAGACAAGAGTGAACCAAATCAGAATTTTCCGAATACCCCAACACTAAACATACCCCACAATAGCTTATTTTCTACGCACTTGTTCAGCAGAGTCCATGTTGTCGACCATAAAGCGGGAGGTTTCTTTATCAGGTTTAGGAGTCGAATGAAAAGAAGAACTAGCGTCTAAACATTAACAAATTAATTCACTGTATGTCTACCACAACACGCGCGCTTTCGAACCAGACGTTAAACTTTAAACTCCGAGCAACACAACACTTTAAACTCTGGTTGCCCTCCCTGACAAATACCAATGGTGAAGGAACGATTATCACTACACCACGGCGGATGCTCAAAATGGATAAATGATCAAAGTTCAATTCTAACATCAAATTTTTCTTCTATATTGGTATTTGGCGTTACCTGACGACAGTGCACTGGGTTAATTCTTAGACAAGTCATGCGATTTCCAAAACAGTGTTCTCCACTTTCCTGATCTACGTGGCAAAAAATAGCAATAAACTAAGCTGCCAACAGGTCTATTGAGCAGTTTGGATTCAGGTTTTATTTGTTTTTGCACTTTAGTAGTCCACGCTTGCAAGACAACGACGGTGGCGCTCAGTATAGGACAATATTATCTAAACCTGCTTTGAAACAAGTTGTAACGTCCTCCTTGAACTGCTTTATATTCTTTTTAAAAAAAACAACTGCTTGCTAGAAACCGTTTGGCAAAGAAGATTGTCGTAAAGTGCTATATTCCTAGCAACTTCGTAAGTTCTGTACCTCAAATTACTGTTCGTCAATATTTCCTTCACTTACTGGAGATGGTTAGAAAAGGAGCATTTTTGTTCACTTTTTTCGGCTTCCTTGAACGACTGCTGGACAAGTCGGGAGCTGATGCAGATTGGTGCACCGGTGACAGGTTTAAGTCTTTTCGCAAGAGAGCAAATACGTCGTCTGAGATGCTGTCGATGTCTTCACCGTATGAAATGTTATCGAGAGTCTTCAGCAACTGCTCGTAAGCTTGCTTTGACAAAGTGACAGTGAGAGCAGAAGTTGCATGAATGTTAACACACATCTTCATCTCCGCGATTGGGCCGACAAAGTAGTTAAACCTGCTGCATGGCTTCGTCTCCGTGCTGTTGAAAAACGATAGAAATAAGAGAGTGATAAAACCTTTATAAACAAAAACAGCTTCGTTCTGAAACATATCTTAGCTGGCTATAGCGCTGATGCAGCGAGCAGCATGAATTTGCGCTGAGTTTTAAGAGAGCCTTTACGACAATTTTTCTTGGCTTTGTTGCAACGCCCGTTCTATACTGTACTGGCTTACATCGAAGCGGGTCTCAACCCAAGCGTTTGCCCATTACTTTTTAAACTGGGTTTCACGACCCCATGGGTACCTTGAGAGGTTTGATTAGAGGGATCAGTGAAAGCTGAACGAAACTAAGCAACGTGGTGAATGTTGCGTAGTGCGAAGTTCGCGAAAGTCATTTCATGCCAAGAATGCCGAAGATAACAAAATGCAAAAGAGATTTGTTTCGTTTGTGATTCGTTCAAGCTTTATCGTCAGTACAAAGAGTGGATGGAAGCGACCCCGTGGTTGATGCATGTTTCAGTAGTCATATGGGTCCATAAGAGAGAAAAAGATCCATTATCTAAAATCTGGTTTTGTCTCCGTTTGCGGAGTTGTACGGATTCACTTCATCTTTCACACAATGTCATAAACAGCACTACACCAATTCTTTCTGCCTCTGGCATCTTCCTTCTCCAATTCAATTTTTAAAATATCTTCTTCCGCCTGTCTTCTCCACGTCAACTTCGGTCGCCATCGCATTCTTCCAACATCTTCAAAATATAACGCTCTTCTCGGTACATCATCGCTATCCCTCCGCAAGACATGCCCAATCGTCCATACCATCGCACTCCAATTGCTATTGATAGTCTATCTAAAGTTTCTTCTAAACCCAACATATCTAAAAGTTCTTGGTAATTGCTTTTTTCAATCAATCCGCACATTGCTCTCAAGAAACACTAACGTTCATCACACAGCAAACACTTAAAACATGCAATATGTATACCAGTGGTTTGGAGATGTTTCCTCACAGCAACTTCGCGCGTCCAAAGAGAATTTTGGGGATGGCTGAAACGGCTTTCGCTCGATAGTTAGCTGCAGAAAGGTTTTGTGAAGAATCGGCGATCCTCCCATTGCAGTGGGTTTCTTCATTTCTTGGTCAGTCAGAGAACGCATAAACGCAATGCTGTAAGTAAAGGGAAAATATAAACAAGTCTCACAACTTGACGATAATTAATTACCCATATTTTGCTAGAAAACGCAGTGAGATACCGATCATCTACCAGCCCTTCACACCGCAAAGTCAATCAAAATTACAATAGGTAAGGTGCAGCCCATTTTGAATCAGTCTTGAATATAAGATGCTAACTGGCCCCACCAACATCAGCACGTCTATTAGGACATTTTGGGTTGGCGGAATCGTCATTTTCACAGGCGGAGTAGGACAGTTATTCTTCCGCTTAATAGCAGCGCTTGTGATAGAAATGCACTAAACAATACGGAAACTTCCAGTCAAACATTGTTGGCCATAATCGTAGTAAAAGCTTTGAGATAATCAGAGCTTTAGTGATTTAACATTAAAAACGCACCTGTCTTCCTTTATTGTCGCTATACTCGGACCATTTAAACTCATACTAGAAGATGAAGATTGAGACATTTTTTTCGCTGCCAATTCCTCATCTCGTGGTCTATAGCTGCGTAAATTCATGTTTTCAACGTCGATGTACAACTTATCAAGAGGTGAGCTAAAGAAAAGTATTCGCCGTTACAGAACTTAAACTTATAAATTCTATAGACTGCAGTTTAATACAAAGGCAACTACATCCATAAAAGTACAACATAACTGCCCAAGTTAAAGGCGGATTGTAGTTTTTTATTCCAGTCTTGCTACTATTGATAGATGCATTAGTTTAGGGTGCGACAGCCACTACCGGCTTCTTTTTGAACCACTTTTCAATATACATCACAAAGTTAAGACATCAAGGTGCCCCTTCTGGGAAGTTACCACGCGCTCTAATGGAATTTCAAATTCCACGCCTTTTGTTCCGAAGTCAGGATTAATCATCACTACACCATGGAGAATGCACACCGATGCCTGCTCTCTAGAGGGAATTTAAGCTGATGCTATCTCGCTGTTTGGGATGATGACACGATGCGATATGTAACACACAGGCCTCAAACTCAAGCAACGTGGGATGATGACACGATGCGATATCTAAAATAAAGGCTTCTCACTTAAATCTAAGCAAGCTTGGGATGTTACGCATTGGAGCAATTCACACGTACTTATAAAGTTTCGGGAAAACGGCAGCCATTTCGAACCAGTCAGTGCAAGTCTGGTTCGAAAGCGAATGTGTAGTGTTAGACATGCATTGAATCAGCACGTCTGAGCCTGCGAAACGCGGGAAAAATGACGTAAAACCGACTTTCTTTTTCTTTTCATTAATACAAGCTTTTACACTCACCATCAACATTTCAAACTGCCATTGGGGGGGGGGGAGCCTAAGGTTACCTCTTACGACTTGATGGGAAGGCAGTTCCCTATTTAAAGCCAGTGAAGTGAAATACATATAAAACAAAAATAAAATATATATGCACATTCGTAGGCGTCTACGTGGCCACATTATCACGTGCGCAAGGAATAGCCGGTACGTACTTGTAGTCTCACCGACCATATCAAACAAAAACCAAGAACTCGGTTTGGACTGAATAAGTCTACAGTGAACCCTCGTTTATCGCGGGGGATACGTTCCAAAAATAACCCGCGATAGGTGAAATCCGCGAAGCAGTCAGCTTTATTTTTTACTGTTATTTTACAATGCAATACTGTACTGCAGAATGAAGCAAAAAACAAAACCTCTTTTCAGGCCCAAAATGTGTTTAAGAAATAGAAATATTAACGTATATATCAACTTTTTTCACTTTTTTCAACTTTTTTCACTTCTAGACAACAGTAAAGCCCCTGAGCCAATCGGGATTCTGCTTTTATCCGTGTATCTAGCCAGTGCAAAACTTGAACAAAAATCTATTTTTGGCTATACAAGATACGCGTCCAAAACCACATTTTCAAATCACACCTGTTTTTGTGATCATTCTGTATCGTAATTTGTCCAAGATTCGCTATTAGCATTTCGAAACTCCCGGGATATTTTGGGAAAGAAAGAATCGGAGATTGCATTTTTATTTGCAACAAAAACACAGCTTCGTTAGCACAATCGGAAACAACAGAGGTGTTGAAAGGTTGAGGAAGTACATTTCCGACGTAACTGAATTCCATTGCTATAAAGCAATAATTAACACTTCAACACAGCTGTTTCGCCATAAATTTTCCGCAACGCTCTCATCTGTGGCGGTATCGCGCCTAATATGACGAGCAAGAGTGAACAAGTTTCTATGCCTCGAGCATTCACGGGCGAAATTTGTATTACTAACATATTACAATTTACACCAGCGTGGCGTTGCATGCTTCCTAGCTAGCGTGATTTGTGGTTGCTATGTCACACAAAAATCACATTAAAGAGTTTAAAAACTCTCTGGCTAATCTAAGTTTGATACAGAAGCAGGTGTTTAGTGGTAGACATATACCGCATCAGCACTGAACTACGGATCAACAGGAATATAACCAACAACAGAGGTATGTACATTGCGAGGCGAAATTGTGCAACCCGCGGAAGAATGCAAAGTGTAGCTCGCGTCCATATATTGATCACTCAAAGCAAAAAACAGCAATTAAATTTAAAAAATTCCCCATTCAAGGTGTGACACTGAACAAAAACTTCCCATTTGAAAACTTCGTCTTCTTTAGACTGATTTCAAAAAAAATCTTCAGCTATAACACTGCGACGTTTTGAGGCTGATATCGGCAAAACAAAGGTCTTGGCTCGATGTATCACGCAGTCGAGTGAAATAAGTTTAACAACAAAGGAGTTTTCACACCCCTGATCGAGACTCTGAACACTTGGTGGAAAGAAAGCCAAAGACAAATTTCTTTTTTTGACGTTTGACTCGTTTTAAAATACTTTGCAGAATTAGAACTCTACTGTGTATGCCAAGAAGCGATTCTACCTAAATAATGTTTAGCAAAGACACACTGCATATTTCTGTTGCAAAAAAATGTAATTTAGGTGGTAATTCAATCGAGTCGTAATTTTTATCACTTTCATCATATGGAAAAATTTAACGTACTGTCATTTGAAATTGTCTTTCCAAGTACTGATTTGCTATAATCAGTAACTTTATCCATGATGCTCTTTGCCATATCTTTGTACGCCTAAATCATATATAAAAGTTAATTTCGGAATACAAAAAAGTTCCGATTGGTTCACCTCAAAGTCTGAGCCACAACAACCCAGCTGAATTAAAATGAACAGCAAAGTACTTCAAAAAGTTTTCCAGCCAGAAATCAGTCACCCATGCAAGTCATTGTGGCGGCGCAAGCCATAGTATGAACCAGAAACGTCAGTTCAGCTATAATATGAACCAGAAACGTCAATTCAGCCATAGTATGAACCAGAAACGTCAGTTCAGCCATAGTTTGAACCAGAAACGTCAATTCAGTCATAGTATGAACCAGAAACGTCAGTTCAGTCATAGTATGAACCAGAAACGTCAGTTCAGTCATAGTATGAACCAGAAACGTCAGTTCAGCCATAATATGAACCAGAAACGTCAGTTGATCCCTAGTATGAACCAAAACGATAGTTCAGCAATAGCTTCAACCAGAAACGTCAGTTCCAGTTCAGCTCGGCCATGCCGTACGCAAAATACTGCTCTGACAGCTCAGCCCGCTGTCTTTATTGCTGCTGTTGCTGCCCGGCCCCTTCCGAGGGATGGGTTGATGGCGGAGGACCATGGAGCTCAAGAAGCCGGGCAACTCCCCAGGACCTGGACCAGAGGTCGCACAAAGACAGAGAGTCGCCAAAGAGCGAGCGGCGCAAAAAGTCTGTAGCTGGACAGTGCAGAATGAAATGAGAGGTGTCCGCAGGCGCTATATGAAGGATTCTCGATTCTGCCAATTCTAATGAGACAAGAGCTCAACAGCAGGCTGTGTCCGTTGCAGCGAAGACGAGAGAGCACAAAGCGAGCGTGACGAGAGAGCACAAGTTCCTCAGTGGAAACTCAGGGAACCTGTGTGTCGAAGAATATAGATGAGATGGTGCGCCTCCAGTCCGAGAAAAGAGAAGAGTGGATACGAGAAATAAGAGAAAAGAGATTACAAGGGATTGCAGAGGGGGGACAGATAGTCGCTGTCTTTCGCTGACAAGCTCGACGTCTAGAGCTTCAACTATTCGAATAATGAAGCTGCTCACCCAGCACGTCGTAAGGGGCGACTGTTTGGCATCCACCAATGACAATACGCATTGTTGGTGGAGGGGCCAACAGTGTGCAGTTTGTATTCATGGCCGGTTCAAAATGAATTGCCGCTTTTTCTAGCATGATCTTGATAGAATTTGGGGTGTGAATCTGAATTACGGTGCGCGTTGTACCTCCATCCCAAAAAGGAGGAGTAGTAAACAATGACAACAACTCTCAATGTTATAAGTGACGATTTTAACATCCCCATAAAGTATCAAGTTTTTCTTCAACTGCAGCAAACTTTGATCGTTACAAACTGAACTTTTTTACATAGTGTTCTCGCAACATACAGTGTTTCTTCAACAAGCACAGCTGCCAAGTGAAAATATAGTTGCCAAATTGTGATTACCCTGTCAACGGGAAAAATGACAATTACGTACAGAAATAATAGCAACAGATATTTGTTTTGGGAAAGGAGGGATGGGGGGAGGCGGGGAGAGCAAATGCTGACCCAGTATACTGTATGAAGCAATTTTCGGGCACCCGCCAAACGCTGCCTCATTGGTGGTGGGGCAACCAGCCTGCATTTTTCTGAGATGACTGGTTAGAAATAGACTTCTGTTTTTCCGTTGGGCCTAGCCGATACGAAACTTTTGAATTTATGCTGCAATTGTTTTGACGAAACAATAACGTAACAGACTACAACACAAATTTGTTAGTCAATTGTTACTAAACTGTTATTGTACAAGGTCAGCGTACAAAAGAAAAGTTTAAAATACATGTACTTCAAAATAAGATTATATTTTGAATAATGTCTCACGAGTAAAATAAAAAGCTTTGGCAGTTCGGGTATCCAACAGCGACATACTTGACGAACTGCTGCATACCTGTCTTGTAGCGGTTGTCATTTGTTCTTTCACAAAATCACCAACTTCGTCCATCCAAGCCAATGTTTCAGCGAGCAGTCTCGGTGAATGAATATAGCACATGGAAGCCAATCTGATGTCTGCTTTCGTTTCGGTTTGAACACCTAGATGTATACGTAGTCACTTGCAAACAGAAACCACCAAAAAATAAAGAGACCAAAAATATTTGAAATGAATGACTATTTCTGGAACGGTAAGGGTAATAATGCGTCAATTGAAATTTTGTCACAAAACTTTTGTATTTCTAACAACATTGAATATAAGTTTCGGAGAAATAGACAGCTTTCTATAACAGCACAAACTTTTGAAATAAAATAATTTTACGAAGGTGCAGACATTCGCGGCAAAGCTTGCCGCAAACAGCATAATTTGAAAACTTACTTCAAATTTACGAACAACACACAACAGCAACCAAAATATACATCAAATAACGATCTCACCAGTAATACATTTGCCTTGGCGACCACAATCTTCAGCGTCCATTTTAAACAGCATTGTGTCGGATGCAACTGGCTCTGTAACGTGCTCTCCTACGTCTGTTGATGTCAACATTGAAATGGCTGGTATAGAGTACGACCGAGATGCACCTTTCGTACTGGCCGTTACACATTTGTCAGTTTTCACCTCTTTGGCCGTTTGCCGAAAGCGGAAGGAAAAAGCATGGATATCATCTTGCATCAAGGGATCATTGATCAGACTGTGAGGAGGTTCCGTCGATTCCAAACTTTGCGTTCCGACGCGAAGTATCTCGTAGCTATGGGTGACTGATGGCGCAAGCGACGACGTCAGATCCTGCATTTGTAAGCTGGCAATTGAGCCTGAAACGTCTAGTTTTGGTTTATCTTTCACTTGGTCTGCATCATCGGTATGGGAGATGTCCGCTACAACACGTGCTCCTTGCATTGTGACTGTGGACAACTTACGGCCAATCAAAGTATCAAACTTGACAATATGGCGCATCAGCAGTACGTTGAGCTTCTTAAAGTCGATGTAAACAAATGTTCTCTTAGTATTTTCTTCAAGCGCTCTCTGGTCGACATTAATGTTAAGCTGTCCTGGTTTAGCCTGAAGCACATTTTTGTCCTCTTGTGAACTTGCGAATGATCTGTCGTCACCAACAGGGTCTTTTGCCGACGAACGGGACGGCTTGAGTTTGTGCAGAAAATTTAAAATTGTCACCCAACTTTTAGCATTGAATACGATGTCCAAGTTGTTAAAGTTCGCTTTAACGTCTGTGTAGGGAAATTCTGAAGGCTTTCGAGATCCATTGCGATCCTGAGAAGTCACTGATGTATCTTTTCTAAAGTTCTTAATGTCAAGTGTTATCAAATACTGAAATGTGTTTTCGTTCACAGGAGCCATTGGTGCTTTTGCGGAAAGAAAATCGGTCGGACGTTTTGTCGAAGTGTATTTATCGGAAAAAAGGACAAAGTTACGAAGACTTTCAGCTGCGGTGCTTAGAACACGTGTGGTGGGTAAAGTAAGCCTAGTAGAGTCAGATGCACATCGCTTCACGTTGCTTCCTGTAGTATCTAAATAGAATATCACGCAGTTTTTTAGCCACATGACATATTCTAATCCTTACCGAATAAATTTAGAATTGTTTCATTATCCACATTACTTCTATTGCCGATCGCCAAGCAGATCTGTGAATACCATTTTTACAGTCTATGGTAAGGACTACAAGAAAATCGTAAACATATCTACCAGCTGCGAAGCGGTCTCTTTAACCACAAACAAGTTAAATAGATTCATATTTCTAAATTGCTAGCCTAAGTACGATTCACGGTCAAATTGAAAGTGCTATTGTGAGCTCTCCAGTCTGGCGTTGTAATAAAGAATTAGCAAGAATTTATACTTTCAGTACTGCAGTGCCAAGAGCTCGCTACCTCTACACCAATCACTTGCTGCAGGCGCGAAGCTCGGAGGCAAAAAAATGTACTCTGTGACGACACAATCTAGCTGTAGCGTCGTCATGTAGATGCAATCAAGAGTAAAGAGCTTTAATTTGCACACTGAATCCATCTTCAGGGCATGCGGTATAAGTAGATAGGGCTGGAAATCGTGATGTTATAGGGAGCTCAACATCTTTCCGTATATACGATTATAACATGACAACATCATGGCAAAATAGATACAAGCAATCTCTATTGCATATGCATGAACTTTGATAAAAGATGAAAAATCACTAAGCCTAGAAATTAACAAAACGATATGAATTGAAAAAGTTTGTATAGTTGTTTCAGCATGATGCTGAACTTGATATCTAGTGATTTGTTTCAAAAGCAACCATTTACTTTGCATCATTGCTGATGAATTGGAACGGCTAAGATCTTCCGGAGAAACCGTTCCCGAATCGAGGATGTTTCCACTATCCACATCCATGAACACTTTCCGATGGGACGCAAGGAGAAGCTCATAATCATGACCGAGCTGTTGCATAACATCAACAAGAAGGACACTACAAAAAACATTATACATGTATGTGGATGTCTACACTACAATGACAGGCCCACGCAAGTTACCTATTCTACCATGAATGTTTCACTCAGGTTCTTCACCACAATGACAGGTCATCCATACAACGACAGGTTCACGCAGACTATCTACCCTACTACGACAGGCCCACGCAAGCACCTTGAGTGTCTGACCAAGAATTTGAGTGTGCATATGAGTTTTACTCTGTTGTGCCCTTGGAAAAGACACATTAGGACAATTTCACTCTCCTTGGTTGCAATGCTTGAGATAGAAATGCACTGTGCCGGCAGTACAGGCGACTCCAACGGGCGGCTGAATACAACACGTTTCATGTTCTTCTTCTTTTCGCATGACTTCATGCTTGGTGTGCAATCTTCCGACATGATCTCATGCTTGGTGTGCAATCTTTCGAGGTGATCTCATGCTTGGTGTGCAATCTTCCTACATGACCTCATGCTTAGTGTGCAACCTTCCTACATGATCTCATGCTTGGTGTGCAACCTTCCTACATGACCTCGTGCTTGGTGTGCAATCTTCCTACATGACCTCATGCTTGGTGTGCAACCTTCCGACGTGACCTCGTGCTTGGTGTGCAACCTTCTGAAATGATCTCATGCTTGGTGTGCAATCTTCCTACATGATCTCATGCTTGGTGTGCAATCTTCCTACATGACCTCATGCTTAGTGTGCAACCTTCCTACATGACCTCATGCTTGGTGTGCAACCTTCCGACATGATCTCATGCTTGGTGTGCAATCTTCCGACATGATCTCATGCTTGGTGTGCAACTTTCCGACATGACCTCATGCTTGGTGTGCAATCTTCCGACATGACCTCATGCTTGGTGTGCAACCTTCCGACATGATCTCATGCTTGGTGTGCATTCTTCCTACATGACCTCATGCTTGGTGTGCAACCTTCCGGCATGACCTCATGCTTGGTGTGCAACCTTCCGACATGACCTCGTGCTTGGTGTGCAACCTTCCTACATGATCTCATGCTTGGTGTGCGATCTTCCTACATGACCTCATGCTTGGTGTGCAACCTTCTGAAATGATCTCATGCTTGGTGTGCAATCTTCCTACATGATCTCATGCTTGGTGTGCAACCTTCCGACATGACCTCGTGCTTGGTGTGCAACCTTCTGAAATGATCTCATGCTTGGTGTGCAATCTTCCTATATGACCTCATGCTTGGTGTGCAATCTTCCTACATGATCTCATGCTTGGTGTGCAATCTTCCTACATGATCTCATGCTTGGTGTGCAATCTTCCGGCATGATCTCATGCTTGGTGTGCAACTTTCCGACATGATCTCATGCTTGGTGTGCAACCTTCTGAAATGATCTCATGCTTGGTGTGCAATCTTCCTACATGATCTCATGCTTGGTGTGCAGTCTTCCTACATGATCTCATGCTTGGTGTGCAATCTTCCTACATGACCTCATGCTTAGTGTGCAATCTTCCTACATGATCTCATGCTTGGTGTGCAATCTTCCTACATGATCTCATGCTTGATGTGCAATCTTCCTACATGACCTCATGCTTGGTGTGCAATCTTCCGACATGATCTCATGCTTGGTGTGCAATCTTCCGACATGATCTCATGCTTGGTGTGCAACCTTCCGACATGATCTCATGCTTGGTGTGCAATCTTCCTACATGATCTCATGCTTGGTGTGCAACTTTCCTACATGATCTCATGCTTGGTGTGCAATCTTCCTACATGATCTCATGCTTGGTGTGCAATCTTCCGACATTCTGGACTACGCCGAAGGGTATAATTGCTGCATATGTGGCAGACCAATGGCCCCACCATCCGCCACCTTTAGATGAAAGTATCCCGCTAAGTGTCTTGCCTAAGGACACAACAAACACAACAAACACAACAAACGAGTTGCCGGCTTTTTCTCCACACTATCCTTTTTGTGCTGAGCGCCAAGCATGGAAGCTGTAGCTAACATTTTTTAGTCTTTCGGAAGGACGCGACAAGGGAACTAAACCCAGGTCTACCACCTACAAAGCGGAGGCTCTAACCACTATCCAACCGCGCAGTATGTTCTATGTGTAGCTTCATTCATTCATTCACGCGTATGAGCTCATGCTCGGTTTGCATGTCTTTCGTCAGACTGGGCCACCACGACGGGTAGACTGCTTGGCCCCACCATCTGTCTGCCACATAAAGACGGAGGCATCCCGTTAAGTGCCTTGCCCAAGGACACAACAAGCAAGCTTGCCGGCTTGTTCTCCACACTATCCCTTATGTGCTGAGCGCCAAGCAGGGAAGCTGTGAATACCATTTTTTAAAGTCTTTTGGTATGACTCGACAAGGGAAATGAATCCCAAGTCTACCGACTGCGAAGCGGACGCTCTTACCACTACACCACCGCGCCGGTTATGTGTAGCTGCAAAGATTATACATTTCTACCAAGTAGCCTAACAGACACACAGTTAAACTTAATCCAGGCAAAATGACCTATAAATGGATGTGAGACATAAACTGTGCGTGCAGGTGTCGCTCGACAAAATGAGCGCCAAGTTTGCCATCAAGAGATCACAAATGGAGTGTTTGAAGCGTTATGTTGCGTACGCATGCCGATCTTTGTTTTCAAGCTTAGGCCTTAAATTTAAACTAAGGGTTACGCTGACTACTGACCCGAAGACTGTAAAGTAATTTCGTAGCCTGCCACACCCTTATGTTCATACTGTCTTCAATAGTTGCATAAGTTCTTACCTGTATATTGAAAAAGAAAGAGAAGAATCATATGGCTTTCCGACAAACTTTGTCTGAATTTTGCTCACTTCTAATACGGATATTATTTGGTTTTCTTTCTCTTCTTCCAAAACCACAGAAACCTGAAACAACAATTTTAATCAATCTCTCGAATAATAATCCATTAACCATCTATTTTGTTGTTGTTGTTGCTGTTGCTGCCCGGCCCCTTCCGAGGGATGGGTTGATGGCGGAGGACCATGGAGCTCAAGAAGCCGGGAAACTCCCCAGGACCTGGACCATAGGTCGTACAAAGACAGAGAGTCGCCAAAGAGCGAGCGGCACAAAGAGTCCGTAGCTGGCCTTTTGCAGAATGAGATGACAGGTGTCCTGGGACGATTGTCTGCAGGCACTGCATGAAGGATTCTCGATTCTGCCAATCCTAGAGATAAGAGCTTAACAGTAAGCCGTGTCCGTTGCAGCGAAGACGAGAGAGCACAAGTTCCTCAGTGGAAACCCAAAGAACCTGTGTGTCGAAAAATTTAGATGAGATGGTGCGCCTCCAGTCCAAGAAAAGAGAAGAGTGGATACGAGATATAAGATAGATTGCAAGGGATTGCAAAGGGCAGGTGTAGCGTTTCCCGTCTGGCCAGCTCATCAGCCGCGTCGTTTCTCTCGGGAGAAACGAGTGTACGGGGACCCATAGCAGTATGATCGTAAAGAGAAAAGATAGTTCATGACAGATCTGCCAGAGAGACTGAGGTAAAAGGAAAAACGGAGGAGAGGACAGGGTCGCAAGAGTCTGAGGAGGAGAAGGGAAAAGAAATGGAAGATTTGTTAGTGCTGCAGAGACCAGCAAAGAGCTCGTACAATGGCGCAGGCTTCAGCAGAAAAACTTGAACAAACTGGGCCTGCCAAAAAGGAAAAAGAGACCTCAGTGCCACAAAGAGAGTAGTTGGCAAGTATGCCAGAGCCGCCTTTGCCAAAAAGAAAAGGAACAGAACCATCTGTCCAATCAAAAGTCGCCTCAACGTGGTGGTGCGGTCCCCCGTTTGGGTTGGGTCGAAATGGCTGTTGGCCTTCCCGAGAGTTGCAGTTACCTCGGACACTCCTCTCAACATCTGCTTTCGCATCAGACTTTGATTGGCGAGTGGGCAGGATGCAGTTGCTAATGAAAAGCAGCTGGAAGTATGTCAACTGTGAATTGGATGCTTTGAATCTTTTACATTGCGGTTACAAAGCAAAAAAAGAATTATTTGTCGGACGATACACTGACTAGTGGCGGCCCATAAACCAGAGCCAACTGGTTAACGGAGTATTCGCGTTTTTCAAACAAAATGCAATTTCACTGCAATAGAACTATGCTATTCGGAATAAAGCTAAAGTGATCACCTACTGGTATTTCAATAGCCCCACCGGACCAGTCAAGTGCTCAGATTATTTAGTCAGCTGCACCGTGGGACTTTGCTGGGAGTTAATGAAATTTTGTTATGAGTCGTCTAATTACTTACTTGGTTGATTAGAAAATCGCACACTAATCGCTTAGAGTTGATTTTTGCTGGGTCCACTGTTTTATGTGAGCGATGTAGTAAATGAATCGATGGGTACGGTTTATTGGGCTTCACACGGTCACGTTCTGGTGTGGCAAACATTGACTGGTCGAAAGTGGATTTTTTAGACAACTGATCTATGCACTGCATCGCTGTATGAACCTAGAAAGAACCAAAATCAGATTATGACTGCGATGAAAAAAGAAAAAATGCGATATTGCACTAAAGATATACAACAGCACAATATATTCATCATTGTAAAGGTAATTAGAATAAGCCTCACGTTGCTGGGACAGTGCTCGATAACAACTAAGGTTAGAGCAGCTATACGAATATGTTCAAAATACTACACGTAAGGATAAAACCGCAACAGCCGTTCCGCCAAGTGGCTCATCAAGTGACTCAATCAAATAGGATTCTCCGTGATTTTTATTTATTTTATCCTGATATATAGTGTTTTAAATTATATACGTATAGCTCTAACCTTGGTTGTTATCGAGGTATCCTATTTGATTGAGTTGCCACCTGATGTGCCGCTTGGCGAAACAGCTGTAGTGGTTTTATTATTCTATCCTGACGTGTAGTTTATATACACACACGGGGTGTTTCAAAAATATTTTAACCAATAAATAATAGCTTTGACTGTAATCAGTTTTTGCTTACAAAGTAATCCTTTAATTCAGAATGGTTAAGTATTCCCATTAACTAAGAAAGCAGTCTTTGTCTTTTAAAGAAAATCGCGAAAAACGACCCAGTCATTAGAACATTAAACGTAGGAACTTAAAAAGCGCACATGAGGTGCCAATTGTAAACTATGAGATAAAGAAAAAATTAGTAAAGATTGGGACACATCATACTGCAACAATATTATTCCTTCATTTAACCACAGCGCAATGAAAAACTATTCCTTAGCCAAAGCATATCACACTGCAACGAAAACGCGGTAGAATGCCGTTTGAAACATGGCACTCTTCGTAAAACATCTTCAAAACGTTCGTGGTTATTTCAAAGCGGCGAGGTTTGGTTTGCCAGTAGTGTAGAATGTGCTGATCGATTTACCGGTTGGCGTAAGCTTTGCTCTGTGCTGGCATGAAACGTGTGAGAAATGGTAGTAGACTAATTGGATCTTCACGGAGCAGACTATTAGACCAGTAAGTGTCGGTAGTAAATGGAGATTTGATTCACAACATGTCAGACTTCTCTACTAGCGCACATGCTGCAGACAAGAACTATCTCAGCCTTTCAATTTATGCACTCACACTACACCCACATGCGGCCAAACCAAGCCTACTTGTTATGAATCTAAGTCTCTACTTACTACTGACACTCTGCTTACTGGTGTAATAGCCTGCCCAGTCACCATCAAACTATTCTACTACCTCTTCTCACAAGCTTCTTGCTAGGGCTGAGCAAAGCTGACACCTTGCGAAAAGCAACCAGCATATTCTACAATAAACCAAATCCTACCGCTTCCGAATAACCACTAATGTTTTCAAACATATTTTACAAATAGCGATGTTACAAGTAACGCTTTTTTTCAAACGGCATTTCAATGCGTTTTTGTTACAGTGAAATATCTTTTGACAGAGAGAGAGAGATCCAGTTTTTTAAATCCGGTTTTGTCCGCGTTAACGCAGGTGGCTCGTGCTTCTCGACAGTTTGTAAACACCATTACACCACTTCACTCTGTCAATAACATCCTCCCTTTTCAGTCCATTCTGATTGATATGCTCCTCCACTAGTCTCTTCCACGTCATATTCGGCCGCCCACGCCCTCTTCTTTCCGCCACTTCAAAATCCAGAAATAATGGTTTCTTTGCAGAGTGATATATGTCTTCGCGAAGAAATAATATTTTCGTAGCAGTTTGATACGTCTTGCGAAGGAATAAAGTTTACGTTGCAATATGCTACGTCGTGGCAAAGGAATGGTGGCTTTGCTGCAGTATGACATGTCTTGGTGAAAGAATAATGTCATTGCAGTATGATGTGTGTTGTCATTGCAGTATGATGTGTGCTTACAACTACTAATTTTCTCTTTCCCACGCGGTTTACCATTAGCAGCTTATAAGCATGTACATCAGGGGTCAGGAACCAACGGCCCGCGAGGCAAAACTATCCGGTCCGTGAAGAGACCTATATGGCCGTCGCTTGAGTCCTTGTTGATCTGGTGTTGAATTGGGTTTGACTTGAATAATCTGCTTTCTGATAAGAGTCGTGGGTATTTACGAGTGGTCTCGTTAAATCAAAAACTAGATCTTCTTTTTGCTTTAGTATAAAATGATTTCAATTTTAAAACAAAGAATCTCCAAAAAAAGGATCATTGTGCTTTCAGCATGAATTCCTTCTTTTAAAAATATGAATCGCCAAACAAGCCGGCCTACGTTAAGTGGAGGTGAAAATTCGGCCCACCGAGTCCTTGCAGGGTGGACATTGGTCCGCGGTTAGAAAAGTTGCCAACCCTTGCTGTACATCAAAAAGCGTGTTAAATGTTTTTGCGAGTATGATGTCACGATTCACTTCTATAGCCTCGAGAAACACATAGCTGTGCACTACAATCATAGCGAAGTGAACAACTACCTTCATCCAGTGCTTACTTTCATATGGCTGATGTGTAAAGTCAAGTGAGGCAGGTTTCCAGTCAGCATTAGGGCTGGGTACGTCGGATCTGTTGTTGGCACCACCCTTCGCTCTACAGTGAGATCCACTGAAAAACGTTCAACCAAGTGTAGTGGGCTTCGTGCCCCGAAGCGACACGACTCCCATTTGGAAAGCTTAGGAGCAATTAGGACTTGGAGCTCTTCGAATTGCAGGTGGTAGCGCTCGTACATCTTGTCCCAAAGCATACGCTCAGTTAGAAATTCTTGGTCAATAAAATGAGTCTTGGCGCCTTCTCCATGAAGCAAATCTTTAGCTGGAAATTTGTCGTCGTTTACAGAATCGACAGCTTCGACTTTTTCGCTCTCTTGGACTTCACCAGGCGGTGTATTAGGAGGGGTCGCGTAGTCGTCATCACTGTCATAATCGTCTTGTTGGGGATCGGTTTGCTGATTTAAATACCGATCAAGCTCCATATCACCTGCAAATAAAGATTTTGTACATTTTGGATGACCACCTGCTACGTACTGTTAAAGCCATCTGCAGCTGCATGTTCTTTTGGAAAATGGGAGGACTACTTCTAAAACTCATTTTAAGGGAAACATTTGCAGTATTTTGACTGGCAAAAGCAGAGTATCATTTTTCTCTCAATGTCAGTCAATGCATTTCAAAATTAAAAACAATTTGACTTCAACAAGCTAGTATTATGGATTACTAAAAGAAGTCGTTGAAGTCGACATAACTTTGTAATTGGTCACCAAATATAACTCGCTTGTCGTAGCCGACAAATAAGGAAACAAACCATCTCCTAGACCTTTTAGATATCCAACACGGCGTATCAACTTAGCGGAGCAATTTTTTAGGAACTCTTCCTGCACGCAGCAGAAAATACATAAGAATTGAAAAACGTATACTTTGTCGACACTGTTAGGTAAACCAAATAAAAAATTTGTTCTAACACGCACGCACGCATGCACGCACACGTGCACACACACTCACATCTAATGTTGACATGTGTGACCTCCCATCAAGTACCAAGGTCCACGAAACCTACGCATTACATGCGTGCTCGTGATGCACTTATCCTGATGAGACCTCACACGTCGAAACAAAAGACAGCCAGGCAGCTCGAAGTAGGTGGCATCCTGAGCTATTGTAGTTTAAACAGACTACGCATTTTACGTGATATACAACACTTTTGTCGGTTATACAGAAAGAGACTAGCCTTTGTTCAGTTGAGACTAGCCTTTCACAAAAGCACAGCAAAGCATGATGTAGTACAACACCACAATCACGTCAATCACACCACAATCACGTCCACACCACAACAAAGCAACGCTCCTACGTGGGGCCCCTAGTTCCAAATCAACTTTTGGATGTAATTCTAAAAATTTAGTCGGATCAGAAAGATCATAAACTTTACGTTTGCAGTAAAATTACCTTCATGATTTGCAAATGTGATATGGCCAAGGTTTAACACAACAATAGGGCTGTCCGCATTGTCCCGATTTTGTGGGATTATGATATCAGGAGCAAATATGTCAAGGGCTACAGCCCAGCGTTTTCTATTAATCTGAAAAATAAAACAATATCGAACATCACTTAAAACAATTGAACGTAAGAAGGGTGTCCTAAAAAAATGCATACACATTGAAAATAATTGTAAACGTAGTGTTTTATTACAATTTTATTTTTTTAAATGTGTAAAAATTGTTACAAAAAACAGTTTATTGTTTACAAATAACAGTTTATTGTTTTTTTCACAGCATTTTGACTACATTCTAAATCATGGGTTCTTAACCGGTAGGCCATGGCCCACTGGTGGGCCACAGGAGCATTTAGAGGTGGGCCACAGAGCTATTTGAAAAATTGTAAAGTTAGTCAATATTTCTTCTTTAGTTAATTTTACAGCACACTTGTGTGTCTTCTCTAGTTTTAATTAAAGCGTGAATGAAAGAGCTGGTGTGGCGTTTCAGCCGCTTGGTAACATAAACGACACACTCCTAGAGGGCATAAGCAGAACTATTCAAGTATTAGAAAATCAAGCTATAAAAAAAAATTCGTATTATTTGTTTGACGATACTAATTATGGTGAATAAATTTTTAAATGCATCGTAACTATGGCATAATAGAACATTTATAGTACGATGGCCAGTCTCTGTGATGTCATAAAAAGCCCTGCTTTCATTTCGAATTTTGTATTTAACTGCCTTATTTTGAAAGGAACAGCAGTTGCAGTGCAGGTATTGTCGTTTTTAATCAAATTTTCAGAAGTGAGGTTTAGTCAAAGTATGAGTAAAAAAGCAAGTAAAAGAGAATGGAATGATGATTACATTCAGTATGGTTTTGCACGTTTTTCTGACAAAGATGCCCAAAAAGGACAGTGTGTTATCTGCTACAAAGTCCTTGGAAACGATTCACTCCGTCCAAGTAAATTGTCAAATCATTTGTTGAAAATTCATCCTGAATATAAGGACAAAGGTACTTCCTTTTTTGAAAGGAAACGAGATGCACTGAAACGTACTAAATTGGATTCTAGTGGAACTTATTACAAGGAAAATATTTCACTTGTTGAAGCTTCTTATGAAGTTGCACTTACGAATGCAAAACAAAAGAAGCTCCACACAATAGCTGAAACTCTTGTAAAGCCATGTGCTATAAAAATGGCGAAGCGAGTGTTGGGAAAACAAAGTAGCAAAAAGTTAGAAGCAATATCTCTTTCAAATGATACGATACGGCTTCGTATAAACGAGATGGCGGATGACATTTCTTTTCAGTTGATTTCAGAGTTGAAGTCCTGCCTTCATGGTATGTTTTCTATTCAGTTGGACGAATCTACCGACATTTCAAATGTTTCTCATCTAATGGTTTTTGTGCGATGGGCGTCCGTTACAGGCATAAAGGAAGCCATTCTCTTCTGTTCTCCTCTAGAAAGTACAACACGAGCAGCTGATATACTACAAAAAGTGGACAATTATTTTTAAAAATGGGACTTAAAGTGGGAGAGTCTATGTTCTGTTTGTACCGACGGAGCTCCTGCAATGATTGGTGCACGATCAGGTTTTGCGAAAAAGGTGAAAGAACTCGCTCCTGGTGCAACGTCAGTCCACTGCATGATACGCCGCCAAGCTCTGGCAAGTCGAACTCTTCCTTCAGACCTTCAATCAGCATTAGATGTTGCGATTAAAATGGTAAACTTTGTGAAAAAGAGTGCGTTAAGCACAAGGCTGTTTTCAAATCTTGGTAAGGACATGTCAGCAGACTACACCACACTTTTATACCATACAAATGTGCGCTGGCTTTCAAAAGGCAACATGCTGTCCAGAGTGTTTCAACTACGAGAAGAATTAGCAGAGTTTTTTGTCAGGCAAAGACATGAATTTGCAACTTACTTTAATGATCCTTCTTTCGTAGAACGCTCGGCTTATTTAGCGGATATCTTCGAAAAATTAAATACCCTAAATTTATCCATGCAAGGGAGTAAAACCACTATCATTAATCTCAATGACTCACTTAATGCTTTTGTGGAGAAATTGCAGTTGTGGAAAATGCATGTCATGAAAGACGTTTTTGCCATGTTCGACAGGCTCTCATCAGTAACAAGAGCGAATGAATCGATAAATATTTCAGCAGAGGTCACAGAACATTTGTGTAAGTTGGAAGAAGAACTAGATCGCTACTTTCCAAAGCGCAAAGATATGGATGACAATCTCCAAATAGTGAGAAATCCAATCAATGCAAACTTCTCTTCCCTGCCCGTGCATCTTCAAGAAGAATTTATTGATTTTAAAAATGACTCGACCATGAAGACTGCATTTGAAAATTCGGAGTTAACAACATTCTGGTGTAATGCTAGTGCTTCATATCCTCGAGTGGCCAAATACATGATAAGCAAGCTGCTTCCATTTGCGTCAACTTACTTGTGTGAAGCCGCTTTTTCAGATCTTGTCGCAATGAAAACAAAATATAGAAATACCATGAATGTGGAAAATGACTTGATTTGTGCATTGTCATGCATTAAACCTCGAATATCTCTACTTGCAAATAACAAACAATCTCAAGCTTCGCATTAACAGTTGTGTTATGAATGGGTTATTATTAAAATGTTATTCTTTTTAATTCACATTGATAAGTTATTCTGTGTTTCTTACAAATATCTTTTTCTTGTAGACAGTGGGCCACGAAATTTTTTCAAAACAAAAGTGGGCCACGACTATAAAAAGGTTAAGAACCACTGTTCTAAATAATTGTGAATAGCCAATAACTAAACTGTTTGTGTTTTTTTGCGGATTCAACCCCTGAACAAAAGAATGACAGTCAGACTTATCTTCGAAGAAAGAAAATTTATTCTAAAATACTACTGGAAGTATGAAAATGCAGTTGAAGCGCAAAGACAATTTAGGGGAAAATTTCAAAGAGATACGGTTTACAATCAGTGTTTTAGAATAAATTTTCTTTCTTCGAAGTTAAGTCTGACTGTCATTCTTTTGTTCAGGGGTTGAATCCGCAAAAAAACACAAACAAGTTTAGCTACTGGCTATTCACAATTATTTAGAATGTAATCAAAATGCTGTGAAAAAACAATAAACTGTTATTTGTAAACAATAAACTGTTTTTTGTAACAATTTTTACACATTTAAAATAATAAAATTGTAATAAAACACTACGTTTACAATTATTTTCAATGTGTATACATTTTTTGGGACACCTTATGATTCTATACTCAAAAACTGTAACTGCAATGCATTAGCAATATTTATCGCAAACATGAGCTTTTCTTTAAGCAAACTTTTAATCAATAATTCAACATGAAATTAGATCGTTTCAATTCTTTTAAAATTTCACCAATATTGCATTCTTAGCCTAAATGATTCTACGCATTTTGCAAGCACTTTTATGTCATAAAAATCAAGTAAGAAACATAGAGTACTCAGCGCTAGTTTATGTGAAAGCTATATTAAATCGAACAGTGACATAAAATATAATTGTAACTTCTGATAAATCAGATGCAACTTGATATCAGTAAAGAGAAGATATCCATGCAAAGCACATTTCCAAAACACTCCCAAAGCACAAATCTTTCTTGAACATCACCGCTATTGACAGGCACATTTTGAAATTAAAACTAACTCGCTAATCATTCATAGTCTAATGCAAAAGCAGTGGTTAAGAGTAGGGTAGACCTGGAATGCATCTGCAACGCCAAGCTTGCTGTTGTTCTGATACAGTAAAAGATGTAAAATAATTACAACGGCTTTCTCACCTTGGCAGTTGTTTTGCCCTCCATTAATCTCTTGACCGTGTTTGTAACCTCGAAGCGAGCTTGGGTCATCCACTTATCATAACGGTTCTGTGCTACGTTCGGCAATTGTTCACGCTTCAGCGCTTTTTTCGCATACATACCCTCTATATAAAAGCTATCATAAAGATTTAGCCGTAAATCAACAAATAATGTATTTTTTAAAAGTCCAAGCGGCGCTACAAACATAGCTGCGCGTATCACGATCTCCAGCAGCCTTTCCTACCGAGATTATGGTTTTATCACCAGGCACCATCAAATATTGGTACTTGTTATCTACCCCCAAATGCTCAGGCTGCCGTGTTACATAAATTTACTACGAAAAAGTATTATCTGAAGAGCAAAGTTGATCCATGTGCCAATAACGGCAAGTTGGTTAAGGCGAATTCAATAATGTGCACAAGCCGTGGTACAAGGGTGAATGAGAGTGACTTCAACTTTGGCAAAAAAAAGTTTTGTTTGTGAAGGATGTGTTCAGACAATAACAGAAATTGTCGTACAAGTTGGAAGAAAAAGATTTTTTTTTCTCTAGGTGGAGTCCGTAGAGTTTTTATTACCCGGTGGTGGAAGCGAAGCAGCGGTGAGAGCAAGAACGAGAATTGGAAGGATAAAATTTAGAGAATGCGAGGTGTTGCTTTGTGGCGTTTTCATTAAATATGAAAGGAAGAATTTGTCAGAGTTGTTTAAGATCGGAGATACTGAACAGGAGCGAGACATGGTGTCTGAGGGAGAATAGAATGGCAATTTAGAGAACTGAAAAAGCAATGATAAGAGCTATATGTGGAGTTAAACCGATTGACAAACGAAGTAGCCAAGAACTTATAGATTGGCTGGATTAGGAGGATACTCTGGATGGACACGCCAGAGCGAGTGGAGTGCGATGGTACAGGCATGTTTTGAGTAGGGATTATGATAATGTGTTGAGAAGAGCGTTGGATTTTGAAGCGGTGGGAATAAGAGGGCGTCGGCAACCGAACACGACTAAAGACAAGTGGAAGAACATTTTGAACTGATTGAACTGAAAAAGGAAAATGCCACCGACAGAACAAAGAGGCGTAAAGGTGCATAGGAACTTTCTAGAAACATAAGGTGAATCCGGTCACCACGGTTAACGGAAACAAAACCGGATCTTAAAAAATTGTATCTCTCCCTGTCTCTTTAAATAAAAAAAAACAACAACAATACACTAACCTACAGCAAATGAAGCCACAGTTCTAAGCTACAGCGCAGTAAGCACGTGTTGTTATGACGCAAAGCCTACCTGTGAGAACGGGTATCTTGAAGAAGCTTTTGAGCCTGTCGGTTAAGCCGGGTACTAAAGTAAGACACAGTGGAGCGGTTACTACTTCTAATCGATCAGAAAAGTTGTATGCTTTTTGGGCAGGTAGCTTCTCGTACGTAATATTTAACACAGGTGCATTTTCATTTCTTTCTGGCTCGGTTTCTTGGTTTGAATCAGCATCCTATATAAGACGTCGTTATAAAACCTTTTGCAGTCCAATGTCACAAAAAATGTTTTCCAAACGTCACCAAAACGTGTTCCTTTATAACTAATCGCCATTACTTAGTGCCTGTTGAATTCTTCTGTACGGTCCAGTTGCTTTGCGGTTATTTTTCCTGTTTGGCTGCAGTGTTTTGGTGGAAATGCACTGCGAAAACTGTGCAGGCAACTATGAAGAAAATGCTTCGCGTACATTAATAAATATTTTTGATCACTGGAAGAAAAATAAGCATAGCTATCTACATACTTCCACAGAAAATCATTGCAGCTTTAAAAATACGATCAAGCTCGAATTGCACTACTATCGTTTTAAAACTTTTGGTTCAAAACACAATACAGCATTTAAACAATATGACACATTATAAACTCACTTTTGAAAAGCTAAAGGACAGTATGTTGGCGAAAGAGCTATTTATTTTTTTCTGACCACCCATATCAGGAGGCGTGACGTTTAAGGGCGACAGAGGGCGCTGTTTTCGAACAGCTGGCTTGACAAGGTCGCAGAAATGAGTGTTAAGAGGATTTAAGTCTCGAAGGTTGACACTGCCTAAGGCCAGTTTAATCTGATGTGTACAATATCTGTTAAAACATACGTGGATAATTTTTAATTTTGCAGCAACATATGATTAAAATATTACACGCACGCACGCTTCTGATTACATGTCGAGCAAAAAAATACGTCAGCCCCTATGTGCAGTCAATACGTGGTAATGTACAGATTGCACTCTCTCGGGGCTGACGGCTGAACGCAGAGATACTCCGCTAGACGGTGGGAAGGTAAGAAGGTGCAAAGTTTAGCCTTTGACAGCAAGAAATATTGATGACGCTATAACTACTAGAGAAAAAGTCCCATCTCGCCACAAATACACAAATGCTACAATGATCCCAGAGATCAAGACAAAAATACCTCGGTCGCCATTCACTACCAATTTTAACATCATTGAACTCCAGTGATACAAGGCCACTGTTATCAGCTTGCGTCAGTGACATTTTTCCATGTTTTAAAATAAAGTTAAGTTTCAACAGCACTGAATCCCGCTTTAAGAAGGTGTCGGTGGTTTCTTGATCCAATAACTCGTCGCCAAACATTTCAAAGATTTCATCATCATCTAAAAAAAAACAGAAATGATTCGCACTGTGCAGTAAAATGCTCTTAGACCCTCGTTGGTCAAATGGAGCTGCCTTAACGGATGCGAATGGTGCGGGAGAACAAACCGAAGATCACATGCTGCACTCAGCTCCCGTTCTCCAACCACTCGGTCTGACTACCAGTCTGTTTTTTATGATAAAACTTATATCGCTGCTCCAAGTGTGCTTGTACTAGTAAATAGTGGGTAAACATTCTCTAATGGTAAATTTTTGGACCAAGACTTGTTACTACCTAACTCAATTTTTAGACTTGGGTAGTCTAAAAATCTTAAACCGTATCAACTGAAACATGGGTTGGCGCCCAAAGTCTTCTTCTTGAGGTATAGAGTATTCCAGACCGGGAAAGCTCAGGATAAAGTAAAAGGAGAATAACAGCGCAAAAACACAGTAACATAAAAATGTAACTGAACAAACTAATAGCATATCATGCCCAGAAATGTGGTTTTGCGCTCCACAATTTGGGCTGCGTATTCAAGCATGTGCTCACAATAAGAAAGTGTCTTACACCAAGATGTACGTCGGGCAACTTAGCGAGAAGGCTGAGGCAAATTGAACTAATCAAATCGGACCACACTTGCATTTCAAATAATAATAACGTCGAGTAAAATCGGGCTAGCAGTTCACTCATAAACATTAACTATGAAATGGAAAATGGTAAATATCATAGCTAGCAAATCAACATAGCAACAGCGCCATCACATCTGTGCTTGCCGGAAGGAATAACTACTTCAGATTCAAAACAGGAAATATCTACTGTTCATTTGTGTTTGCGCACCAACAAGCAGTTTAATCGTTTGATTCTTTTCAATTTATATTGCTACTAGAACTCTTCTATCTGCTTCACGCTTCATAAAGTATCATGCAAATAAAAATATAATCTTAAAGGCCGGCCATCTTTTGTGGGGTCACGAGTTGCAGAGCGCAGTTTTAGGTTACACAGTTTTGTAATAGCAACACAACCAAGCGGTCCAAGTTAAAACTAACCATGACACGTGTTAACCTCTACTGCTGCAGTAAACATAGGTCAAAACTTACTTAAATCTTTGAACACACTGTCAGGCACCGTTGGCGCCGGGTTTTCATTTGCGTCAGCCTGGAGGTTCTCGCCTTCACTGCTGTCCGATGACAGTCGCTGTTTTTTCGAATCTTGGCTTCCTCGCCACTTGCTGCAACGCCAAAGTATTCGCATGAAACGCACAGCACCACAATGTAGTAGTTCTCAAACTTCACGAAATTTTCACACAAGTCAGCAAGTTTGCCGGTTGTGCCCGTGAGAAAGGCACTGAAAGGAATAACGGCATTTTTATGAGACAGATGACGTGGCCAAGCAATCTACCAATTGCAATGACCCAGCAAGATCAGCAATGACAGCAAGAGCTTAAGCGCATGAACGAATAACTTGAACAAAAGAGTTCCTTCCCGAATATTTTTACGATTTCCAATACATCAGTTATAAGAGAACAAAATATGATTGAACCCTGCAAAGTGTATTAAAAAAAAATAATCGCAAAGATATTTTACAAATTAGGAATTTATCTTTAGGCAATACAAGGAGCATTATTCCAGGCAACTAATAAGCAAGATAGATTCAAGAAAACGATGGTGTTTTGCAGTTCAAAAAAACAACTTTACGAGCCTCAGTTTGAAAAGTATAGCTATAATATCAAGAAAGAGACTCAGACACACGCAAAACCTAACCCTAGAACAATCTCTAACATGTTAGCCTTGAAAGATATCGTCATGAGTTACCACGGCAAGGTAGCATAAATGAAAACCAATTTTGGGTGGGACTGTGAGTGAGAAAGGGTTAGTGAGCGCGTGCGCACTAAAAGGGTTAATGTGAGTTTATCCATCAGCAGAAACAAAAATCAAAGTTGACAACGCAAATCTTAACAAGATCAGGAAAGAGGAAGGCGACAGTCTATTTTGAGACGGTCGCGAGTACAAAATGGCACTTTGGTATCGCTACCATCAATAAGGCGGACAAAGTTACCTCTCACAACATTCTGAATGAGCTCCTCGCTATTATAAACTAATAAACACAAGAAGATTCAAACCACCACCGGCACCAACTATTTGTTTTATGTCAATTACCAATATGCATATACAACTGTACAGCATCACCTGCCCAACACACACAGCAGCAAATTACAGAGGCAAATATACGAAATTTTAAGTATTTTAATGCAAAAAGTGACGTAGTTTTTACACTGTTGCGTTGAAAACAACATGTTTTTGCATTTGGTGTGCATCCTTAATGGTTTTAAAAGGCCGCAATCCAAAACGATGCAATACATCTACCATAGTGCGTTAATGCAAAACAGACATCACGAACATTTTACACATTCTGCTCGACATCAACAACTGGTCAGCGACAAGAAAACATTAAGACTCACCCAAGCCATCCGACCAAATTCCAACCTTGAGTCGATTGCTTTGTATTCGGTTTCAACTTTTTAGGTGACTTCTGTAAAGAAAACACTTGTGTGTAGCGGGCATCTTACATGCATATTCTATAGAAATGTGGCGAAATTTTACACTGTACAGCGGCGACAAAAATAAATCTTTAACATTTAGACGGTAAAATAACTTGACATGAAATATTTGCAGCTAGCTTAAACTTTCAGTTTTCGCCAAAAACGGTTTCCAAGCAAATGCGCCCTCATGCGTTGTCAGTTGGAACCTGGCAGCGCTTCACCATATAACCTTTGCTTGGCGTGTCTTTCAATTTTTTGTGGGCGAGCGGATCGCACGTCACTGCAACCGGACAGCATTTTTTCTCGAAATTTTGAGGTCTTGCAATTCTTATTTCATGAAACACGAGTCGAAAGCAACTTAAATGGAAGACGAATTTCGTGTCTTGACTTCGCTAGGATAGCGAAATTGTGGTCGCTGTAGCATACTGGGGTGTTAATAAAGCCAATTTATCATACATAGCAGTAAATGACGTCGTTAATTCCTGACGAAAACCGAAGTTGTTTTGAACTGCGACCAATCGTTCTGACGTCCGGAACTAGTACTCTATACCGGACTTACACGCCATCTGTTTACTCGAGGTAGCTTCTAGACACTATACAAAACGAGAGTTATACAATCATGCCTAAAGTGACCCCTTGATCCTGCTTACAGTCAAAACAATTTATAGTCGGCCAAGTACGCATATGAAAAGGCTGTTGTACTTTTCGTTTTTTCCCACTCTTTGATTTGTCCAGATTTAGAATTGTTGCTGCGTCATTGAATTCAAATGGATTTGCTTAATAGAAGAAACTGTCATCGAAAATAAAAAGACGAATTTATCAGAGTTGTGAAAGGTGGGCTATGGATTTGCTGGGTTTAAAAAATACTTTGGAGACAGTATCCAAAGCGAATGGAGCGCGATGGTATGGGAATGTTTTGAAGAGGATAATGATGACGTGTCAGGAAGAGCGTTGGATTTTGAAGCAGTTGGGAGAAGAGGGCGTGGACGACCGAAGATGACTGGGAGAAGGCAGGTGGTTAAACAGGTTGAAGAAATCAGACCAATAAAGGAAGATACCATTGACAGACCGGGGTGGCGCGATGCTGTTCATAAATTTTTGAGGATGAGGTGAATTCGGCCACATCTGCTAACGGAGACCAAATCGAATTTACAATATTGGATCTCCTCTTTCTCTCTCGCGTTGTAATTGGGGTTAAATGTTAATGAAACCAGCAAAAATCACCTTAAAGAAAAATAATTCTTTAATAAAATTTTAAAACAACTGTTAAATCACTTTTAACAGTTTGCTGCACCTTTGCGATACTTTCTTGGGTTTCTCGTCGCTTGCGACTTTCTTCATCCAGCTGACTGTACACTAATTCGTGAAGAATGGCAAGTTCAGGAAAGCTAGCGTCAGTTTGCATTTCTTCCAAAGCAGCAACCAGTTGTTTATCCTGTAAATGCAATAAATGGCAACTGTTTTGGAAAAGCATATTTGTATATATATACCTGTCAGTCAGTTTGCCAGTCAAGTCAAGTCAGTTTTTTACTTGCGTATTCTGCAAGTGTAGGTTCGCGTAGCTGTTAGTGGCGTTGAAAATAGGCTCATAGCAGATCACAGTTTTTAATAAAATCAAAAATACTTTCACATGCGCTTGTGAAATATTCAAGCTAAAGCATGCTTTAAGTAGTTACGAACAACACGCTTCCCATACCTAAGCAAATACGGTTCTTGATCATCAGGAAACTTAAGTTAAATATTATTGTCCAGTGATACGCAAGGTTGTAAAATAGTTCTCACAGATCTCTTGCTTGGCGCTCAGATTTATCTATCATGAGAATGAACTATGAAACCGTGGAAAATTTACTTAGTCATGATTACCTGGCGCTTAAAAGCTGTTGCAGTGAAAAGGGTTAACTACCAGGGTTTTTTTTGTCAAAATGCTTCGGACATTTGTCCAAAAAGCCTTAAAAAATTCGGACATTTTAAATAAATTTCGGTCAGTCTTTACAAATAGTATTTCCTAGCTGCGCGACTAATAAGCTAAACTGAATGTAAGCTAAAGTGACTTAACATGTCCAACGTTGAAAAGCTTAGGGCAGTTTACTTTAACAATACAATCGCCAACTGACGATCTGTTCAAAGTTGCAATCTCATTGTACTTATCAAGAAATAAATCGCAAAATACGATTTAATGAAAAGCAATCAAACAATAGTACTGGTAATTAAAATTAAATGCCCCACTTGACAATACCATATTTGAAGCACTTTTTTGTTTCGTTAGAAAACGTCACAGTCTCTGTGTTGACAGTGCCACTAACATTATAGCGAGAGCGGATATAACTTTGTGACCATAACGCGTATGCTCTGTTATAATTAACTGTTTTGTATGATGCAGCATTAAGTTCTAAGAGCATCAACTCGTCCGCAGTGGATGAAAGAAAGCGATTTCTTGTAAGAGTTCGCAGTCTGGACAGCAGACTGAAACCGCGTTATTCGCATTGAACGTGAGTACCACGTTTGCAAGTTGGGATAGCGTCGGCCAGTCTCTGTTACGCTTCGCTGCGATAGTAATATTTTGTGCCAGTTGTCATCCGAATGGTGATTGATCATTAGTTCGTACTTGAAATTTCGCCATTCGTCACAAGCACTCTCCCTATTGCAATTTTAAAGAAGCGCAACTTGTGGAAATAGATTTCATAATCAGCCGATTGTTTTTTTGACTAGTTGCTTTTTAATAACTTCCTCCTATCTTTGATTTTTAGCCGCCAATAAGTTTTTTAAAAATTCTGGTTACGGTAGTGCGATTATTATTTGCGATGCAGCGGGAGTCCAGCGATAAAAGAAGCAGTCGCAATGAAACTTTAAAAGAAATGTAGAGATCAATCACATATTGCGGCGATTGGATTTTTCTCAAAATACCGCGGCGCACTTTTAAAAATTCACTTTTAAAATTCAGCCATGCTGCGAAAAAGCATCGGTCCAACAAGCGCGCGAGTTTTTTGCGCGCATTGCGCAAAAAAATCGGTCATGTCCGAAAAAAACCCTGTTAAATACTGCATAAAGCTCGACTTTCGTCCTCTTTCCCGCTTTTTCGCAGGCTTAGGACTGCTAGTTCAGCGCATGTCTAACACTACACTCGGTTTCGAACCAGACTTTTTTTATATAGCAACATTTGATACCTATTTTGAAACCCGATGTAAAAACTAAAAAGGACGATTACGAGCGTTATAACTCATGAATAAAGTAGAAGAAATAAAACTGATGCTTGGACGTACACAAACCCACGCACGCAACTGCTGAAAAGCTAATGACTGGCCCACGAAAAGACTTCAAAGTCGTAACATTTCTATCTACAACAATAAAGCATTTACATTTACGCTAAATGCTTTGGCGTTGAAGATGGGAGCTGAATACAATTGCAAAAAACAATTAGTAACATGTACTGAACAGCTCAAATCGAAATCGGATTCATACACGGAAGGCCAGTGGTTGCAAGCTCGTACTCCGTGCGCTGGCTTTCAGACGAACACAGACACCCCGACGACCGGATTGCTCGAACCAAATTGCCAGATGAAAGTGGAGGATGGCTTTTTAGGGGCATAACAAACGAACTTATGCGTTTTTCTCTTCAGATGATACCTTTAGTGCTTTGAGTAGCTTTTGGAATGATATGGCTGAGGTTTAAATTAGCAACTTATTGCATTCGAGGTGAACGCTCTAACAGCCATGCCATCAAGAGAGTTTTTACACATCGTAATGTAACTCCACACCAGACCGCAGCTTTGCGGGAAAATAAACATGTAAACATAATGGCAACAAAAATAAACAATTTCCTTTCTTCAACAATATATTTTAAGCCAATCGTTTTGTTATTATAAACGTCGATAAAGAGATGTTTTTAAACCATACCAAACACAGTCGCATCATAAAATTTAGCATAATCACTTATTAACCGAATGTTTTCAGCCAAAAACATTCGAATCGAAAGTGTTAGATCGCGCAATGACTATGCTAAATCCAGTACAGCAATTTTCATCCGCAAAGCTGTTATTTTTAATACACAAAAATCGATTTTTAACTGAAGTTTTCAGTCCACCCTATTACTTAGGTTGGTTAAGGATAAAACTAAATCCAAAATCAGGATGCCTTTACCAACAAATAGTTTTGGTTCGAGCCATTCACTGCGATCCTAAAGCGAGAACACTTGCCCAATGCTACACAGGTTTTGTTTTTAGTTTATTGGCTTCAAAGAAAACGTTTATACAAGAGTCTTTTGATGTCTGCAAAAATGGAACAGGGATGCAAAGAAATAAACCGCAGACCATGTACGACTGTTCACAAACCTGTCGAGCCTAGCGTATCACCTTGGACACCAAAATAACTACATGGCTACTTCAAGTGGACCCTGACATTGGACCCTGTAGCAATGCTTTTACAAAACAAAAAGCTGATTCATTGACTTTCTACCTACTGGGGTTTTGTTTTGATATTTGCTTTCCATACATATCTTGTATTTTTTTACGTATTCCACAACGAGCCGGCATCTCTTTAGCATGAACTCCAACGACGATTGCTTTCGCTGGCGTCGCACCTTTTCCAACTTCTTTGAAATTGCCCATCTCCACCACACCGATGCGCTAAAAAACGTATAGCCTAGACATAATGCGCTAAAAAAACGTGTAGCCTAGACACAAACAGTACACCCTTGTTCTTGAAGGGTCAAAAAGAGCAATAGCTATCACCAACTAATGAGGATTTTGCATCGATATTTGTTCATCGACGGGTCACTTTTTGAACTGTACTAAAGGAATATTTCCGAAAGAGGTCAATCATCAACAACATTTGTATGGCAAATATTCAGAACTTTTCAAACACTTCAAGAAAAATTTTATTCAACTTTAAAGGAAATGTTGTGGTCATGTAGTAACGGAAACTTTATATTCAAGCTATCAAATTCAGCAAGATCAGAAACTTGATACTAAACCTAGTAGTTACCACAAGATTAACATTGCTGCAATCGTTAGTTCCACATGAATAATACATATTCAAGCTGGTGTTGTTTATTTTTTGATAACGACTTCGGCAACATAAAACTTAGCAATTTTTGTTCACAAAATTTTGTAGAGTAATTGGTTTTTACTTAAAAACGAAAGGTCTAGAGTTCGAAACTCCATAAAAGCACCACTGATAATTGTCGCTAAAGGCACCCGGAATCTAAAGAAGTCTAGTTCGAAATTGAGGGTAAAGAGGTATACCTACATGCACTGTGTCAGCACGTGCACGCCTGTGAACCAGAAAAAAAAACAAATAAATAAAAACTTCTGCGTACGATTGCGGAATTCTCCAGGTACACTTGTAAACGCCAGTGTACACTTGCAGAGAGTGCGAATCCAAACCGACTTTAAACTTACTTTTCTTGTATGGTTTCAGCAGGTCGCCCAAAGCGATGCTGCCGTCGAGTTTCCCATCGAGCTGCCTCTGAACCAAGGGCCAGAAGTTGGTTATACTGATTCTTGGATAGGCTGAGACAGATCTCGGGCAACTCAACGTCAAGCGCAAGTCTGGGTTGGCTCCTGGCTCGCAAAGGAATTGAACCACAGACCCTCGTCAGCCTGGCTTCACCACTAACAGGGCTCAAAATGAAATGGCTTGAATCAACTTGCAGCTGTGAGCTATTTTGCCCGGAAAAGGTTTTCATATAGGCCTAAACAAAAAAATAGACCAGGCATGGACACAAAAATAACAAAAACACCCAAAGAACCATCTGTAGTAAGCAAACATGTTAAAAATATGCGCAATAACAGCACTGCACGTTAGGTGAAGCGTTGGTCAGGATGCAAGTAAAATGTTCGCACGGTATTATTAGAGTGGTTCTGCCAACGGTCAGACTCTTTTTCAGGTTTGGCTTTGCCCAAACATTCGATCTTAGTTAATAAGTTTTATGATATGCCTAATGCAAGTGCTTACTGTACGTGAAAAATCAAGATGCTGAAATCAGCAAACCGTTTCGATCTCTCAAAAGACCTTAGAAGACACTGTCGTCGACGACAGCACTTCTTCCTACTTGACTGTAAGTTTGTCGTTGGGACGCCCTGTGTTGATATTAGCATCTCCGAAAAAATTCTATAGCAGTGTTTTCCTATCCTATATTTTTGGGCCACGGCTATTTCGCACCAGAATAAATCTTCGCGAACCTAAGGTTGTGGAATAACACGCATTAATTTTAGCGAAATCGATTTAATAGTAAAAACACAACTACCCAAGCATTATTTATTGATCGATTACATTCGCTTCAACTGCTGTACTGTATAAAAAAGATAAACCACTCGTGGAACACTACAAAGAGTTTAGCAAAAGCGAACACGAGGTAGCTTTTGCAGTATTCAGATATTGCTGTGACATAAAAACCGAATGAGCTACCATGGCCGATTTTTCCTCATAAGTGCAATATCAAGGGGCAAAAGAACATGCACGTAACTAACGATGAATACGATCAAAAATTCCATTGTGTTAAATTGATCAAAATGGCTGTTTGAATGTATCAAAATATTTTTTGTCATTGACAAGCTCACAGACTGGCCCAGCTTTTCCGTGGACTTAAATCAATTGTTGATGTTGTTGTTGCTGTTACCCGACACCTTTCAAGGGATGACGGCATGCCGGAAGACCATGAAGCCTTAGAAGCGGGGCAACTCTTCAGGGCCTGGAGCAGATGTCGTGCAAAGACAGAGAGTCGTCAAACAGAGAGCGGCACAAACAGTCCGTAGCTGAACAGTGTAGAATGAAATGAGAAGTATCCTGGGACGGGTAATCGCAGGCGCAACATAAAGGATTATCGATTCTGCCAATTCTAGTGATATAGAGCTTAACAGTAGGCTGTGTCCGTTGCAGCGTAGACGGGAGCACACAGCGAGCGTGACGAGGGAATACAAGTTCCTCGGTGGAAATCGAGGGAGCCTGTGTGTCAAAAAATTTAGATGAAGCTGTACGCCTCCAGTCCTAGAAAAGACAAGAGTGGATACGAGAGATTACAAGGGATTGCAGAGGCCAGGTGTAGCGATGCCTCTCTAGCCAGCTCATCAACCGCGCCGTTTCCCGGGAGAAACGAGTGTCCAGAGACCGATTGTAGCCTGATAGTACCGGAGAAGAAAGTTCCTGCCAGAAAGTTTGAGGTAAAAGGAAAACGGAGAGGACAGAGAGAGAGTCGGATAAGAGAAGAGAAATGGCAGACTTGTTGGTGCAGCCGAGACCAACAAAAAGCTTGCACAATAGCGCAGGCTTCAGCAGAAAACCTAGAACACACTGGACTTGCCAAAAATGAAAGTGGTCTCAGTGCCACAAAGTGAGCAGTTGGTAAGTAGGCCAGCGCCACCTTTACCAAAAGGAACAGAGCCACATCTGTCCAGATCACCAGATCGTGAGATGGGAGAGAGAGTCAAGGACAGCCACACCTCTGCACCAATCAACAGCCGCCTCAATGTGGTGGTGCGGTCCCCGACCCCGCTTGGGTTGGGTCGAAATGGCTGTTGGCTTTCCCGAGGGTCCCAGTTACCCCGGGCACTCCCCTTCATTTTTTGCTATGCTGCCCCCTGAACGACCGCAGAAGGGCAACACACAGCTTTCTTAAAATCGGTCGCCTGTTTTCTCTTTCTCTTTTCTCCTGCCCTTCTCCGTCTCCGTCTCCTTATTCTTCTTCTTCTCTTGATAAGCGGTAACGTTTATCCCAACCCTGGCCCCATCTTTCCTTGCTCCGTGTGCGCTGGAAATGTGACCTGGCGGGGCAAGTCAGTGCAATGCTGCACCTGCTCCAAATGGGTCCATCTAAGGTGCTCACAACTTTCCCTCTCCAAATTCAAAACTTTTGACAGCTCTCACTCTTGGAGCTGCTTCCCCTGTTGTGTCCCCACTCGTAATACTGTGACTCTCTCCTCGGACTCCCCCGACATGTATACCTCCACTGTACAATCTAGCCCTTTGTCTGCTAATACTGCACTCCCCCCACCCTCGTCTTCAATCTTCTTATCCCCCGTCGGCCTACTCTGTATCTTCTCCCTCTGCCCCCTTACAACCGTCCCTTGCTCCTGGCTGTCCTTCTAGGCCTCCTGCATCCTCTACCCCCCTGACTCTCTCAGGGTTCTTCAATGGAATGCTGGAGGTCTTCGAGCCAGGAGCACTGAATTACTTCACTTTCTTTCATCCCATCCTGTCAACCTTATGTGTATCCAGGAATCCAATCTTAACTCCTCTTCCTCTTTCCGGATTGCTGGATTCTCTGCTCTGCATTCTGATTGCACCCACTCCCTGTCTGGCATTCTCTCTCCTGATGCCATGCATGCTAGCGGCGGTGTTGTCATTTTTGTCAGGCAGGGCCTATCTTTCTCTGAACTTTCTACCTCCTCTCTTTCTTTGCTCGATCCCTACTCTTATTATGTAGGGGTCAACATCTCTCTAAACAACTCCTCCATGCTGTCATTTCTTAATGTGTATGCTCCCCCTATTTGCACCTCTCTGAAGGATGGCAGAACCGACTCCTTTTCTTCCTCCATTCTTTCTTCCTCCAGAAATCTCTTTATTCTGGGAGACTTCAATTGCCATCACCCCTCTGGGACTCAAAAAGGTACTTTCGACCCCGATGGGAAGTATTCGACTGGGCCATCTCCTCCGACCTCCTTCTCCTCAATGACCCTGACACACTCACCCTTCTCCATCGCTCCTCTGGCAGTCGCTCCTCTCCTGACATCTCCTTTGCTCCCTCTTTTCTTGCCCTTTCTTGCTCCTGGGAGGTGCTTCAGGACTTGGGTTCTGACCACCTACCAATTCTTCTATCTATCCCACTCTCCCTGGTCTTTCGCCCCAACAAGTGTCCTCCTTCCTTCAATTTTCAAAAAGCTTGCTGGGATAACTTTGCCTCCCACTGTCCTTCTGCAGAGGAATACTCGTCTCTTCCTCTTTCCTCTGCTGCTGCTCTGTTTACCTCTCTGGCACTGAATGCGGCCAAATCTTCCATTCCTTTCGGCTGCATCAAACGCCCTCCTAAAGCCTGGTAGTCTGTTGAAGTGGAAAGTGAAGTTAGTGAAAGACGTAAGGCTTTTGTTGCCGCTCATAAAAGTGATGAAGACTGCCCGGCTTACATCTCTGCTTCTCGACGCACCTCGTCAGTCATCGCCAAGGCCAAGGCCGAAGCATGGCAAACGTCTTGCTCTTCTCTTTCACCCAAATCAAATCCGAAATCTGTATACACTCTTCTTCGATCTATCGCTGGCTCTCCTTCCTCGTCTTCATCCTCTCCTAACTTCCCCAACTGTTCTTCTCCAGAAAATCGGCTTCGGTCTATGCCACTTACCTGAGATCTCACTTTGCCGTTTCTCAGCCAAATACCCTGCGTAGCAGAGCCAGAGGCTACCTCCCTGAGCTCCGCCGTGCCACGTGCCCTGTGGAGTCTCACTTGTCTTTTTGCTCTCCTTTCTCTCCCACTGAACTTTGATTTCTCAAAAGCTTTTGACTCTGTCTGGCATCCCGCCCTTTTCCACAAACTTATTTCGGCTGCTTCCCTCCTTGCTTTGCTAGTTGGACTCAATCCTCTCTTTCTTATAGGCGCGCTTGCGTGGTTTATCAAAACCACAAAAGTCGCTCTTTTTGAGTACGTCGAGGTGTTTCGCAAGGATCCGTTCTTGGCCCTGTACTTTTCTCTCTTCATCAGTGATCTCCCTGCTTCTCTGCCTTCTTCCGTCAGCTGTTTTCTTAATGCTGATGATTTGGCCATTTGGTCCTCCTCCCCCTCGGTCCCCACTGCGGTGGAGACTACACAAGGAGCTCTGTTTCGATTGGAGGGCTGGTCTGAGTGCTGGTGTCTTCCTCTCAATCCGAGCAAATGTGAGGACTCGTCTCAATGGATCCTCACCAAGCTAAGTTTCCTTTCCTAAGCGTTACTAATTTCCACCAAATTGGAACGCCTGCACCGAGCGGCCAGTTGCGTCATCACTGGCTGCCTCTCATCTTCCTCAATCCCTCTTCTTCTCTCCGAGGCTTCTTTACCTCCCATATAAGTCACCCTGACTTATTTCACTCTTTTATCTTGTGAGCGGGCTCTTCGTCTCCCAACCTCCTTTCCTATTTCAGGTTTGGCCAGACTAGGAGTGAAACCAAGACTCTGCAGATCGTCCTGGAGAGCTTTTGCATCAACTCACCCGCTCATGCTTCCTTCTACTTCTCTTAGGGAGGCTCTTCTTGCTTGCCCTCTCTTTCCTCCTTGGAATCTGCCTTCGTTCACCGTGGAGTCCACCCTTCCCTCTCCATGCTCTCGCTCTGACTCCCCTCTATCTTGCCGCCAAGGTGCGGCTCTCGCCCACCTTGACTCTCTTCCCTCATGATCTGGTACTCTGGACAAACGGCTCTGTTTCCTTTCCTTTTGGCAAGGGCGGCTCCGGCGTTCTTGCCAACTGCTCTCTCGATGGCACTGAGGCAACTCTTTCCTTTTCAGCAGGCCCAGTTGGTTTAAGTTTTTCCATTGAAGCCTGCGCCATTCTGCATGCTCTTTGCTGGTCTTGGCAGCACCAACAAGTCTGCCATTTCTCTTCTCTTCTCCTACTATCTGACTCTCGTTCTATCCTCGCCACTCTGTCCTCTCCTCCATCTTTCCTCTTATCTCAAACTCTCTGGCAGATCTGGCAGGAAGTGTCTTCTCTCTCCTCCTGTTCTATCAGACTACGTCTTTTGCTTACCGCTTCTTCCACTACAGGAGACCACCACGCTTGAGGTTGGCGTATGACGCGGCTGAAACGGATTGAAAATTCGGCCGCATTCAGCGTCAGAGAAGTTAAGAGAGCAGCAGCAGAGGAAAGAGAAAAAGACGAGTATTCCTCTGTAGAAGGACAGTGGGAGTCAAGATAAAAAAAGCAAAGTCATTCCAACGAGCTTTTTGAAAATTGAAGTAAGGGGGACGTTTGTTGGAGAGAAAAACCGGAGAAAGAGACTAGTAGAATTGGTAGGTAATCAGAGCCCAAATCTTGAAGCACATCCCAGGAGCAAGAGGGGGCTGCAGAGAAGGGAGCAAAGAAGATGTCATGGGAGAAGCGACTGCCAGAGGAGTGATGGAGAAGA
The DNA here is from genome assembly GCA_963675345.1 of Trididemnum clinides. Lineage (NCBI taxonomy): Eukaryota > Metazoa > Chordata > Ascidiacea > Aplousobranchia > Didemnidae > Trididemnum > Trididemnum clinides. The sequence continues at coordinate 17,404,948 of OY776305.1, forward strand.
GGTGACGTGTCGGGGTTATTGAGAGGAAGGAGGTCAGAGGAGATGATCGATTCGAATACTTCCTCTCCACGGGGTCGGAAGTACCTTTTGAGTCCCAGAGGAGATGATGGCAGTTGAAGTCTTCTAGAATGAAGAATTTCTGGAGGAGGAAAGAATGGAGGGAGGAAAGGAGTCAGTTCTGCCATCCGTTGGAGAAGAGTGAATAGGGAGAGCATAGACATTAACAAAAGAGAGCGAGGAGGAGTCGTTTAGTGAGATGTTGATCCCTACATAATAAGAGTAGGGGTTAAGCAAAGAAAGTTCAAAGAAAGATAAGCCCTGTCTAACAAAAATGATGACGACGCCGCCGTTAGCGTGCGTGACATCGGGAGAGAGAATGCTAGACCAGGAGTGGGTGCGATCAGATCGCAGAGCAGAGAATCCAGGGATCTGGAAAGAGAAAGATGAATTAAGGTTAGATTCCTGGATACAAATAAGGTTAACGGGATGAGACAAAATAAAGTGTAATAGTTCAGTGCTACTGGCTTGGAAACCTCCAGCATTCCATTGAAGAACTCTGAGGAATAAAGAGGGGGAAGAGAAAGCAGAAAGTATAGAAAAACAGCCAGGAACATGAAGCAATAGTGAGGGTATAGAAGAAGAAAATACAAAGTGGGCGGAAGGGGGATAAAAGGTTTGAAGGCGAGAGTGGGGCGGGAGTGCTGCATTAGTAGAGGGGGAAATAGGCCAAGTAGCACAGTGGAGGAATACAAGCTGGAAAAGTCCGAGAAAGACACAGTGTTGGTAAGTGTGGGATCTCCAGAAGAAGCAGGGACGCAGCAGGGAGGGCAATTAAGTTTTTCTGTGATCAAAAGAGAACGATGTATAAAAACAAAAATTCAACTTTACCACAAGCTCATCATCGGGCATATCCTGCAGTAGCTTCGATTCTGTGTCCCAGTAAAATGATAGTTCTTGCAAATCCATCTTCTTCCATTTCTTCTCAGGGTTAGGCTTGTTTTGTGATTTAGAATTCTAAATCAATAAATGCTTTTAACAAACATATACACATCCACTGTAGCGCATAATTCCAGAGCTGTAAACCCGATCGATTTTTATATAACTTCAAATATACTTTCACAAAGGTTTTGCAAGCGCACAACCAAGTTCAAGTTTCGAAAATTAAATATAAAGCTCAACCTGGAATTCGGCAAAAAATGTTAGTAAATTTATGGCAAAATTGGGTTAAAAATGTTTCTTTTAGACTTCATTTAAATTTCGGCCCGAATTGGCGACTTCTTTTTTTTTACCAGTGACCACCTTCTTTTGCATCAGATTTCGAAAAGAATGCGAGCTTAGATTACAGTTAGTTCTCTGTCAATAGTGACCGTAATTAAATAAGGTTTTGTATTTCAAATTGCTTACTCTGAAGTCAAGAAACTCACGCTGCGTTGAAGCAGTTTACAGAAAATTTTTAAAGAGATTTTGCGGCAAAAGTAAAATCTGATTGGCATGCGCTCAATCTTACGTCCTTTTTCACTGGAATTCCAGTTTTTTCGGAAATAAACGGGTTGGCTTTGCTATCAAACAGAAATTGCAAAATACAACACTTCAGACACAAATATGAAAAAGTTCTCCTATTACAGCTATAATTGCTGCTCTGGGATCAACGAGAATAGAGAGAAATCCAATTTTTTAAATATGGTTTGGTCTGCGTTAGCAGAGGCAGCCTAATTCACCTCATGATCCTCGAAACTTTATTGACTTTGGTCTGTCAATGGCATATTTCTTTATTGATCCAATCTCTTCCATTTGTATAACTATCTGCCTTCTGCAAGTCATCTTTCAGAATAATAATAATATTCAAAACGCTTTATATTTACCCAAGTTTCGTCAGTGGATTCAGCCCGCAGAACATCAACGTGCATTCCAAATGCAAATGGATCTGATAGGGTGATGTTGTCTTCATATCGTATGTGAAGATCGAACAGGCTAACCTAAAAGAAATTGAACGAGCTTGCAAAAATTAGTACCAAAAATACATTCAGGAAATCCATTTGCAATTTTAGCAGAAATAGTTCATATATGCAAAAACTGTTATCACCATTTGTAGCAGAGTAGACATATAACAGAAACCCAGCCTTTTCAACGAATCAGTCAAATGCATTTTAAAATTGATGAACAAAAATCAATTTGGCTTTCAGCAGGCCATCTTTCATTAAATCTTACTTTGTTTTTTTTATTTAAAAAAGATGTAACAACAGAGAGCCTACTAAAAATCATATTCAATTTTCTAAATAAATTTGACCGATTCGATGAGAAGTTTTTTATACGAACAAGAAACCGATAACAGTTCTGTACCAGTTTACAAGGCCACTAAATACCATTTGATAAATGTAAAACAGCAATAATCGAAGCAGATTAATGCTAACTAGTAAACGGAGCGATGGTGTAGTGATGCGTCACTTCGCAATCGGTAGAACTCGGTTCAATTCCCTTGTCGAATCATATCAAAGACCTTGAAAATCGTATTCAAAGATCTCCAACTTGGCGCTTAGCAATAAGTGTAGTGTGCAAAGTGGAATACAAAATTGAATTCACTCAGTCATGATTAAAGAGTGCTATGACCTGAACAAGTCGTAAGTGCTATTTTTCACGTAGTGGGTGCTATTTAAGAGCACGTAGTAAGTTTAAGTGATACTTAGAGTTTCAAACAACGATTTCGGTTTTTCTTATTGGTAAATAAGAGGCTAACAGACAATATCAATCAGTTTGGTTAGGAAACTGCAAAATTTATCATAAAAGCTAAATAGAACCAATTGCGGCAGATTGTTGGTCAATTATCCTTTTTCCTTATGTACTACTAATCATTATGTCAAGATAAAAACATCGATTCAGCTGGCTTCACCGAAGAACAGTTCTGAGAGCAGCAACAAAAAACCGTCGTAAGTAAGGGCATCGCATTTACGCACCTACACCTGGTCATCGTACTTTTGATTAGAGACTGGTCTTACACTCAAATTCTATTTGTTTTTTTCAATAAGTACAGGGGCACGAAGTCAAAGTTGGAAGTGAGCTCCGTCACAAGGGGCGTTTTATGATTACAGAAGAATGTCATTTAGTAGCAGGCCTAATTCACGGCTTGGTAAAACCCTCTCTTAGTGATATTTGGGGCGTCCAGTTTCTTGGCTGCATCCACATAATCTGGTCCTGGTACAGAACGGCCACGCTTCTTCCCAAAGGTTCCGCATCTGATACCTAGGTCAACTATTCATTGTAAGAAAAATACTATCCCTCCACAGATACGATTTCACACAGTGCTATAGATCAACTGGCCTACTTTTTTTTCTCGTGATTACCTTCAAATTTTGGATTTCTCAAACTATGCCCTTTATAGCAACCTCGCTCCTCTTAAATTAAGACTGAACCAAGCGACAAACAGCTAATAATTTTACACACCACACTATTATCTATTCATTTAACAGAGCACATGGAGCCATAAATCCAAAATCAAGGGAGGACGCCGAATTAATTGATCTATTTACCGGAATAAGGTGTTGGGTAGAAGACATAATAATTACTTTTCTGTAAACGCCCTTTGGTCTCGGCCCAAACGCAGTAGGGGAGGGCGAACTTACCCGGAGTTGTGCACCTACAATTCACTTATAACAAACAGGTTATGACATGGCTTAAGTAGATAACCCGCCAGCCAGGTATTTGTGCCAAAGAAGAGGACAATATTTTCAAAATTCTGCAAAACTTGGAATTAAGCCACGGCATTTTAGTTCACTTCGCTGCGCGTGATCCGTATGTTTAAAGAATTAAGACTACTCAGGTGCACGACACGACTGTAAGAAATAGTCTAACATCGAGTCCATCTTGAGTTCAACTATTACAATTTTTCGAACCTGCATTGCCTAACAGGTTTATCGGGTAAGTTAGTACGGTAAAAGATCATACTACTTTAACAACGAGCATATCAGTAACAGTCTTTACCATTTAGAATTCTTTTCAACATTTTAGTGAACATTAAGAACAGCTGCTGCCTGCTGCTGACTTCACTAAACTAAACAGCATTATGACAAAACAGGGCTAGTTTGAAGCGTTCAAAAAATGCCTAAAACGCTTAAAAAAGCACCGCGGGGGCGCGGTTAATAAAGCTCAAATGGTTGCAAAATTCTTTTCTGAGAAGCAGCTTATTAATATCTCCCCAAAAAGCTTTCAACCGCGTTTCTACGGTTAGCACTTTTTAAAAAAGTAACCGATAAATTTTACCGTCAATCGTTAATTGTGACGTCATTTTGCCCAACAAAATTCTAAAATGTAAGCAAGTTGTTGAATTGGGTGCTGGCTTTCGTTTGAGCCAAAAACCATTTTCCTTCGTCAAGAAATTCAAGTTTCAAAAAATTACCTCTAATGGAAACATCTTCATGACGTCACCAACCCCTTTACGACACTCACCACGGTGTAGCGATCAATCGTACCTGGTTTCATCTTTTTATGCCCAGAACTTTCGGAGGAGTTAAACACACAGAGATGCAGACAAACGCATACACACAGAATTGCTCTTTGTAGTATAAATTCGATGGCATAATCGCGAATTTAGCTAAGCTAACATTTTAAAAATTATTGTCATGATGTCACGAAAAATATTTAAAAAAGCCACCTGATCATCACCAACTACAAATATGCTACTACACACCATCTAAATCAAGGGTCACCTACCTTATTTCAACCGAGGGCTACTTTCGAATAACTGATCATGACCAGGGCTCTCAGTTAGATCAGGGTTTCCCCAACTTTTTGCTTCGCGGACCCCAATTATATGTGACATTACTTTTGTCACCGCACTCACAATAATAATAATTAAAATACGAATACAATATAATCGTCAATGTGATGGATGGGCTTGCTTCACTTTGCACAATTTATCAATTCTTGGAGCTATTTGTGACAAACAAACCCGTAGGTCAGACTCGACGTTCAGCCTGGACCTATGCTTTGTCTTCATATTAGTAAGTGCCGAAAATGACCTCTCACACATATGGAGATGTCCTCCAAAAAACAAAAAAAGTCAACACCTGTATTGCTGCCGCGATTGTGTCACTCGCGGTTCAATTCATCGTCAGACTAGAGTTACTATTCATAATTTTGCTGAAGTGAATTTTCCAGACTTTTTGCTAACCGGGGCAGACATTTAAATCGGGACGTATGATAGGTCTAGATTCTAGAATCTAGATTACGTGGCCAATCAATCACTTGAGAAGTAACTGGGCCTAAAATCTACGCTTTCCCAAGCAGAATTAGGGCTGCACACCTGAATTTTTCTTTACAGATCCACCATCTACTTTAAAAAAAATTTTAAGATATTTTAAAAATAGGCTGGCGGGCAACTCATATCGTCCTGGCGGGCGACTCATTTTGTCCTCGCGGGCGATTTGGCGCCCGCGGGCATACGGTTGTTGGCCCCTGATCTAAATAATACTGGTGATGCTATTTCACATATTGGAATCAATAGAACAATAGTAAAGTATGAGCTTGGCACTGACTGACTCTTACAACTTAGCTTTAAAGTTCTGAACAAAGGAAAGAGCAATGGTAGTGCTTTTTTAAGCACATTGCTCTTTTGTGCTCTGCATAGCTTTTTCACTGTTATGTAGGACCTCAGACACAAGAATAAAGTAGACTAACCATAATAATACAACAAATAAAATTAGTTCCATTCCGTTGTTTTTACATTCAATGTAAATAAACTAGTAAAACTACCTGCAAATTTTCCACTATATTTGTGAGAATGCTTGATGAGTAGGATCGCCATATTGCATACATTGATTTCCCAGTGCCACGGGTGGCGAGCCATCTGTCTTCAAGTTCTGCTAGTTTTCTAACTTTTCTGTTAAATTACATTACTGTTAAATCACCTTTCGGTCACCGAATGTATTTTTGAAATAGTTATAAAGGGAACTTGCAACCAAGCAGGTAAATTTGACGTAGATTATCCACTTCCACAAAAATCTGTTGGAGTGCTGAAATTTCAATCACTCGGAGAACTTCCAGTTGTTGCGAGCTAATGCCGTTTCTTGTCAAATAAAAATTGTATTGGGAATGCTGATTATTAGCCCCATCGAAGCGCACCAAGGAATTACCAATTATTTAACAGAATGTAATGACAAATAAAAACAAGCACAAAATGTAGCGCAGTAGTCAAATGCCGTTATGGTGAACAAAGACCAAAAATTTTGTCTGACCATGCAGAATTTCGTATTGATAAAACTTGATGACCTGAATGCGAAACTAAACTGGGTGGGTTCTATCATCTGCGTATGATTTCTGGGGAGATACACTTGATTCCCTGATCATATATGAGGTGCACTGCCAGCCATTGATTTTTAAATCGAAATTGTACTATGTTTTAACATGTTTTTTTTGCCTAAAAACATGGGCAAGTGTTTTTGTACATAAAATATGTTACAGAGTCTTCCAAGGGTGCAAAAGTTCAAAAACAATTATAACTAAATTTTCTGTTTGCTGAACTTAACCTCTTAAGAACAACTAACACAGGTTTTTGTTTCACAAATACGACGTAAAGTAATATTAGCAATAGCCTGTTATTTATCAAGCAAATGAAGTCACTACAGCAATGTCACATAAACACGTTCTCGTTTGCTAACAGTTTAGAATTATGCAGGTTTTTGTAAGTATCTATTTGTTCGACTCTGCGCATAAAACACACGGTAGTCACTGGATTTAATTTTTACCTTACAAAAAATTTGTATCCAATGCACTTGACAGTACCAGACTAGGCACATATAAGTAATTGTTAGAAAAAAAATGCTGTTCAAGAAACAATGCAAAAATTACAAAGAACAAGACAAACGAAAATAAAATAAGGTTGGCGATGGATTTTGAACAATATGCAAACTAATACTAAGCTAACAGTTTTGTTTTAACGGATTTTTTAAATAAAACCCAATGCCTACTTTTATACTCAAAATCCAGAGAGCACCAGTCTTGATTCTTGAACCTTGTAGCATAGTTGGTTTTGTCCAAAAATTTTATTCACCCGCGGAAGCAAAAATACAGTAGAATTTACCAATCTTGTCTGATATTGATGTAGAGAGGTCAGTTTTTGAAAGGAATCATACAGATTTTTTGTAGTTTGTTGTAATGTAGTTTATACATGAATTTGGCCATTTCGAGTTCATACATATCATCCAATTTCAAAATGTTCAATTGTTTGCAAATAAACTATAGCGCCGTACGCAAATTACAAAAAACCATTGTTCCAAAACTCTGTTTTGCATTACTCTGATCGAGTCGAGCATTGTTTTACTAGCAGTTCCACGCATAGCGATGCCACATAGCATTTTACTGTAAACTAAACTGTGATAAAGCATGCAAAGGGTTTTTTGGGGGGGACGTTGAAGCGAATTTTATAAAAAAGACCAGAATATCTAGCAAGATGCACAGACAAAACCTGTGCATGCGAGGCTCAATAAAGTTTTTCATCAATAAACACCCCAAATCCGTTTTTTCATGTATATTGTTTTCTGTTTGGAAATATCTTTATTATACCAATTTAGCATGCTTAGCTGTTTGCACTTATACACGTACACCCCCTTAAGCAAAATCTGGATGAAAACAATGTTAGTTATTATACTGGTACCATGACAGGTGGCAAATAGAAACAGTCAGTCAAAATGTTCAAGTTGATGAGCAAATAGATATTTAATGAAGATTCTACAAATTATGCAGTCAAGAAGAAGTTTTTTAATTAACTGGATATCTTAAATTGGACTTGTAATAATTCTTTTCATAACCGGACTGCTTATAGCAGTACTGCTAACAATTGGCACTACGAATATCTGCTAATTTTACTTCCTGAGTTAGCGCTAAAGATCAAACTAAGTCTTTTTTTCCATCTCCAAAAAATTTTTGAACTCAAAAAATCTAGCCCTTCACACAGATTTAAGATTCTTTTTGCATAATCGTAGTTGAAAAATTTTGGGCAATCCATTGTAAAAAAAAAATTGGTTTGCTCCTCCTCCTTCTTCTTATCTCTAGAACCTCTTCACAAAAGATGATGTTAAGCTTCACAACCATGCTAATAAGTTTTATCGTTTTGTATGGTCAAACGCTAACTCTTTTCCACCTACCCAAAGCCACGATCGCCAGCCATGCCAATAATATCAAGTTTTTCTCAGTAATAAACACAACCAATACAAAATAAAGTGTCAAGCACAATACATTTTTGAATCAACTGAGATGACCTGAAAGGCCGGAACAGGACCTCTAGATCAATTCGTCAAGCAACCACCCAGTTTATGACATTGATATATGGGAATAAATATTGCTCAATAATTAACCCTAGTATATACTGCAGATAAATGTAGGCTATAAATAAGCCTAACAATGTTAATAAGGTAAAGGTCAATGTTATGAATGAATTTCTCAATCGCATTTTAACTTTGATGTTAGTTGATTAATGACAAATAGAGTAGATAATCTATCCAAGTTTAAGTTTTGACTTAATTGTATTTGTTGTCAACGCCAAGTCTTAAAATAAATCCAAAGTCTTTAAAATCAACGCAAAATCTTAAAATAACGTGCAAGCGATTTATGTGTATAAAATGAAATGCAAACGATACGAAGTACTAATCAATGTTAGGTACCGTATTTAACTAGTTAAAAAAAATCAATGTAAATTGCAAGATAATCATACATAAAACTGAGAACTGCTTCTCCATGGCTCTCCCAACTGCTGTGAGTTTAGAAGACGCCACAGTGAAACATCCAATTTTTACATGCTGTCAAATGAACAGAAGTCATACTTTTCTTCTCGGTGTTGTCGATCTGCCTCTTCACTGCGATTTTTTGCCTCGTCTTTATTTGGCCCAATAATGAGAAAAAGATTTTTAACTTCAATCACCCATGGTTCACTTTAAAATAAAAGCATTAAAAACACAGAGCTTTTACAATGTCAATAATGCACGCTGTTTTGAATATTAGTACAGGTAATACTATACGTGCATTAAAAAATAATAAAATATTTGTTATATGCTATGTTCCAGTAGATGACTGTAAGTAGAAGATCAGAGTTCTCCGTCCTTTAATCATTCACAGGAAACTCATAAACCTTAAACCGCAACGAATAAGCTAAACTAATTTCCAATTTCTGGGATGTTTTTCATAACAATATATTAAAATAGCCACCACCAAAAATGGCGAGAGCTTATTCAACTAAGCAAATGCATGTGAAATGGAGAGTTGGGGAGGCTGCCAATTAACATCGTCAAGCGGAGTAGTCAACTGCAATAGTTTTATAAACATGTAGTAGATATGTTCATTGCCTTTGGGCTATACTAGATATTTAATATAATAATTTGCTAAGCTGTTGCAAAGTTTGAATCTGCAAAAGTTAAGAAAAGTATGAGTATTAGAAGTAGTTTAAGTACATTTGCACTGGGGCAAAGTGGTGCACCTTGATAGATTATTTGGCATTTCACAAAAAAAGTTTGTAATTATTGACAAAACAACTCAATACACTGGCATCATAATGCAAAATTATACAGATGCTAATAATACTGTGCTGCTACTCATAACTCAGCAGAAAAAGTGTAAGAAAACACTCTAGACATGCAAAAAAAATTTTGAATGCCAAGCAAATGTATAATTCTTCTATCCACTGGTAAACATCAAAGATGCACAACAGAGGTTTGGTAGAACAAACTAACCTGTAATTACGATAACTAGGTATACGCAGGGTTATTTTTCCAATGTAACCCCATTTTACTTCAATTCCAGGCAAATCAAACTCTCTCAAGGCATCTTTTCGAATACGCAATCCTTCAAGCTCTACAGCCCCTAAAGTGAGCAACATCATGATAAATATTAACGCACCTATAATATCTTACAAAGCAGATTGCAATATGCAGTCAGAAAAGGCAGTTATGGTAGCTTGAATATGAAACTTCGAATTTCCAGAACTAAGTAAATTTACCATAAAATATTATTGAATCATGGAATTACAAAAATCACTCTGAAGCATAAAATTACAAAAATTTATTACCAGGTAAGGAGTCACTAAATTATGGAAATATGGAAAAACTGCCAACTAAATGGCCTAATGTAACTGTTAGGCTACAGAAACCACAGAAATTAATACAAGTCAAAATAATTAAAAACATACAAGTAACTATCAAATCAGATAAAATTATAAATGGTGGCGAAATTGATTCCAACTACACTTTTCATAAATTTTTGTATTTTTGTAATTTCTGCTGTTTGGTAGTGTTTTTTCCCAACTACTATAACAATTTCCTAAATTCTGTGACTTGGTTTTTCTATATTTTAGTATTAAGGGCCTGAAATACAGCAATCTGCATTTAACAAAACAAAAAATAAATCGCAAAAAAATGGCACTTTATGATAGTACTTATCTATAAATTAATAGTTTTTGTGTGGCTTTTCACAAGTAAATGTGCACTTGCACTCTCTGCAATGATGTTGTCACTCTATCTATGCATGTATTGCATGCATAATTTCTGTCTGCTGCACCCTGCCCAGTAAAATAACAATTTAATAAAAAAATTTTAGACTTCTGTGAACAGTTAAATGCAAGCCTCCAAAATGACGACCAAAAATTTCAAGCAGGATTTTACAATCAGACAAATATGGCATGTACCTAGTTAAAAACCTACCTTGAACAATTCCAATAGAGAGATTTTGAGGGTTGAAGTTTTCTACATATTCTCCAATGTAATTGTTTAGGACCTGAGCTGCAAACCTTTCTAACATTTAGAGGCAATATAACACAATAACCAGCATATGTCTACTCAACAGCTTGAATGTAGCTTAGGCTTAACATATCGTTGGTAATCTTAAAAACAAAAAATAAACTTAATCTGCTTGCTTTATGACAGTTGTCTTATGTTGATATTTGGCTTTTTTTGCCTTACTGCATTTCATATCTGTATATCAGTTAATGAGATTTCTAGAGCTTAAATGACTAAAACAGTAAGTTGGTAAACCTTTGCCAATAATATTCCATAGGCATATAGGCTTATTAATCAGCTACTTTCAAAAAACTTTTCCAACACAAACAGACCTAGTCAGACCTATGTTAGAAAGCTAATTAGCACAATGCCTCTACCAAGAGCTAAAACAGGCTACTAATTATAACATAGTATATTATGATTTCTTGCATTGTTGTAACTTAGCACATGAAGCTGGTGCACTTCTCCACATTTAATTTTTGGCAGTGGCTATTTTGCCGTCGATGGCATTTTACCTTTAGAGGCTATTTTGCTGCGAGTTATTTGTGATTGGTCAATCTTAATGACGTATTGAACACATGACTTTTGGTCATTTCTGATTGGTCAATTTTAATAACTGATTAAAAAAGTTTTACACCCTAAGTGTCCACTCCCCCATCCTTTACACTCCTTTCCAATGTACACTACTCTGTACATTCACATACCAGGCCTGCCTTTCCAGTGTACACTGTCTTTCTCTCAGTGCCCTGCCAGTCAAGATTCCAACTTGCAACCATGACATTTCAAAACCACTGCATTATCCACACATCACAGCATCACTGGCAGAATAGTAGCAATTAGGGCAATACAAATACAGGTGAATGATTATGACAAAATAGTTTCCGAGGGTAAAATGCCATCAATGTCAAAATAGCAATTTCCTTAATTTTTTGTACAAAAAAATTAAGAAATGTAAATAGGACAGTGAAAGACCACTAGTGGTTCATTCATTCATGCGTATGAGCTTATGCTCGGTTTGCATGTCTTTCGTCAGACTGGGCCACCACGACGGGTAGACTGCTTGGCCCCACCATCTGTCTGCCACATAAAGACGGAGGCGTCCCGTTAAGTGCCTTGCCCAAGGACACAACAAGTAAGCTTGCCGGCTTGTTCTCCACACTATCCCTTATGTGCTGAGCGCCAAGCAGGGAAGCTGTGAATACCATTTTTTAAAGTCTTTTGGTATGACTCGACAAGGGAAATGAACCCCAAGTCTACCGACTGCAAAGCGGACGCTCTAACCACTACACCATTGCGCCGGTACCACTAGTGGTCATCTAGTCAAACTGCGCATTTCTGCATCATCATTACATATAGTATCATAATAAACAGCATAAACAGTAGAGCAAAATGAGCAATAGTAGATGCACAGCCAAGCTACAGCAAAACTAGTATCACATGTACACCTGGTCAGAACACAAATGCTACTACTATTTTGTGCAATAGTTCTTCTGCAAATGTGATTAACGTGGTATCAGAGGTTGTAATATTAGTATTGCTTTAATATTAAACTTGAGTAATATTTTGCAAAACTATGCCAAGACAAAGATTTGTTTGAAAGTGGAGTTTTGTTCCAAATTTTTACTCAATCAAAATTAGAAGAAGGTTGCCTATGTTTAGTATTGACTCCTTTTAAAAAGTAATTTTTATTAATAATTGACCTACTTAAATGAGTAAGTTGATGTGATGCACTTCTCAAGTAGGAATTAAAATTTTCCAAAAGTTTGTTATGGTGAAATGAGTGCATACAATTTGCTATTGCTAATTCAAAAATATCTTAAAGCCATAAGATATTCACAGATTTATACAAAGTGTTCACTGGAATACAACCTGCAAGACTTTTGAAAACCATCATACGAATGATTCTATTTTGGACTACTTGGAGTTTCTGCAATAGATAGTTTGCAGCAGTAACCCATGCCAGAATTCCATATCATTGATGCAAGTAGGCAAAACTAGAAGAGCTTAAGAGTTTTTTTGTCAACATATCTCATTTTAGATAAAATTCTAACTGCATTAGCACATTTGTTTACTACATGGCACACTTGTTCTTTCCAGGACATAATATTATCAATAAGTAGTCCAAAATATTTCGCACGATCTCCATATGAAAGTTCATGCCCACCAAAATGAAGTTGAAAATTTTGTAGTAAAACTCTTGTTGTGTGGGAGCAAAGATAAAGCAGGTTATTTTTTTGTAATTCAAAAACAAACAATTGTATTTTATCCAGTCATTGATGATACTGAGATCATCAGTTCATAATTAGCTAATGCTTGAAGATTGTTGTGATTTCAATTTTTAAGTATTAACACAGTGTCATCCGCAAATAAAGTAACATGAAATTTGGTGTGTAGTGGTAGATCATTAACATATAATGAAAATAGTAAAAGTCCAAGAGGTGAGTCCCATAATATATCACACACAATAGTATTTGAGATTTGTATTACTGCAAACAGTAAACTGCTTGCAATTTTGCAGATGGCTTATCAAAGGTTTATGCATCTTGCATCTAATTCCATAATTGTGGAGCTTATCAAATAGAATTCTATGATTTACAGCATCACAAGCCTTGGAAAGGTCCAAAAAAATACAGCAACTAAAACACCCATTATCTAAATTATTTTGTAACATATTTCAATGACGTGTTATCTGGTTGTAGCTATTTTAGTTGAATATTCATGACGAAATTCAATTGTTACTGTGTGATGAATTTGGGAGTGATAACAGCACTTTCAAGTCTACAATATAGCAACTTTTCAAAAATTTTTGAAACAGTTGACAATATCAAGATTGGTCAGTAGTTGCTAACTATATCTTTGCATCCAGTTTTATGTATAGAAATTATTTTTGCACACTTTAATATAAAAAGAAAATTCCCTTTTTCTTAGCAACAATCAAATATTTCACTCAAAAATGATAAAATTATTAGTGCCAGTAGTTTGTGAAATCTATTTGGTATGTTTTCAGGTCCAATAGCTTTTGATGAGTCACGCTGTTGAAGTTGTAAAAGAACTTTTTCTGGGCTTATGGGATCATAACACAATAATTTCATGTTTATTGAGTGAACCTTTTTCAATTGCGTATTTGGTAATTTAGCATCCATTGACGGCCCAACATTTGTAGTCATTGAATATGATACAGACTTGCATATTTTCACTTACTACCTGGTACGGTAAGTTACTAGTCTATTGTTTACATCTGTAATAGTAGATATAATTTAAGTTAAATAACATATCTAGTTTTGTTCACAAACCGCAATATAAAGAGAATAGCCTGCATAATGAAATAACTGCTAACACTATAGTGCACTCAGAGAATTATCTCTACTCTACTAATCTGTATTGCGGCTAATACAATCCGTAAACCATAAGATTTCATTATAATCCACCGCCTGAACCTTGATCGAATAGCAAATTATTCATGCATGACAAGGCAAAATTCGCAAATTTGAACACCGGAGTTTTCTGGAAGTTACCATAATATCCGTGACTGACACCCGCTTTTGGCATATGCTTCGGTACTGAATTTAGTCGGGGGTGCATAGGATTGCAGTTATAGAGCTACCACAAAACAATTTTGCAGTAAACTTTTATAACGCTTGAAACATTGTAATGCTTTAATAGTTGTAATCAATTTACAAATCGGTTACGAGTAGGCTATACGATTGTAATAATGCTTAACAATCACGAGGGTTACTCAGACTTTCAACTACAAAGGCTTTCACAGCGGAGAGAAGACAATGGGGATAAGCTCTTATTGTATACAAAATTTCTCTCACAACACGCGTCTGCAACAGCGCCGACATCTAGCTCCAACTTGTAGGCCTATGGCTCAAAAAAAGCACTGATTTTGAATATGGTCAAATGAATGCATTCGCGATAAACGATCGCCTGTGCGGGCTAGCCATGTGCTTCTAAAAAGCACTGTTGACATACAAATTATTAATTGCTTTCCAGTTTTTATTTTTAGTTCGTAGCCGATGCTACACTGCTACTATCGATAGAACAAGAGGCGAAGGCGGGTTTTCTGACCTATAAAAACTACCAGTAGTGCTTTGGGTACCTGGCGCCTATCAGTCTAAGAAGACAATTCATCGAAGGGAAGGAAAATTATTACTTAAACCGTCGCTGTCACGCATCCATAGTCACTCTTAGAAGAGGTTTTGAAAATTAGTCCTCCAAAAAAATTCAAAGTTTGAGATCCGATGCAGAGTGAGGCTACTTACCTCAACATTCTGGCAATTCCTGCAACGCCACGCAAACAAAGTGAGTCGGCGATTGTCTTTTCAATGGATCTTTCCAATCGCAAAAAAAAGAAGTGTGCTGCATGGGTAACAGCTTCCCCTCTACACTATTTTATGGAGCCTTTGAATTCAGAAGCGTTTGCTTCAGCTTTGCAGCTATGAAACAGCTCGAGAAGCAGCTGTCCACTTAATGCATATCTGCATATTCGGTTAGCGTAGGGTCAGGCCCCGGAACAGCTACCGATGGTGAAAAGATCAAGCACCTAAACCTAGACTCCATAATCTACCAAATCTCAAGGATACTTGTTGTCATCATGCATAATCAAACGGATCGGAAACTATTATTATGCCAAGCTTGACTCAATAGTTTCCGATCCATCGAAATATATTCATGAAAACGATGAAGGCAATTCTCATCCAATAATCACTCGAAAATAATCACTTAAATAACATATTTCACAATATTGAAAGCCACGTGGTGAGAAAGATAGTAGTATAGGATGATTCATTTGGCGTCAATTCCATGGGTACTGAGGCGGAGCTGACCGTTGAGCTCCCCCTCATGGTTCCAAGGGGGCTAACCATAGACCTGAAGATATTAATTTTATCTCAGGGAGCTAACCATACTTTTATTTGAGGGAGCTAGCCATAGTTCTATGTAAAGGGAGCTAAACCTAGGTCTAAGAACACTAATTTTATATGAAGAAGGCATGAGGGAGCTAATGTTACTTCTAACCTTAAAAGGGGGTAGATGCTAGATCCGAGGGAGATAACCCTACATCTAAGGGAGCTAACCCTAGGTCTAAGAAGCTATTAGTTTTATGTGAGGGAGCTAACTCTAACCATAGTTCTAAGTAAAGGAGCTAACCTTACGTATGGAAACTAATTCTAGTTCTAGTCCTATTCTTATGTGAGGAAGCTAATATTGAGAAATAGGTATCTGTGTTCTTTCAAACGAAAGATCCTTCCCTTATTTTGCTTGTTATGATTTTGAGGCCTATTTCTCTCAAGAAAATTTATCTGGAAATAGACCGAAATTAAACTTTGAAACACGTCATCTGCCGTTGAGTGTAGACATGGCCACCAATATTTAAAACTTTGAGGGCTGAGTGTGCTTTGTCGCTAACGGTGACGAATATGATTTGGTGTAAAAATAAACATTTGGAAGATGCATCAAATGCTGCATATGAGATCATTAAAAGAAAATTTGGTAAAAATGTTAGAAACGAAAGTTTAACTAAAGAATTAAAAGGGTAGGCCTTCTGCAAAGAATTAGTTGTTATCGGGTTTAAGTCTCCCTCCTATGATATGAATTTAATGATACCAACTCTCCTTATGGGAGCGACACTCTTTAGTCTTAAAGCTAAATTAAATTAAATTCTTAAATTTACTGCCTCCTGTGACTTGAATTTAATGAAGCCAACTCTTCTTTGGAAGGGACTCTCCTCATGGGAGCGACACTCTCCTTGGCCGAGTGTGGCATCCTGGAACCAGAGCATGTTTTACACAGTCAACTAAGTGGGTCACCAGATGCGCCCCAGGAGAGACGCCCATTTGCGCCTGCTTTGCGGAAACTATTAAATGACCTATTTAAACCAGGCGTCCGCGCGGCTTAGTGGACGAATTATGGATGGAGCGCGGAGTATTCTAATCGCACATCCATACTCCATGTTTTCATTCCCAGGACCAGTACTAAGCCCCTTGTAATGGGCTTGCCCAGAACATCTTGGGTTAAGCTCAATCGCCTGCGGACTGGCGTTGGGCGTTTTCATTCGTCGATGTACAAAATTACAAATGGAATCTCGTTTGCTCGATGAATTGCGAGGGTGGCGCCACCGATCAAACCGCAGACCACGTTATCTCATTGTGCCCCATACATCGGGCACCTCCAAGGATGGCTGGTCTGACGGTTTTGGATGACGATAGTCGATGCTGGCTTTATACCACCACAGCCAGCATCTCATCCCATCGGTAAATGGATTCCCCTCCACACGAAGAAAAGAATGAAGCCAACTTGATTCAACAATTGTTGGACAAGATTATTTCGTAATTAAAAAAGCCGATAACTACTTATCTATGAAAAGTATAAGTTTGAGATTTTTCGATATTTACCATTTTCTGGCACCTGGCTTCTCTTTTCATAAATTTCTAATTTAAGTTTGTATGTTTTGGGAAATCTTATCTCAAAGTTGTGAATTTGATTTTGGATGAAGAATACATTTTATGTGCGAGTTAATCATAAGTTTGACTTTTTTGCAATCAAAAGTTATTATAACTGTTGAAGTTTATATTCGATGCAGACATGACATATCTTAAAAACTAAGGACTTGAAATAAAACAGCTTTGGAATAAATTTGTTCAACGTGACTACAAACTCATGCTGTTGCAGGTATTTTGTTTTGAAGAACAGTGAAATAGTAAGAGACAGTCTCCAAAGACATTTCAATCAATCAGTAATCTGACCACGTGCATCTATTCTTTAGTGCACTTTGAAGACGTCAAAGCGCTTTTGAATCGATACTATTCTGCATTCGATTGTTTTACTTGCGCGCTTTGAATGGCACTGTGTGATTATAACGCGATCCTGTTGTTTACTCGAGTCACTTCGTCATGTTTCATTGATTGCTGCACAGCCTAATGTTGTAATATACTTCCTGTCAGTAGCAACTACGTTGAAATGGTAGTAGACTAAAAACTACATTTAGTTGGGAGATTTTTCGTAAAATCCTTTGAAAAATACCTTTGAGATCAGGATACTAAAATCACGATATCTAAAGCTTTCGAAATTGCACAGGTTTGGAGAAGCTATATTTTAAAAGTTTGTTAGTAAATCTGACCTTGGTAAAAATTACTTGGATTAAAAAGATGGTTGGAATATCAAAATATATTTGAGTCCTAAAAACGTTCTTCAATTTAGATTCTGTTGATTCACGATAACGACCAACACTTTTAAAAGGTAAATATATATATATATAGTCATTCATAAATAAATAAATAGACTCGGTAAAATATTTAAGAGTGCTCAATAACAAAAACAGTTAGAGCAAATTAATATATATCTTTATTAGCAAAAATACTACAGCCTGTTTCGCCGTTAAGGCTCCTCAGGTATTTCTGCAAAAAAACGAAAAATGAACCCAAAACAAACAGAGAATGCAGTATTACTTACGGTTGTTCGGGGGGAGTAATCAGAAATAGTATGGTAGTCAGCAGAAACTATACTAAAGAATAATCTGCTGGTTCTCCTGCAAACAGTAAACTCATCTGGGTAACTAAGAACTGTGGAGGTTGGTATGAGAGTAATAGTGACGTAAGAATGGAAACAGGTATATACTTAATATGGTAAACGGTAAGTTGGGAAAATAGACGGAAAAGAAAGGATAAAGAAAAACGGCAAAAGTAAAAGAACAAAACACGCAAATTACAACGAACCGTCCAATCTGATACTTTTTAATTTAAATTTTTTCCTGTGGCGGCATGTGTTCACTATTTCAGATCGTTTATTTAGCATCATTTTCCTGTCGCCGCTTAAGATGGCAAGTTTTTCAGCCAGGCACAGGTTACATCTGCTCCCTCCGCATTTGTATGATGGTGCTGTAGAAACACAGTAGAAACACAGAAACACAGTAGAAACACATTTGTATGAATGTGCTGTTTCTACAGCACCATCATACAAATGCGGAGGGAGCAGATGTAACCTGTGCCTGGCTGAAAAACTTGCCATCTTAAGCGGCGACAGGAAAATGATGCTAAATAAACGATCTGAAATAGTGAACACATGCCGCCACAGGAAAAAATTTAAATTAAAAAGTATCAGATTGGACGGTTCGTTGTAATTTGCGTGTTTTGTTCTTTTACTTTTGCCGTTTTTCTTTATCCTTTCTTTTCCGTCTATTTTCCCAACTTACCGTTTACCATATTAAGTATATACCTGTTTCCATTCTTACGTCACTATTACTCTCATACCAACCTCCACAGTTCTTAGTTACCCAGATGAGTTTACTGTTTGCAGGAGAACCAGCAGATTATTCTTTAGTATAGTTTCTGCTGACTACCATACTATTTCTGATTACTCCCCCCGAACAACCGTAAGTAATACTGCATTCTCTGTTTGTTTTGGGTTCATTTTTCGTTTTTTTTGCAGAAATACCTGAGGAGCCTTAACGGCGAAACAGGCTGTAGTATTTTTGCTAATAAAGATATATATATAGTCATTTAGTTAGTCCCATACAATCGTGTTTCGAACAACTTTAGAACCTATTTTTGCTAATTCGTTCGACAACACCACAAACGAAATCAGTTGTGTTGCAATGTTTCTAGGTTTGGAAAATGTTAATTTATGAATGAAATTATATTACTACAAATGATTTCGTTTGAAGACCTCATAAAAATACACATATGAAAGAAATCAACATTTTTCTTGGAAACTGAGAATCAAATTGATGTTTAATAGCAGAACATCGTGATCAAAAAATTTTTGATTAAGAGTTGTGAAGAAAAATGTTGAAAACAGCATTTAACTATTGAAACATACAAATTTTGCGGTATTGGGAGCCCGATATTTACAATATTGTTCGATTCTTTTGTGCTTCATTCGTATCATGTGGCCATGTGGCCACATCCAAAAATATGTGCAGTTTTTTGCGGCCACAAAGCACAAGCAGCATCTGCATTGTTCGCAAAGGTTGTTAACTTCTGTTCAGATGCATCTTCTTGGTTATATGCTTCTAGTGACGCTGCTTCTAGTAAAGAGGTTGATCGTGGAATAAGGAATTATTGTCTGAGTTTGACCAAAGTCGTTGCCACCTTCCATCTGCGCCAGTTCTATCTCATCTGGATAGAACACCGCATAACGCCGCTCATGCTTGATCCTTTGTTGCCCTAGGTGTTGTACTAGAAATGGACAACGTAGTTTGTACCTAAAAAAATTTTGTTTAAACTCAAGCATTTCACAACCATGCGTTTCGGGAATGGTTCTAAAGCTACCGCTACTTTATCGTGGTGATAATGACAAGCTATCGGTTAAAAAAGTCACCACGTTTGCTAGGGTAAGGTTTTAATCTAAGCCCCACCGACCTTGAAGAAGGAATACTTGCTAACCTTTAAAAACACGGGTGGAAAACTTCATAAAATGTAATTGCTTTTAATGCGTTTCGACTATTTTTTAAAAGGTTTTAACAAATAATAATTATCTTTACGATATTTTCAAGCATAATAAATACTTTACCACAGTTTAAACTCACCAAGCGTGAGTGTTCATTGTTGTTGCGACATTGAGCGCTTCCACAGTCAGACCGCACGTATTGCATACAATCACTCCAAATTCCGTGTTTCCAGGCAGACGAAATCCTGCATAGGCAATGGGCACGCGTTCTGTTTCGCGGTAGAACGACAAAGCATGGTATCTTTCGACTAACTCTTCAAGAAATTCTTTTTTGAGATGATTGTAGGATCCACAAACCTTGTAATTTATACCCTTAACCTGGAAAAACGGAAATTCTGCCTAAAACTAATGCTTTTGAGAGAAGTTGGCAGTTTTTTTGTTTTGGTAATTGTAAAAAATATTAGTTTGCTAACAACACTGATATTGTTGGTGAGAATTCTCAGCTTGTTAGGAAAAACTTTTGCAGGAAATACTAATTTGCTTCACAACTGTTATTGTTGTGGGAAATTCTCAGCTTTTCAGGAAAAACTTTGGCAGGAAATATTAGTTTGCTGCAAAACTGTTGTTGTTGGAAATTCTCAGCTTTTCAGGAAAAGATTTGAAGCATCTGTTGGTTTGTTTTGGGACCTGAGAATATCATTATGCAGAAGGCTTATCTCGAGGTAGCTTCCACGTAAAGTTATGTTGGAAGCTATTTTAATTAAATAACTGGGAAAAATTTTAGTTGCAACAAGTAAAAAAAGTGGGTTCTGCATAAAGATAATGAATAGGAAAGCTTGCAAAACATTAATAGCTGTTTTGCATTTGCAGCAACGGTCGTGAATCATCTGCTAGATTTTGAACGACGTCACCTTGTTTAGTTTTAGAAACACAATCGCAACTTAGGAGATCTGTGTCTTGGAACAGATTTTATAAATTATCACAAAACCTGTGAAACATCTTGGTACACAACCAGAAAGATGTTAACATATATTAGAAGAAGCAAATTTGTAAAGGCGTTAGCATATATTAAAGTTTATTAAGCATGCTTGTAATAACGTAAGAAAATTAACAAAACATAAGACACCGAAGCTTTTTGTTCAATAAACCATCTTTCCAATAGCCAAAGTTCCTCAAACTTTGCAATCAAATCTCATCGCAATCAATGCAAAGCCTGCAGAGAAACAATGTTAGCAGAGCAAAAGTTTACGTTATTAAAAAAGTACCGTTTCAACACTGAAACCGAGCCAATGGAAGCGCTGCTAATAACACGCCTAAAGCCCTCTTCAAAACATAACAACACCATCATTCACAAGGAGCGAAGTCGCTTCTGCACCTGTTTCATTGAGCGATGCAGTGTTGAAACGTTACTACTTTTGTTAATAGCGTCCAGTATCATAACATTAAATTTAACTTTAGATTTACAGATTTATTTTGCCCTGACAAAGTCCCGTGAAGGAACGAAAAGCTTCGGTGTCTTATGTTTTGTTAGTTTTCTTACGTTATTACGATTATGCTCAATAAACTACTGTTGCGGATCTATGATTAGTTGTTAAATAAGTGTTGGTTTCATAAAATTCATGTCATAGGAGGCAGACTTAAACCCGATAACAATTAATTCTTGGCAGTAGGTTTACGCTTCAAATTCTTTAGTTAAATTTTCTTTTATAACATTTTCACTAATTTTCAATGCTTGAAATGGATAACCAAATATTCTTTTCATGATCTCATATGCAGCATTTGCTGCATCTTTCAAATGCTTTAACATATTTTTTACATTAAATCATATTCGTCACCGTTAGCGACAAAGCACACGCAGCCCTCAAAAGTTTTACATATTGGTGGTGTAGCGGTTCTCTATCTTATGACTCCGTATAGATAGGAAAACCACGAAAATGGTGTTTTAAAACAATTTATTTTCTAAACTCTTTGCCAATTACAAACTTTAACACAAGTGACCGCGAGGGACGTATTCATACGTCCTTATTTTTCCTTTCTGTTCGCTGAAGACGTATAAATACGTCTTTCAGCCAATTTTGATTTCGATCGTTTCAGCGTATGGTATAATCGCCGAATCTTTTCCATGAAAATAACTAAGCTAATTTCTTTTTTCTCTAGTTTCTAAAGCTTTTTGTGACGTTTTACTGAAGTTCTAAGCCATTGTATTTTTCTCAGAAAAACCAAACAACGTTGGTAGAAATTACCGCACAGTATCAAAAAGAAATAAACTTTATTTTTATTATTTTTTCAATGCCAGTTTATTTGAAATCAGATACAAAGATAGAAAAGTGTGTACTCCGCAGTTTTTATGTTTGAAAGCGATTTTGCATGAAAGATAACTTGCAATTAGTTCGTTAGACTGTTTAGAGCAGGGGTGGCCAACCTTTCACCTACCATGCGTCAACTTTTTATTATACGGTTTCAGATGCGCCACAATCTCCATAAATCCTGGCGCAAGTATTTCCCTCCCATGTCGCGTTTGTTTACAAAAACAAAGATTTGTTCGCGGTTGTAAGCTGCGTGTTATTACCACAAGGTTACAATGCGCCACTTCTAATCATGCAATGCGCCACCTTATGGCGCATTGCGTTACAGCTTGGCCACCCCTGGTTTAGAGTTTACTGCGGTCTTACATTATCTTTATATAGCCGGACGTTTTTATTTCAGATTTTTTTTATAGAGCTATTAAATGATCATGGCTACTATAAAAAGAACTAAAAAGTATTATTTGAGCGATTTGGTAGATAATTTTCAATTTGTAGATATATCTGAGGATGAGCTTATTGACGATAATGATCCGGATAGGGAGAGCTATTTTAGTGATTCATAATTTGAAAATGACACCGACACTGTTGCTCTTTGGCAATCAGCAGCTACAGCAAACACCAGTCATGACTCTGTTCAGTCTGCTGGCAATACTAGTGATATTTCAACTACCGACGCAACTCGTAATGAGAGCATGTTAGAACTGTTTAGCAGCAATGATGATTCTGATACTGCCTCAGCATCTAATTTCGCTGACCACAACTGGAAATCTGTAGAACCAACTTACACATCTCCATCAGATATAAATTTTTTCTGAATCAAGTGGCATAAGCAATTCTGTCACTCTCAACAAAGAGTCATTGCCAGTGCAATTTTTTTGCTGTTCGTGACCGAGCATATAATAAAGATTATGGTCACAGAAACAAATAGATATGCTGAGCAAATAATAGCACATTCAGTAGTAACTGCAAAAAGCAGAATGAGACGTTGGGTTACCACCACAAATACAGAAATGAAGAGGTTTCTAGGAATTCTTTTTACAATGGGTTTGGTAAAAAAAACATGCATAGAAGATTATTGGTCTACTGATCCTGTGATAGAGACTCCCATATTCAATTCTACCATACCACGAGACAGGTTTGAGCTACTACTCCGCTTTTGGCATTTTAGTGACAACGAATCTGCAGCTGATGGCGATCGTTTATCCAAATTGCGAAAAATATGCAATGCTCTACTTGAATGATTTCAAGCTTTATACATCCCTGGGAAAGAAATATCTATAGACGAATCGATGGCTCTTTGGAGAGGCCGCTTGATCTTTCGTCAGCATATTCCTGGCAAAAGACATAAATACGATGTGAAACTACATGCTGTGTGAACATACAGGACATGTGTGGAATGACCTGGTATACTGCAGAAAAATGGTTCCTCTCTCTGGTTTCGGTCACGCAGAAACTGTTGCTCTAAAGCTGAAGGAAAAATTGTTAGATCGTGGTCATGCTCTTTATGTGGATAATTTTTACACAAGCGTGCCTTTAGCGGAAGCTCTACTAAATCGAAAAACATTGATTTGTGGAACATTGAGGAAAAACAGAAAACAGCTCCCAAAAATATTGTTTCTACAAAACTAAAAAAAGGACAGCACATTGCAAAACGAAAAGAGCGTATTGATGTACAAAAGTGGCAAGACAAAAGGGAAGTGCTAATGCTCTCAAGACATCATTCCGGAAAAATGGTTGAGAGCAACAGACAAGCAAAAGGAGGGCAGAAGAAAAAAAAGCCAGAGTCTATTATATCGTATAATAACTTTATGTGCGGTGTGGACAGAATGGATCAACTGATGTCCTATTATAGTCCACTACAAAAAACGCTAAAATGGTACCGCAAAGTTGTGTCACAGCACCTCGACATGGCTATGGTAAATGCTTTCATTTTGTACAAAAAGGTTGGTGGTACAAAGGCGCAGTTGAAATTTCGAAAGAGTGTAATTGCTTCGCTATTGAGTTCTGATATTAGAATAAATGAAGACCTCCTACAAGTATCAGATACAGCCGCATTTCATCATCATAAAAGTTCTGATTTTTCTCGTCTGTCTGGCCAGCACTATTTGGCTCACATCCCTTCCGCGACTTCAAAGAAAAATGCTGCTAGAAAGTGCATTGTTTGCAATCATCAAAAGTAACGCAAAGAAACTCGCTACAAGTGTGAAATATTCCCCTCAAAACCAGCTTTGTGTGTGGTTCCTTGCTTCAAAAAATTTCACAGTGAAGTCTGCATTTGAATGCGATAAACCAGTCAGCGTACTATTTCAAACAGCACAGTACTGATTTCTTCCTATTGATTTTGCGAACTTGCATTGCTTTCTTTACCCGTCTTATTTTGCTTGATTGTTTCATTATTGTTTGGACACAATTTTACGTTTTATTACAAACCACGTTTCGCTTTATTCAGTTGTCTGACATATCGGCAAAATATGCAAAATATGCGCTTTTACGATAAAACGCGTTAGCGTGTACCAAGAAAACTTCGCCGCGGTGTTAAAAAACTCAAATGTCCAAAATGTCTCCAAGCTCGAAAGACGCAAAACTCGAATTGATTAAAAAAATGCAAAACTAAACTACATCACCTACTAATTTGCCGACGGGTGCACAAGAAAACCACAAAGTGATTAAAAAGGCAAAATAATCAACAAAGTAAATTAAAATGAGGTGATGTTACGCAACTTATAGGTAAAGTACAAAATTGATGCACAAAAGAGTTTAAACAAAACATCCTATAAATTAACGAACAAATAGATCCAAAAAAAAGTAGTTCCGACAGTTGCCATGCCTACACTCAACGGCAGATGACTACTTCAAAATTTAATTTCGATCTATTTCCTAGTAAATTTTGTTGAGAGAAGTAGGCCTCAAAATCATAACAAGCAAAATAAGGGAAGGATCTTTCGTTTGAAAGAACACAGATACGTATTTCTTGTGGTATTTCAAATATTGTGAATGGGTTTTTATGAATACCTTCTGGGAAAAGATCACGAACTGTGGTTTTACAAGTTTTAGTATATTTATAATAATCAGAGTTACGATCCCATAATTTATCACAATAAATGCATTTGTACAACGTGTAGCAGAAAAGAAACGGGACTTTGCATATTGTTAGAGCTAGGTTTACAATTAAGAAAAAAGTTTTGGTTTACCATGTAATTTGGTCTTTGACCAGCAAAACTGCTGGCAATTCCCTCTTTCTACTGCAATCATGTGGTTCTTGACGTATATATTGTTTGCAGATGCTTTTTGATAAACGATCTTGTACTTTAACTTAATTTATTGGTAAAAAATACGAATTGTGCCGTGATGAGCACTGAACAACGAGCAAATCCAAAATTTCTGGTCCTGTTGGTTATAACTCCAACTGCGGCACTGACATTGCTGCAGCAAGTTTACGGAAAAGATGCAATGTCACGTTCACTTGATTTTAAGTGGCACAAGCGATTCAAAGAGGGCCGACAAGATCTCAAAGACGATGCATAAAGGCTCAGACCTTCAACCAGCAGAACTGACGCAAATGTTAAACGTGTGAGACAGATGATCTGGGTTGATCGCCGACTTACAATTTGAATAACTGCAGATGAGCAGAACATCAACCGAGATTGTATTTGGAAGATTACTACTGAAAATTGGGGCATGAGAAAACTTTGTGCAAAAGCGGTGCCATAACTGTTGATCATTGACCAAAAGGCACGACGCACGGAGGTTTGTCAAGACACCCTTGAACGTCTTGAAACCCAATCAAACTTTCTGCTAAATGTCATCACTGCAGACGAATCCTGGGTGTTTGAATATGACCCGGAATCCAAACAACCAAGTCTGCTATGGAAAAATCCACATTTCCCAAGGCCAAAGAAGGGAAGGATGTATCGAGGTCAAAAATCAAGGTCATGCTGATTGCGTTCTTTGATGCAAAGGGTGTAGTTCACTTCCAGTTCCTGTCACATGGTGAAACAATTAGCCAGCTTATGTACAAAGAAATACTGCAACGTTCGCTCCGGGCAGTCCAAACAAGAAGGACAAAAATAAAGTAAACAAGCCTTGAACCCTTCATTATCGAAATACTTTGTCTCATATGGCCCTAAGCATCCGGTAGTACTTGGCCAAGGACAACATCTCACTGCTGGAACAACCACCGTATTCACTAGATCTAGTTCCTTGCGACTTTTTCCTGTTTCCGAAACTAACGGAAGTTATCGAAGGAACCCAATTTGGAGACGTGGAAGTCACCAAAAAGGCTTTGACCATGAAACTGAAGGCGACTCCAAAAGAATCCTTCCAGGGATCCATAGATGCATAGAATAAAAGAATGGAAAAGTGTATTAGACTTGAGAGAGACTATTTGAAAGAGAAAACGTGTAGTGTTTGATTTCAAATTGAAATAAAGTTTCTGTGACACCAGTCGGTTTCTTTTCTGACACACTTCGTATGTGACATACAATAATGCTCAAAGTCAGTAATTAGGCTTAAATGATTTTTCCAAACATCTAATTTAATTGTTTCAGTATATAACTCCCAATTTCTTTGAACCAATTTGACCACACTCCCCTCCAATTCATAACCAATACGATTAATTTTGAAAAAATCTTCTAAGCTAACAAAATTAAAATAAATTCACTTCAACAAACTCAGTAAGGACAATATCAAAATGAACACAATAATCATTAAACAGTGTTTCCGCTTCACGCTTGCACTGACGCCTATCAACTTCTTGACAAATAGCTAAACATGGTAATAAAACATAAATTATCATCACCTGAAACGTTTGCAAGTCCGTGGTTGCTTGTGATGTGGTCCGGTAATGACGCTTCTACTCCAAGAGGAACATCTTTCAGATTGTTCACGTAAAAAGTAATGTTTGAAGTTTGCACCATCTTCCGTTTGGTATTAGGGCGAGTCAAGCCATCGTAAAAGAATTCCTCACCTAGTGCCTAAATGCAAGACTGCAGTTGATGTCAAATCGGTTGATTTAATATTTGATGATTTGGTGGTAATTTTTTCGATCAAATCCCTAAAATTTGTAGAAAAGTTGAAGATATTTACACTTTTCCTGTTTTGGTGGAAGGGCGAATACTTGTCCAATATTTTTGCGTGAACGCTCATACTTCAGAATTGTAAGTAGCATAGGATGCGTCATTTCGCGCGGTTTTAGGAGGTGCTGTGGGGAAGCTAGTCTTCAACCCTAACCCTAACCCTAACCCTGATCCTAACCCTAACCCTAATGCTATGTAAGGGAGCTAGCTCTAGGTCTATTAATTTTTTGTGAGGAAGCAAACTATAAATATGAGGGTGTTAACTTTAAGTCTATTACTTTTTTGTGAGAGAACTAACCGTAGTTCTAAGGGAACTAACCCTAGAGCTGAGGGTTCTAACTCTAGATCCACTAATATTTTGTGAGAGAGCCAGCCATAGTTCTAAGGAAGCTAATCCTAGACACTGATGTTATTTGCAGGAGGCCGGAGGAACCTAACCATAGAACACTAATTTTATGTGGGGGAGATCTGAGGGAGTTAACGCCGATCTAAGGGAGCTGGTTCCAACACGGTGTGAATGTTATTTCAAAGAGTTTGGTGCAATTCTTATGATTTGTTATTACATAACAGTTTTCAGGTTGTGGTTCTGTATTTCAATGACGTAAGTTTATAACTAGACCGTGGGAATGTAGTTGCATGCCTATTGCACATTCCATGATGTATTCTATTTTCAGCCATAATGCGATCAGTGTTTTTGTATAGACTGGTCCGGACTTGTCCATCGAAAGTTTTTACAATATAATGTACAAAGATTACGTTTTATTCAGCTGTTTGTTGGGATTTGCATTCTAGATCTGAATGAACTAATGTTATGCGAGAGAGTTGATTCTGTTGTAAACCTAACAGGGGGTGGATGTCATGTAGAATATTTCTTATGGTACTTGTCCTACGTATTACACAATTACATATCGGTTTTCAGGGTGTGATTCCTTATTTCAATGCTTCATGACGTAAGTTTTTAACTAGACCGTGGGAATGTAGTTGCATTCCTATTGCGCAATCCATCATGACGTAATCGATTCTATTTTAATTGAGAACGTTCTACAAAATAGAAGTGTATAGTTATGACATACGTGACAAAAGTTTTAATAAAAAAAGACGTTTGTCAAGACACAACAAAAATACGTATAGTCAAAAATAAATGCATTTGTGATTTATGCAAAAAACGTTTTCCAGCAAACCGAGGATTTGTGTAGACATAAGGCAAGTACACACTTCAGGTCTACTGAGGAGCAATGTTCAAAACGTAGGAAAACGTTTACAAGAGCAGACAATCTGAAAAGAAATAAATGTAAACTTGTTTTGGATCAAGAAACTGCTTGTTTATCCGATTCAAAGGAAGCGCCTTCAAATGATGCGTACAAATGAACAACCAACCGACAAGACTCTTGTTAATGCATTTCTTAACAAAACTCTTCAACTTGATGAACCACCTTTAAAAAAATGCGTTTGAAAGAAAATTTGTACAAACTGCGCGAAGAATTCCAAACACAAAGAGTCTAAAAATTAAACATACTAATAAACCAAATCGTATGGAAACATCGATAAAGACGAAAACGAACAAACAGCGGAAGACCATTCTAAAATAAGAGCATTTACGCAAAAGTATGAACAAGTATTTACACGTTTACTAATATATTCAATTTTTCTATGACAGAGATTTTAAAGTTATAATCAAATAGATTACCACCAAATCATGAAATATCAAACCAACTGTTTTAAAATCAAGTACGGTCGTGCATGTACACTTAAAAACATAGAAACAAAGGAGTTACGATATTATCATTCAAGTTGAAATATTGGAAACATCTTTGTTAGCAAGCAATCGAAAAAATATATTAAACACGTTGAACTCACTGACTGAGACATTTTTACAACGACTTGCCTAAAACCTGATACCAAACAGAAGATGACGCAAATTTTACGTTTTATGTGAACGATCTGGAAGATGATCTTCTTGAGGTAGGAGCGTCAAACGTTTGAGGTGATGATAAATTATGCTTTTTCGGTGTCTGATTGTTCATCTAGGAGCTGATAGAGGTCGGTGCGGGCGTGAAGCGAAAAATTGTTTATTGATTATTGTGTTTATTTTAATATTGCTCCTATCGCCTTTGTTGGTGTGATTTTGTTGCATTAAAAGCTTTTTTCAAAATTAATCATACTATTTACGAATTATAAAGATATAGTCAAATTGGTTCGAAGAAGACGGGAGTTATATATCGAAACAATAAGATTAAGTGTTTGGAAGAGCTGTTTAGATACAATTACCGACTTTGAGCATTATTGTGGCGTACAGAAATACAGTCGTTGTAGCTGAGTTATGGGACAGCGACTGTCAATATTATAGACATACAAAAACTCGTAAAACTACAATTCGTGATCCTTTCACAGGGTTATTCATAACAACCTACCCACAATATTTGAAAAACTTAAAGAATTGATATTTGTGTTCCTGCAAACGAAAGATTTTTCCGTTACTTCGCTTGTTATGATTTTGAGGCCTATTTCTCTCAACAAAATTTACCTGGAAATCACGCTTCAAAGAATAGCATGTGTTGTTGAGTGCAGAAATAAGCTCCAACGCGACACACTTCGAGGGCAGAGTGTACGTTATCACCAACTGCAACGAAAAAGATTGGGTGCAAAAAACGTTAGCATATTTGGAAGACGTGTCAAATACTACATATAAGATCATGAAAAGAAACTCTGACTATGTATTTCAAGCATTGGAAATTAGTGAAAATATTAGAACAGAACATTTAACCAAATAATTTGAAGTCTACTGCCAAGAAATAATTGTTATTGGGCTTGATTCTGCATCCAACGACTCGAATTTAGTTAAAACAACACCAATTCAACAACTGTTGAACAATTGATTTTGTAATTAAAATAGCCAAGAACTACTTATGTATGAAAACTATAAAATTGAGATTTTTGACATTTATCGTTTTCCGGCACCCGGTTCCTTTTTGACCAGTATTTAAATGTTTTACAGAGCAGCACCCTTAGAGATCACAAACTACAGCTTTAGAACTCGAAATTACCCTATTTTTCATACAAATAGCATAAAAAAGATCGAATTCTTTTTAACTCCAAAACTATCGGATGATGAAATCTACACCATTTCACTTGATCTGTAATAGAAAATATTGAAAAGTGGTTGCTGTGTTTATTATAGAATCACGCTACGTCGCCGTTTAAAGATCTATAAACTATAATATATTTTAACAGTTTTCTAGTTGTACGGCAAAACAGTTCACAGGTTTTGTGATCATATCTAAATGTTGTTTCAAAACACGAATCTCGAAGTTCTGATTGTGTTTATGAAGCTGAAAAAGATGACATCATTCAAAGTCTAGCAAACGATTTACAACCGCTGCTGGAAAGCGTCAGCTAATGTTTTACAAGCTATGCCTGTTCATTATCATCTTGATACAGAATTCACTTTTTACACATGTTGCTGCCAAGGTTTTTTTAATCGTTTAATAAAAATAGCTTTCAACAAAGCATTATGTGGAAAATACCTCAAGAAGTTACATAACAATATTCTCAGGCCCCAAAACAAACCAATAAATGATTCAAATCTTTTACTGAAAAACCGAGAATTTCCATCAAAAAGAGCATTTTTGCAGCAAACTAATATTTCTGCAGAAGTTTTTCCTGAAACGCTGAGAATTCCCACCAACAATAGCAGGCAAACGAATATTCTCTATCAAAATGTTTTCCATCAACAATATCGTTTTTGCGGCAAACAAATGTTCTCTATCAAAGCTTTTCCTGAAAAACAGAGAATTCCCACCAATGTTATCAACAAAACAATATTTTCTGCAATTTACAAAGAAAAAAAAAAAAACGCCAACTTCTATCAAAGTTTTTGAAGTAGAATTTTTGTTTTCCCACGTGAAGAGTATAAATTACGAGGTTGTGGATCCCATAATCATATTAAAAATGACGGAAACAAACAGTGCAGAATTTCTCGAAGGATTGTTTGAAAGATGCAACACGTTATCGTTCTACAGAGAAACCGATCGAGTGAACATTGCGTTTGCAGGATTTCGCCAGATCGAATGTACGCCATTTGAAGGAGCGCTTGTTTGCAATGTGTGTGGTCTGGCGTTGGAAGCGTTCGATGACGCGACGGCGATAAACACACACGCTTGGTGAGTTTATACAATGATAAAGAATATATTATGCTTGAAACTGTCGTAAAGATATTTAGTAAACGTGTTATACCTTCCAAAAATTACTCAAAACGTGTAAAAAGTGATTACCTTTTATAAATTTAGCTGCATGTGTTTTTAAATGTTAGCAAGTATGTCTTTTCCAAGTTCGATCAGGCTTAAGTTAAAACTTTACCCTAACAAACATGACTTTTTTAACAATTACCATTGTCAACACGATAATGTAGTGGTAGCGTTAGAACAATTCCCAAAACATATGGTTGTAAAATACTTTAATCTACCAACGCTTTTTTTTAGGTACAGACCACAATGTCCGTTCTTATTACGACATCTAGGACAACAAAGGATCCAACACGAGCGGCGTTATGCTGTGTTCTATCCTAACGAGATAGAACTCGTCGCAGATGGGGTGTGGCGTCGATTAGCATCAAATTTTCCACCTCCAAGATCTTTACCTAGTGAAAGCGATCAAGACAATGATTCGATTATATCACAAACAACATCCTCAGCGGAAATATCGGTGCCAGAAGACGGTTCTGACTCATAACTGAACACATGTTGTCAGCGATGCAGATGCTGCGTCTGCTTGGTGGCCGCAAAAAACTGCATATTATTTCATGCGGTCACATGGCAACTTGTTTGGAATGCAACAAAAAAATAGAAAAATGCTGCAAATGCCGAGTCCCCATTTCAGCTCACTTTGTATTTTTCAACAGTCAAATGTTTTTTTCAACATTTTTCTTGGGAGCTGTTGCACCAAAACTTTTTTGATCGCAATGTTCGATAACAAAACCGCTAATATCAATAACAGCTCCCATGAAAAATGTGTTTTTTTTCGCTGTGTTTATCTTTAGCAAGTCTACAAACGATATCATTTGTAGCGATATAGTGATAATCATAAATTAACAATATTTTCCAAATCTAGAAGCATTGCAACACAACTGATTTCGTTTGTAGATCTGATCAGAGCGTATTGTAAATACATGTTAATGTAATGCAACGAGTCTTAAACAGGGTTAAGAACAAAAGAATAGCGATATAGCACCAGAGAAACACGTCAAACGAATTATCAAAGCATAGGGTCTAAATTTGCGCGAAATACGATTTTATAAGAGTAGCTAAACGTTTCTATATACATTTACCTTTCAAAGTGTTGGCCTTTAACGTGAAGCAACAGACTCTGGATTGAGCGATGTTTTTAAGACTCCAATATTCCAACCATCTTTTTAATTCAAGTAATTTTAACCAAGGTCAGATGCACTAGCAAACTTAACAATATCTCCCAACCAGTGTAATTTCAAAAGCTTTAAAATTCATGGTTTTAATATCTTGGTTTCAAACGTGTTTTTCAAAGAAGTTAAGAAAAATCTTCCAGCTAAACCTCGCTTTGGTCTACTGCCACTTCAACTTAGTTGCTACTGACAGGAAGCTGTGCAGCATTTAATGAAGCATAACGCTACGACTCTAGTAAAACGCAGGAAGAAAAACGCTCGAATGCAGGGTAATATCCATTCAAAAACGTTTTGACGTCATCAAAGTGAACGAAAAAATAGACGCGCATTGTTACATTAGCTAGAATCATTGAAAACCGCCTCTTACTATTTTGCTGTTCTTTAAAACAAAATACTTGCAACAACGTGAGTCTGTAGCTGCTTTGAACTAATTATGTTGGTGGGAATTCTCAGTGTTTCAGGAAAAACTTCTACAGAGATATTAGTTTGCTGCAAAAATGCTCTTGTTGATGGAAATTTTCGGTTTTTCAGTAAAAGATTTGAATCATTTATTGGTTTGTTTTGGGGCCTGAGAATATTGTTGTGTAACTTCTTGAGGCATTTTCCACATAATGCTTTGTTGAAAGCTATTTTTATTAAACGACTAAAAAAACCTTGGCAGCAACATGTGTAAAAAGTGAATTCTGTATCAAGATGATAATGAACAGGCATAGCTTGTAAAACAGTAGCTGACGCTTTCCAGCAGCGGTTGTAAATCGTTTGCTAGACTTTGAATGATGTCATCTTTTTCAGCTTCATAAACACAATCAGAACTTAGAGATTCGTGTTTTGAAACAACATTTAGATATGATCACAAAACCTGTGAACTGTTTTGCCGTACAACTAGAAAACTGTTAAAATATATTATAGTTTATAGATCTTTAAACGGCGACGTAGCGTGATTCTATAATAAACACAGCAACCACTTTTCAATATTTTCTATTACAGATCAAGTGAAATGGTGTGGATTTTGGATGCAGAATCAAGCCCAATAACAATTATTTCTTGGCAGTAGACTTCAAATTATTTGGTTAAATGTTCTGTTCTAATATTTTCACTAATTTCCAATGCTTGAAATACATAGTCAGAGTTTCTTTTCATGATCTCATATGTAGTATTTGACACGTCTTCCAAATATGCTAACGTTTTTTGCATCCAATTCTTTTCGTTGCAGTTGGTGATAACGTACACTCTGCCCTCGAAGTTTGTCGCGTTGGAGCCTATTTCTACACTCAACAACATATGCTATTCTTTGAAACGTGATTTCCAGGTAAATTTTGTTGAGAGAAATAGGCCTCAAAATCATAACAAGCGAAATAACGGAAAAATCTTTCGTTTGCAGGAACACAAATATCAATTCTTCAAGTTTTTCAAATATTGTGGGTAGATTTTTATGAATAACCCTGTGAAAGGATCACGAATTGTAGTTTTACGAGTTTTTGTATGTCTATAATATTGACAGTCGCTGTCCCATAACTCAGCTACAACGACTGTATTTCTATACGCCACAATAATGCTCAAAGTCGGTAATTGTATCTAAACAGCTCTTCCAAACACTTAATCTTATTGTTTCGATATATAACTCCCGTCTTCTTCGAACCAATTTGACTATATCCTTATAATTCGTAAATAGTATGATTAATTTTGAAAAAAGCTTTTAATGCAACCAAATCACACCAACAAAGGCGATAGGAGCAATATTAAAATAAACACAATAATCACTAAACAATTTTTCGCTTCACGCCCGCACCGACCTCTATCAGCTCCTAGATGAACAATCAGTCACCGAAAAAGCATAATTTATCATCACCTGAAACGTTTGACGCTCCTACCTCAAGAAGATCATCTTCCAGATCGTTCACATAAAACGTAAAATTTGCGTCATCTTCTGTTTGGTATCAGGTTTTAGGCAAGTCGTTGTAAAAATGTCTCAGTCAGTGAGTTCAACGTGTTTAATATATTTTTTCGATTGCTTGCTAACAAAGATGTTTCCAATATTTCAACTTGAATGATAATATCGTAACTCCTTTGTTTCTATGTTTTAAGTGTACATGCACGACCGTACTTGATTTTAAAACAATTGGTTTGATATTTCATGATTTGGTGGTAATCTTTTTGATTATAACTTTAAAATCTCTATCATAGAAAAATTGAATATATTAGTAAACGTGTAAATACTTGTTCATACTTTTGCGTAAATGCTCTTATTTTAGAATGGTCTTCTGTTGTTTGTTCGTTTTCGTCTTTATCGATGTTTCCATACGGTTTGGTTTATTAGTATGTTTAATTTTTAGACTCTTTGTGTTTGGAATTCTTCGCGCAGTTTGTACAAATTTTCTTTCAAACGCATTTTTTTAAAGGTGGTTCATCAAGTTGAAGAGTTTTGCTCACAAATACATTAACAAGTGTCTTGTCGGTTGGTTGTTCATTTGTACGCATCATTTGAAGGCGCTTCCTTTGAATCGGATAAACAAGCAGTTTTTTGATCCAAAACAAGTTTACATTGATTTCTTTTCAGATTATCTGCTCTTGTAAACGTTTTCCTACGTTTTGAACATTGCTCCTCAGTAGACCTGAAGTGTGTACTTGCCTTATGTCTACACAAATCCTCGGTTTGCTGGAAAACGTTTTTTGCATAAATCACAAATGCATTTATTTTTGACTATACGTATTTTTGTTGTGTCTTGACAAACGTCTTTTTTTATTAAAACTTTTGTCACGTATGTCATAACTATACACTTCTATTTTGTAGAACGTTCTCAATTAAAATAGAATCGATTACGTCATGATGGATTGCGCAATAGGAATGCAACTACATTCCCACGGTCTAGTTAAAACTTACGTCATGAAGCATTGAAACAAGGAATCACACCCTGAAAACCGATATGTAATTGTGTAATACGTAGGACAAGTACCATAAGAAATATTCTACATGACATCCACCCCCTGTTAGGTTTACAACAGAATCAACTCTCTCGCATAGCATTAGTTCATTCAGATCTAGAATGCGAATCCCAACAAACAGCTGAATAAAACGTAATCTTTGTACATTATATTGTAAAAACTTTCGATGGACAAGTCCGGACCAGTCTATACAAAAACACTGATCGCATCATGGCTAAAAATAGAATACATCATGGAATGTGCAATAGGCATGCAACTACATTCCCACGGTCTAGTTATAAACTTACGTCATTGAAATATAGAACCACAACCTGAAAACTGTTATGTAATAACAAATCATAAGAATTGCACCAAACTCTTTGAAATAACATTCACACCGTGTTGGAACTAGCTCTCTTAGATCGGCGTTAACTCCCTCAGATCTCCCCCACATAAAATTAGTGTTCTATGGTTAGGTTCCTCCGACCTCCTGCAAATAACATCAGTGTCTAGGATTAGCTTCCTTAGAACTATGGCTGGCTCTCTCACAAAATATTAGTGGATCTAGAGTTAGAACCCTCAGCTCTAGGGTTAGTTCCCTTAAAACTACGGTTAGTTCTCTCACAAAAAAGTAATAGACTTAAAGTTAACACCCACATATTCAGAGTTAGCTTCCTCACAAAACCTTACATAGAATTAGGGTTAGGGTTAGGGTTAGAGTTGAAGACTAGCTCCTCCACCAGCTCCCGCACAGCACCTCCTAGAACCGCGCGAAATGACGCATCCTATACTAATATCGTATTCCGTTGATTGCTGGTTTTTGTCTATTCCAACTTTTCCAAACGAGTTTGAATTAACAGTTTGTTTAATTTTTAGACTCTTGTGTCTAGAATCTTTGAAGTTTTTGCTAGAGATATACTTTGTACAATTTTGTTTTGAAGATTTTAAACATCTATTTTTTCAGTCGATGACTCATCAGCTGGAGGAGCTTCGCTAGGAAGCACATCAGCCGGAGCCTTGTCAGTTGGTTGTTCAGTTATCACATCATCTGGAGCTGTTTCATTTGAATCAGGAAAACAAATCGTTTCTTTACCAAAAACATCGGGTTTACATTTATGCTTTTTCAGATTGTCTTCTCTCGCAATCGTTTTTTTACATTTCGAACATTGCACCTCCGTTTACCTGAATAGTGTGCTTGCCTCATATCTACGCAAATGTTGTACTCGCTGAAAAATTTTTTTGAATAAGTCACCCTTGTAAAGTTGATTGGTGACACAGAATTTGAAGATTGCAGAAAGTAAAGTGTTTATATTCTCGAAGCTTTTCGCCTGACACTCTTCAAGAGAATCCATCACAAATAAAATGAAAAAGATAGAAGTGAGTCGTTTATATAGAGACAAAGTGTCTCTGCTGTATCTCTATATAAGCGACTCAGACGAAAAGCTTTGAGAATGTGAGTACTTCACTTTCTGCAATCACCTGTGTAATTATTTTTTTCCATCGATTTATTGAGTTATAAAGGCAATTTAAGTTCATGGAGGTAAGGGTTTTAAATAGATCTCGCTTACTATAAACTCTTTGAGTGGTAGACTGCATGTTTTTTTACCATATGCATTTTTCTTGGGTGTTGTTTAACTTCTTTTCTCAGTAAATACTTTTATCACAAACGTCACATTTATACACTCCCATTTTGTAGAATGGTCTAACTTAAAATAGAATCGATTACATTACGGTGGATTGTACAGCATGGACACAATAATTACATTTTCGCAGTCTATCCTAAGATAGAATCAATTATGTCATGATGGATTGCACAATAAGGATGTAAGTACTGCACCCGACAAACAATTACGTAATTGTTGTGCAATAACTTCATATAGGGAAAGTCAAATGCTATGATAATGAGGCAAGGATTGCACCTGAGCAAACTCTTTGAAATATTCTGCGACCTAACAATATCTACGCGGCGTTAGAGATAGAATTAAACCTATGATTAGCTCCTTTATAAAAAAATAGCTCCCTGACATAAAAGTAGGGCCATTGTGTAGAATTAAAACTAGGGTCAGCTCCCACACGTAGGGTTCGCACCTTCGGACCTAGAGTTAGCTCCCTTACATAGAACTACACTACGCTTAGAGTTAGCTACCGACGCCATGGCGTAGTGGTTGGAGCGTTCGCTTCGCAGTCGGTTGACCTGGGGTTCAACCCCTTGTCGAGTCATACCAAAAGACTTCAAAAAATAGTATCCACAGCTTTCCTGCTTGGTGTTCGGAATTTAGGGAAGGTTGTGAAGAACAGGCCGGCAAGTTCGCTTGTTGTGTCCTTGGGCAAGGCGCTAAACGGGACGCCCCCATCTTTATGTGCAAGGCAGGGAGCCCAAACACCTCGGAAATGGCAACTCCCAAGCGAGCGCAGATGTCCCGTCCAAAATATAGCGACACACTTCGTTTTCGCGTGAATGGAGGATAAATATGGCAAATAACAACAAAACCAGCTCACATAAAATTAATATTCTTAGATCTAAGGTTAGTATCCTCAGATCTATCGTTAGCTCCTTTGGATCTAGTATTTACTTCGTTTTGTGGTTAGGGTTGGAACTAGAATTAGCTCCCGCAGACCTCCCTGACAAAAAATTGGTGTCCTTAGACCTAGGGTTAGCCCCCTTACATAGAGCTATGTTTAGCTCCTCCTAAATAGAAATAAGGTTAGTTTTGTGACATAAAATTAATGTCTAGACCTAAGGTTAGCCCCCTTGGAACCATGAGGGGGAGCTCCATTGTCAGCTCCGTCTTAGCACTCATGCAATTAACGCCAAATGAATCATTCTATACTACTAAAGTCATTCGTAATCTCTTACAATCAGGTTCGATTTCAGCAAAGTTGTATGGATTAATAAAGGTCTACAAGCAAAATGGCCTGCATGTCTAATTGTGTCTATGATGGTGCTCCTGATAACAAAGTGTCAAAATTCTTGGACTCTATTTTCAAACAATTCATACCGGATAGGAACATGTTTCAATCTTCAACTGATTTCAAAGAAATATTTTATAAGTGTAAATTTTGATCTAACCAGATATTGGCCAGTTTTGATGTAGGACTATATTCTTTCTTCACCAATGTTCCTCTAAAGCTGGGGCTCCCAACCAGGGGTGCGAGATGGTCATTCAGACTTTTGTACTGTCACGCTCAGTTCATCCTGTGCTAATTGTCCTCCACAACCTGTATCTAATTACAGCATGCCAAGTGCACGGCCTTCAATTCAGCCCGAAATGATGCTGATCTCCGAAAAAAAAAGTCAACACATTCAATTTCAGCCGTGACTTCAAAATTGGCCCGGGACATGTTATGAATTCGTCACATGTTAAAATATTTTAGCGGTGCGAGAACGTATTACGATATTTTAGCGGTGCGAGAACATATTACAATACTTTAAGGGTGTGGGCCATTACAGAGGTTGGTAACCACTGCTCTAGATAAAACTACCAATGTTCAGTCTTCAAGCCACAAAAATTTATTCAGAAAGTGTTGTTTAAAATGAAAAAAAGATTTTTGTCAAATTACTGAAATTAGCTACTCAAGATATGTTTATTTAAAAGGGCAAAATAATTCAGCAAGTTGATGGTATAGCTTTGGTTTACCATAAGGTCCCACCATTACCTATTTTTTCCTTGTTGACTTTAAAACTTGATTTCTTTAGCAGATTTTAAATTAGTTATCTAAATCATATTACAGATATGTTGATAATATTTTTGCTGTATTTGATAAAGAATGTGCCGTGTCGAGTTTCTTAATTTATTAAACTCCAAGGACATAAAGTTCACAACGGAAAAATTGTGTAATACTCCTTCATTTTAGATGTCCAGCTCATAGGTAATGACGATAATTTTGATTTATGAATTTTAGGAAAAGCAACAAACACCGGTGTTTTTTGTAACTACAAGGCAGTATGTCTTTTGAAATGGAAATTCGGATTGGTTCTCTCTACGCTAAACCGAGCGAAAACTTTTGTTCCATCGAAAAGCTTCCTTACAAAGATAAAAAAGAATGAGACCTTTGTTTTACGACAATAGTCATTCAAACAACTTTTTTGATACAGCTTTGTAAAAGTTTT
Source organism: Trididemnum clinides (assembly GCA_963675345.1). Lineage (NCBI taxonomy): Eukaryota > Metazoa > Chordata > Ascidiacea > Aplousobranchia > Didemnidae > Trididemnum > Trididemnum clinides. The sequence goes on from OY776305.1 coordinate 17,444,916, forward strand.
TTCCTCTTTACACTTCTCAAAATGACGATGCACCGTAAGCGAAAGATTCATCTTGCTTGACCTACCTTATGTCAAAAAACCATCGTATCGATTTTATAAAAACATATGTAGACTAGAAGCATAAAAATGGGATTTATTTGCAATTCTTAGTAAAAAGAATAAAGCCAAAATGCTGGTAAACATTTTGTTAAAACGTTTTGCTTTTACACTAAAAGAATCATCAATATTGCAAATTAAACCGAATTTTAACAATTTCTCTATAATCTAAAAAGGAAGCAATTTCTCGAAAAAGAAGTTAACGATAGAATTAGACCCATCTCAGCTCTTACTCCTGCACTTAATGGTTTGCCAAAACTGTACAAAGAAGAACACCCACGTGGGCCCATCTTAGCATCAACTGGTAGTTACACTTACGATTGCGCAGTATGGTCAAATGAAATACTCACACCACTGCACGAACATCCATCTTGCATCAAAGACACTTTCGATTTCGTATCTCGATTATCCAAATTCAACTTCGGTTCAAGCCACATGGTTTCATTTGATATAATTAGCCTATTTACCAGCATTCCACTGGATTTAGTTATTGATATTGTTTAACAAAAAATCTACTCGGATAAAGAAATGACTCTTTTCCATGGGCTCACAAAAGCTCAATTCAAAAAGTTATTAATCTGGACCACCAAAACTACTACCTTCCAGTTCAACAAGCAATACTACAAACAGACAAACTGTGTAGCTATGGGGTCTCCTTTAGCTCCGCTTTTAGCTGATTTGTGCATGAATTGGATCATTGACCAAACGAAACCGATTCGACCACAGCCTAATCTATTTTATAGATACGTAGACAACTGCTTTGCATTGTTTTCAAGTCAAAAAGAGATTTTAAAGTTCTACTCACAACTCAATACAATTCATCCCAATATACGATTTACCTACGAGGCTGCTGAAAACCATCAGAAGCCTTTTTTAGATGTTTGGATAGAAAATACCGAAGGAATATTGAAGCTAAGCACTTACCGAAAACCTACAAACACTGGTCTTTACATTAATTGGCAAAGTTTTGTCCCCTCCCGTTACAAATTAAATCTAGTTAAAACCCTGCAACACAGAGCATATAGCATATGTAATTCGTATAGTACAATAGTTCAATCCTTGAGGACTTTCAAGGCATATCTTCTATATTGAAACGAAATGGCTATCCTCTCGAGTATATCGACAAACAAATACGTTTATTCTTGAACAAGCGCCGCAAATCACCAATCATGCAGAAATATGATACAAGTAACAACTGCGAAAGTCTGAAAACTTCAGAAAGCAAAGAAATTTCCCTTTTTCTGCGATTACCTTACCTTGGCAACATATCGTTGCAAATTGAAAAAGAACTTCGGCAGTATTTAATTAAAAATCTTGTTACAAAATTTCGATTCAGATTGATACACGGCACTCACAATATTAACAAATGCTTCAAATTTAAAGATCGTCAAGCGCTACTACACAATGCAGAAATGGTATATAAACTAAATTGCTCGTGTGGACAATCACACATTTACCAAACTCACCGTAATCTAACCACACGGATTTAAGAACATGAACCAAACGGAAAACAAGATCAAGAATCACATGTTGCAAAGCACCTTGTGCGCAATCCTAACCACAAGATTAATTTCGATTCTGCCGAAATACTTGGTCACAGCAACCATCGCAGAAAGCTATGAATCAGAGAAACCTTACTTATTCAAAACATTCAGCCACAAATTAACGTGGATGGAGCATTGCAACCAATTTATTTGTTTAATACGTAATAGTTATAGAAAGCATATCTGCAGTGCGCTTCTTAAGTTAGCCTTGCCTTGCTAATTAAATTAATGACAGTTGTTTGTTTTATCAGTTTGTGATGTCGTAATTCTGATAACCTTACTAAATTTAGTTGTACAGCGGTTAGCTATCAATGCAGTATCTGTTTAGCATAGCCTTAGGTGACCATTTATTCAATTGATGATGCTTTTAGTGTAAAAGCGAAACGTTTCAACAAAATGTTTACCAGCATTTTGACTTTACTCTTTTTACTAGGAATATGTAGACTTATTTTGAAATTGTCGGATGTTAAAGTTGGGCCCATTTATAGAACATTTAAAGATGGAAATGGTTTTAAATTAAAATCTCATATTCCTTCACCCTTGGGTTATAATGTTGTATATCGATTTACACGCACTTGCGATACGGCTAAGACATACATTGGTATGTCATGCAGATATTTGGTCATCAACGTAAGGGAACATTTGAACCTCAACAATAATTAATAGAAAGAGAGCCATAAGGATCATTTGCAGCAGTGTCAATTTTGTTCTACAACTGAAGTTACTTTGTACTCGTCGTTAACAGTTTTAAAGAAATGTTCGTCTGAATATAAAACGTAAAAATTCATGGAGCTTTGTTAATGAAATATAGCATACCAATTTTAATAAACAGCAGTGTGCGAATAATTGTTCCTTTTTGCTAAAATTATTTTAATGTTTTTGTCTCATTCGGTCACAATCTATTACTCTATTCAATTTGCCTCTTTTTCTTTAGGTTGTCATCATTTAATGATTGTTTGGTCATCATTTGTGTTATTTCGTCACAATCCATAGTATTTGGTTCTGTGTTGCTGTGACCTCAAATTTCTACTTATAATCTGACTTGCTGAGATAGTGTAAGACCCAAACCTATATTAATATTTTTAAGTTTTATATCTATATCACACCTAAGTTCTAATACTTGATTGATATTAAAGATGCTTTGACAAGGATCTGATATAAGCTGAAAACGTTCAGCCTAGAGTATGTAAGCCTACTGTAAATATGTAGGCTAAATAAATTACCGGAAAGTTCGCTTGTTGTGTCCTTGGGCAAGGCGCTTAACGGGACGCCCACCTTTATGTGTGGTCCAGTCACCTCGGAAATGGCAACACCCAAGCAAGTGCGAACGTTCCATCCGAAATATAGCAATGCAATTCGCGTTCTCGTAATTAGAGGACAAACATGGACAATACAATACAATATCAAAATGAAAAACAGTTTAGTGTTGCTGTGCAGTATCGTTTCAAAGAAAATATCTCTAGAGTATATTTTCCGTTATTTCATTTTAATTATAGCACATTCAACGGGAGTAAAACATCTAGGCCTCTACTCACCATTTGGTCTTTGGCCCATTAAAATCTTAATTCGGCATTTTGCAAAATTTGTAAAAGTCGATTTTGTAAAATTGTAAAAGTCGAAGAGTTTTAACGAAAAAATTTGGGCCGTTTCGAGATATTTCAAATAATCTGGAACGAGAGCAAATTTGTCCCCTCTTTTCTATGTTAAAACACGGAAAACGTGACTTTAGCTCGTGGCATAACTAAATCCATGCCAACCGACGCGAACTTAGAAATGTTACTTTAAAACCGATTGGAAACACTTTTTTGCTGATGAATTTGCCACAGCAACTTGAGATAGTAATATCCGATCGGGGCGTACTGTGACGTCACTGGTGACACATCTCAATTTTAAAAAGCTTATGCAGAACCAATAAAGAAAATTCTTTTAACTACTTAGGACGGTAATGGCGTTGTGCTGCATTGCAGCACGAGCTGATTACATGTTCTGTTTCATAAGTTTTGTGCGCAATTTATAAGTGCAATTATTAACAGAATGCAAACAAATCAGGAATTATTGGAAGCACAATACATCGTGGGTCGTTGAAATAAGACGCTCGCTGGCAATTGTGAGACGGAAATATCAAATTCTGCAAAGTTTATGCGTTGCTGGGCAAAGGCTCTGTAAACAATTTTTCTGTTTTTTTGCAATGTTCGGGGTAAAAATATGCTGGCGATATAAATACTCAGATGCTGGGTATCAGTGCCAATAAAATGACTTTCTGTGGCAGGAGCTGAGGACAATTTAAAATCAAATGTAGCTAAATACTTGTTTAGAACTATATTAGGTAAAATTATATGATATAGCAAGTTTATGATATAGCTTACATGTAAAGCATTAGATGTTCAAGATGGTTCGAGTAGCTAAAATATGTAGCTTGATTCAGAAGATAAAGTCACGTTATATTTGATTTCATTTGAGGTAAAACTCTTTAAAAAAATATTGATATTCCGGTGAGGAAATTAAGTTATCAAAGATATTTCAAAGCGGCAACACTTTGATCTGAAGATTTTGTCTTCATGAAAACCGCAAGGGGTATAGATGCTTTTGTTTTGTAATCTTTAAATTTGTGCCAAGTTTATGACCCTGTTTGATTGTAATAGTTGAGATACACGTAGGCTACTTGAGCGACGGTAACTCAACTAGGCCGGCTGTAACTCGCAAACCGAATCTGAAAACAAGTTGCTTTGTAAAATGTGCACCACTGCAGGTAAAATATTTCATGACCAACGGAGAATGAAAGTATAGGCCAGCTACTAAGATTTCGGTTAAGAAGTGTTATTTGGGATGAGATTGATTCAGTGAAAGTGGAAAATCTCTGCCTCCCATGCACTACTACGAAAAGAAATTCCACTAAACGGAAGACAACTTTTCTCAAAATAGAGTCACCAAATGTTAACAAATGCATAGACTATTTCTGAAAAAGTAAAATTTGGGAAAACAACTAGGGGACATCTTCCCCATTTTCCCGCTTTTTAATTTCAAATACCGTCTTATTCACCAATTAATTTAGTGCTGGGGCTATGCTTGGTTGAACACAAGCTTCACATTATTTATCACCAGGTTTAAAACCCAAATTAAATTTTAGCCTAGAACCGGTACGAAGTTGAAAAGGAAGTAGAGTAACATAGTAATGTTATGAACCAGGAGTATGAAGTCTTTTCTACTGACAGGTCTATTTGAAATCGGTTGAAAATTTTGCTGGGTGGTCAGAGTTTGCAAATTCAACGTTACCAAAGCAACTGTTCCTTCCATGAACCGCAGACTGGCTTCATAAGCTCATTTGCGTATTTTTTTCCTCTAAAGCTAGAAGTGGACCTTTTTTTGGAAACCAATATTTCCAAGCGACGACTTTACGTGTTTTCCATTCAATTTGCAGGTGCAGTCCTTTCCACTATGGCACAGCAAGAATTTACAGCAGCGATATTTACCTAGGGCTTTAAGATCCTTCCGCGGGCCAAAAAATTTTACGTCGCGCGCTGCCAGTTGTACACCCCCAGTAATAAACCAATAAAAATGTTTACAAAAAATTGATTTATAACGGTTTATTATTTCCAAGAATTTTCCGTTTGACATCTCAATTTTTGCTTGCTTAAAAATGAAATATATTTTATTTGCTTTGATTTTTTTGTCGTTTAATTACTTGTTGTCGGCAAGTCAACACCATATCGTCGACACATTACTGAAATATGCTCAGCAATTATCAAAGGAAAGTAAATACAGAGATGTAGAACATGGGTTATTCGAAAAAGCGGATACTTTTCCGATTCCTAACTTGGGTGACGTTGGAATAAATCGAGCCAATCCAATAAACATTAAAAAAATCAATTTTGCTGACACTCAACCACGGGTGAAAACTACAAACGGAATCGTAATTGGCGGAACCAATGAAGATTCTCATTCTTTCCACAGCTTGCCATACGCTCAACCACCAATCGGAGCTGAAAGGTAGGAAATAAATTCCGAGACCTAAGTATCCTTGTCCTAATTAAAGAAAAGCAACAGCTCTTAAATACGTCGGTGTAATGTAGTTCAAAACAATTGCCAGCGAAGCTACTGTTTTTGTTTATGTTTAACTTTTAAAAAGACTTTTTTTGTGCATTTTGCTGCAGACCGCGTTAAAAAACCTGGTAATACTGGTTTCTAGTTTTTCTCCTAAGTTAAAGACGTTACCTGTTTACAAAGACGGATTTTTCTTTCGAAATGCGAATCGCCATTTGTGTTTTAGTAGCATTTTTATCATATTTGCAAAGGTTCAGGTTAAGGGGTAACAGTGCCGGTGCTACACTACTACGTTCGCAGGCAAGCAACATACAACACGAAACTCTTCGCACTTTTTTTCGAATATTGAGATTCAAACAAGGAAAGCTGTGAATGCCAAATTTGTCAAGTTTTTGCTCTGACCATTATTTGGAATTGATCTGCAAAGCGCACGCTACGCATAGTCAACTACGCTGAACTGTGTATCCAGTTTACGCTGGTACGCACCAAAGGTTAGTTTCCATTAGGCGTAGATTGCAGGCGTGGCGTGAAAAATTCTTTTTTCTCTATTTTGCGCTCTGCGCATTTCTCTAAATAAAGAAACAAAGAATGTTTCGCGCCACGCCTGCGATCTACGCCTAATGGAAACCAGCCTTAAAAGCGTTTTGGTAGCTTTTTGGCTTTTTATCTAAATCTAAACAAGCTCACACGGTTTGAACTTTTTAGATGACCTTTTATAAGCATTGTCTTAAAAAGCCAATTTCCGCTATTGTAGTTCACAATTGCTTGATACATTGTTCATGCTCCTTGTTTGACTTTTTGATGGCCGCGCCTGTTTGCATTAGCCTCAGAACCTTGGTCTTGCGCTGCCGCTTACTCAATAATACATTTTGAATTGATTGATTTTTGCTGTTTGTCACGGCATAGCAACCTTTATCCAAACAAAAGTTAGTTATGTCATATCACGTGACCAAATGTTTTGTGCAGGTTTTTGCCCCCGAAACCGGCGATAGATTTTGGAGAATTAGATTTGTCCGTTCCTGATTATCGAAAGTGTTGGCAACTTTTGTCTTGTGCACCAGCAAATGAATGCACTGAGAAGGATGGCAATGTAAGAAAGCGACTGCACACACGTGTTGTTTAAAACAAAAGAAGTTTTCTCCTTTTTGGAGGCGGTTTTGGAAAATTTTCTAGGTTTATCTGAAAAAATCTTTTTCTTTTTTAGTAAAATAAAGTGTCGCGGTTAGGAAAGAATGGGCTTTATTCCTTTAGCCCCTTACTCTGAACGCGCAGTTGCTTCAGGATCAAGTTGTAACAATATCAACATAAACTTGATTTTGGTCTCAGATTGGTGCAAATTAGATTTGTAAGATCTTACAGATTTCATAAAATTGATTCCCGACCAGTTAAAGGTGATCTTTTTCCACGTCATAAAATCGTGATTTTTCAAGGACAAAAGACAAAATTTAGTCATTTTAATACTAAAGCAGTTCTGTCTTAATAAACGTCAGAAACTTTAATCTGCCCATCCTTCCTCAAGAAAAGAATGAATGTAGTCCATACGTAAGATTTTTTACTGTTTCCACAGTTAACAGAAGACTGTTTGGTTGTTACAATTGATGTTCCGAAGTTTGTAAATCTTACTGATCCTGAATCTCCTCCGATGGATCGTCTGCCTGTGTTGTTCTGGATCCATGGTGGATACTACTTGTATGGAGGAGGAACCTCATATGGACTGGACGCCCGAAAGCTCAGTCGAGATGCGAAAGCCATCGTCGTGAGAGTGAACTACAGATTAGGTAAAGAGCCTATATAAAATACGGTACGTGCGTGAGGAAAAGGGTTAAAAAGATGAGAAACTATCGATTTCTGGGATTGCATTACTTATCCTACACTTGAGCTAACTGCCAAACATGCATTGATTTCTTGGATCCTGATAACAAGTTCTCCATACACTATAGCAGTGTGGTCCAACTTAATTTTATGGTGGGCCATCAGAAATTGAAAATTTATTCCGCGGGCCACGGTTTAAACTAGAGATGTGTTACCCCAAATAAAGGTGTTCTCCAAAAAAAGGTCAACCCGGGCCAAAATTGGCTCGCGGGCCTGCAGTTGGACCACGCTGCAATACAGCAACAATCTCTCCAAACTCAATTTTTCTCATTCTAGGGGCTTTACTCGTTTCTCTTACATGCATCAAACCAACAGAGCAATTTTGGCCTTTAGCTGAGATAGAGCTTTGTTTTTAAATTGAAAATAAGACAAATTAAGAATTTGGAAGAGTTACAAAGAGGCCTTCTGGTCCTCTCGTCAGCAGTCATTCGCAGATATTATTGTGGACGGCAAAAGCCATAGTTTAAACAAAAACGTCAACTTGAAAGTAAAGAGTTACTCAGCCAGATATAACATAAAGCTCTCGCGCTTAATTGGCACACGGATTGGACTTTCATTCACTACACTATTTTTCGTCTGGGTAGAGTTGAAGTACCGATGAAAACCTAATTCGAACTTCATTGACAAATCATTGCCACCGACCAAGAAATTAAAACGACGGTCAATGTATTCTATTTTGCACGCTTGCACCTGGTTGTGTTGTTCAGGTCCACTTGGCTTCATATCATATCAAGATGGGGACCAATTTATTGATGGAAATCAAGGACAAAAAGATCAGCAACTTGCTCTTCAATGGGTTCAGGATAACATCGATGCATTTGGTGGAGATAAAAATAGAGTAAATATTCTACAAGGAAAACGTTTTCTTTCATAATTTAAAGTGCTAATTAAGGCAAATTTGAAGCGTAATATTTGAATCAATACAATTATCTCAGAATAAATTCAACAGCCAAAATTTCTCAATACGTTACTTAGTTTTGACCTCATGACGTATTTTATTCATAAAACTTGTCGTTTTATGCTTTCAATAAACAAAACACGTAGTTAAAAAGAACGCTCAAAGGAGCACTGCTATTCTCACTCTAAACTGCTTAATTTGGCCATGCAGCATTATCAGCCTATAGCCTATATGAAATTTCGTTATTGCAGGTTACCCTTTTCGGAAACAGTGCTGGGTCTCAATCAATCATTTTCCACTATCTTTCAAAAGATAGTGGCCCTCTGTTCAGCAGGGGAATTGTGCAAAGCAGCCCCACAGTTTTCCGGTACCAAACCTCGATGGAATCGAACCAAACTATCACAAGGCGATTTCTCGAAGTTTTAGGTTGCGTTGAAGACCCATCATGCTTGAGGTGAATTTGCATTGACTAAACGCAATGGAAAAGCATTTCTAAAACATTTTCTCAGCTGAGCAAGACCATAAAGAACGAAGGAACGGGACAAAAAGGGATGTGTCTCTCTGAAATTTTCTTACCTTATTGTGGTAAAACAATTCAAAGTTGTAAAGAGCATTAGATGTTGGAAAAAAATATTATATAGAACTACTCTAAAAGTTTAATCATGGAACGATTTCGGACTCATATTTTTTGGTAAAACTTTGCGGCAACCTCTCGCTTTTTTGTTCATCAGCTGTTGTCGTTGTTGTCGTTGTTGCTCACTCCTCCTCCGAAATCAAATTCTCGGCAGCGCCACTGTTGCTTGGCCGTAGTATTTGTAATAGAAGTGCACTGTGGTTGAAAGTACCGGTAGCTCCGAAGTGGATTTGAATGAAGCGCTATAATTTTAAGGTCAGCTTTAATCCTCTGCTTTGTTTTCAGAGAAATAGAACCTCTCCTTTTGGTCGAAGCTGCTGACAGAGTTAGGATCAACTCTCTTAGGGAAGGAGACTTATTCGGAACTATTGAGCCGTTTAGGCCGATCATAGATGGAACTGAATATACCAGTCAACCTTTGACTATGTTTAAAAATGGAGAGTGGCATACCGACAAAGAAATTATCATCGGAACAACTCAAGAAGAAATGTCTTACATCCATGCGTTGTTTGAAACTTCAGGTCTCCCATTTCCGAAGAGTTTGTTTGAAGTACGTTTTTTTGATGTTTGATATGTCTCTTATGTATCACCGTAAAAGAAACTTGAACTTTAATTGACCATTCGTAAACCTACTTTACGTAGCCAACTTTTAAACATAGATTGTTTTTCAGCTCCTTAACAAAGCTGTTCTTGACGATGAAAACGCTCAGATTATGATTGATCACTACAGCGAAAGAGGAGACCGCGATTATTCGGATAACTTTGCAGAGGAGATTACTGATTTCTTTTTCGTATGTCCAAATCGAGCGTTGGCAAGGTACGTGAATAAACAAAGGCATGAGCGTACTTAGGCTACAAATTGACTACGGTGGTGTTCAAACCCAACAAACAGTTAGTTCTCTCCTTTGCTCCAACACAAGTGTTCAGATGATGGTGTGGGATGTTTTATTCATCGTCGTCCTAAAGACACGGAAGACAACGTCGCTACTCGCTAAAAGGTAAAATGAATGGTCTCGGTCTGCAGCAGAATTTCCAAATTTTAACCTTCGACTTGAACTGCTTGGTATCAAGTTTTCTGCTTGTTAACACCCGCCAACCAGAGGGAATCGTCGTAAAGTGATTTTTCATACAGCACAATGAGGTAATCAATGTAAGGTTAAAACGGATTACTATTCGCTCATTTTCGCCACAAATCAACGCTTTAACCCTCTAGGCTACGCTGGTAACCAACCGCCTCTAGACTAAAATAGAATAAGTTCTTAGCACGGTGCGAGGAGGCGTCTTCCTGTAATTTATGCCCTTAGATTAATGATTCAATAAACTCAATAAAATATCAAACTTTATCGAATCGCTTATCAAACTCTTCTAAAATTTTAAATTAAAAAAATAGAACAAAGTTAAAAAATTTAATGAGAAGGCTTCAACTGTCTTGCGTGCATGTAGTGTTTAGAAACGTAGGCCATTCTCAACCGTTCAAGTCAAACGGCATTAATGAATTGCCGTAGCCCATTGATTCTCAAGTGGGTTCCGCGGAACAAGGTCAGGAATTCCGTAGAACTACATTGAAAGGCAACATTTTACACGTTCGCCGCCAGCCAGAGCAGCCGATTGTAGGGATTTTTAGCCAGCTGTAGGAAGTAGGGAATCCCAATGGGATTTTTTATTGCGCGAAAGGATTTTTTCCAAAATTGTAATGAAACATAGGGATTTTCCACTTTTGTCAGTTTACGTCTCGAACCGCGCAACTTTTGTTTAGCTGAATTGGGAATATAGCTGCAAATCTTGTGAAGATATTCCAAGATTGCGTGTTGAAAGGCGGTCAATCTCCAAAAAAAAGGGGATTCTTCTTTGCTGGTAAATAAAAGTGTGCACACATATCGCTATCTGGGCAACAAAGCAATTGATCTTCAAAACAAAAAAGGTTTTCATGTTGATTGCGGAACATAAGATGTCAGAAACAGTTTAAAGCTTGGGATTTTGTAAAATCAAGAGCAAAAACTCAGTAACATTTTCGTAAAATATGTGTTGATTCAAATCAGGGTTCGATTACACTACAAATCATGCAACAGGTCCGGTTGCAAAAAAAGTTTGAGATCCACTGCTGTAGCTTATTTGTGACTCAATGTTGGCAAAAATTGCAGTTAGCATTGCAACAACATTTGCTGTAACTACGGACGCAGTTCACGCAGCTATCAAACAATGCATTACATACATCCAGAATACTTCACACAAGCCATGACATATGGGCAGAGCGTCCGCTTTGCAGTCAAAGGGCTTTAGGTGGATTTGCACAGCGTACATTTTTCTAAGGTTTTTACCGACTTGCACCGGTTTTTCTTTCGTATCCGTCCGTTTCTGAACGAAAATTTTTATTTGCTTCAAAAGCCAAGCGGATAAAAATTTGCGTACAAAAAAGATACCGAATAAACTGTGCATAATGTAACGAAACCTTGCAAAAACCTATACTGTGTACACTAGCGTATCGAGGGGGGATGCCACTGTGCCATGGCCCCCTCAGATCCTAAATATGAAAAAATGTAAATCAAAACCAAGCAGTTTTATCAAAAGCAAAGCTGGTTTGCAACGTCACACGATTGTGACGAAACTTTGGCCTCCCCTCGGAAACTTTCTCCGTACACCACTGACTGTGTATACTGTATAAACTATATAGGTATGTTTTTTGGACGGACCTAGCAAACAAAACCGGATGTGCAGACGACCTCATAAACAATGCAAACGCACCTTTACGTTAGATATGGTTTCAATTCTTAGTGGAACCAGACCGTCAACCAAACACTATTTGATGTTGATAGTATTTTATGTGGCACTAAACAAAAAAGTGTATGTTATGTTTCTGTTTGCTTCAACTTCAATTGTGTTCTCGCTGAGTGAAGTGTTGCAACGATCCTGCTGATGGTTTTCGCCAGAGGTGTGCAAACTGCGACCCACAAGGTGAAATTCCGCAGCCCTTGCCGACTGAGTGATCACCCACCAGAAAAAAATTGAATTTTTGATCAAAAAGTTTATCCGTCCTAGGCATGACATCAAACAAAAATATTTTCTATTCCTAAATTTACGTCAGCTCTATTCCAATATCGACGTCAGTTGTGAAACACTTTATGCCATTGTGAGCTTGATATCTATAAAATTTTGGTCAAGAGATTTTTTTTCAAATGGTCAAAATGCATAAGGTTCTTTTCCTTTTAACAGTTTGATATCTACAAAACTAAGGTCTAGGCACGCTGTGTCATCCAGTTGAGTGAAATGGGCCCAACAGCAAATAGCTTCCACACCCTAATTCACCCAATGTTGTAACTTTCCATGATCGTAACACCACCCTCCTTTAAGAATAACATAAAATCTGCTAAGTAAAAACATAGAAGCATCACAGTGCAGTTTGCTGTAATTACACGAGCTCTTTTTTATCACGGTTATGTTGCAATTGGTGCAATTCTAGCAGATTTGTTATTTGTTGTCTTCCATGCTTGCATTTCTGAACAACATGAAGAAAATCAACAATTAAATCTACCTCTAGATCTAATGACTACCAAGCCCCAACCGGTTAAAAACAAGGCTTGGAGCCCACAGCCGTGCTCCGCCTTAAAAAATTGATTTTGCCACTGTAGGGTGATGGTATAGGCTGTCTAAACATCAAGACAAAAGATGAAAAACAAGTCACAAGCCAAACCTTGCTATATATTGCTTTTTTTCAATTAAACGCTTGATGCCTATCCTAAAAATCTTGCATTGTTCCTTTGTTGATGACTTTGAACGTTATTAAAATAAAAACCTTGTTGTTGCAGGATTGCTGCTGACACCTCTACTCATTCTGAAAAGTCTGTATATTTGTACAACATGGCTTATGCGCTCGCTAATGAAAGCTGCCAAATTGTCAACGATTTTCCTCCGGTTTGTGGAACAGCCTACCATTCGTCAGATATTGTGCTGCTCCTCAAATCCGCTTTTGCTTACGGGTAAATTTTTTTTGAAATTTTAAACTTCAAAATGTCAACAAAAATATATTGCTAGCTAAGGCATGGGTGGATTTTGAAGAAAAATCTAAATTTAAAACTCCCATCAGCCCCCGACCTTTCAATCAGTGTCCTAATCTACATATCAGCGTCAAGCCGTTTTGATTTGCATCCTTCATCATGAATTAACTTCGTCAACAACAAATTCTAAGAAAGCACAAAGATTTCCTGGACAGAAAGATAAGAGTTGCTTGATAAATCAAATTGTAGACGCCGGCGTTTAAGCAAAGTGATGCCTGAAGACAGTAATTCCACCACAAAGTATTTACACTCTTGTTCCTAAAATCGTTGAAATGTAAAGAACTTTTGATGCCTTTTGCTTTAGGGCTAACTTCACTGATGAAGATCAACTGGTATCAGATATGTGGAGCACTTATTTGGGAAGTTTTGCTTCAAATGGAGATTTAACAACAAATTTGGATTCTTCGCTAAAAAATTTTAAGGAATGGCCGATATATGTAAGAAACAATATCAGTCTTTAACCCTTTGAGGACCATAAGAATTTAATTCATAAAATTTGAAACAATGCTGCAATTGTTTGGAAACAACGGAAATATAATGGATTTCAGATAATTGGTTATCACGTCATAATGATATAACAATCAACAATCATGGCACATATGTGTGCCAAAGGTCCTCAAAGCCAGTCAAAGGGTTAAAACTCTCGTATTTTACGAATTGAATACATTTCCAAATTTTTGATTAGTAACATGTTTGGGCTGCCAAATATTGAACCAAATAATTTGTGGTGTTTTAAAATAGTTATTAAACCTTATGTTTTTGTTGTTGCCTCCGCGGGTTTTCCTAAAACTGATATTTTTTTGCTAAAGGCAGCCAAGTTTTAACGCATTTGCAAAAGCCGCAGTTCCCTATCTACTTTAAATACGCAAAAAAAGAGCAAATATATTTTTTCTAGAAATAGGTTGCACTCGTCTTAATCTTGTAAATGCCAATTACAACCCTTTCAAATTGAGAATAAATCCATCTTTTTTCATCACGATCTTTGTTTTTTGGAGATCACTGTAGCTTTTTCCTATGAAATAAAAGTTGCATCTCCCGTCATGAAAGCAGCCAGGGGGTGAGGGGGTAATAAGACAGTTGCTCTTCCAAATAGTTTTCAAAACTTTTACAGCAGCTAAGCTACCCAACTTTTGTATAAATTCTGAGTGATTGCAAAATAAAGATTATCACTTTAGATATGCATGTATCTCCAAACCGTAGTGAATATCTCTACTTTTTATTCTAAAATCTCATGGAAGAATCTAAAATGTAACACCATGCCTTTTTCCATCACAGCTATTTAACTGGCCACGCCCCTTTGTTGTGTCAAGAGACCTGAAACTATTCGAAGACTTTTTTATCTCCCATTATTCCATTATAATGAGGTAACTTATCGCTGAACCGCCGACCAATTTACAATAAATGATACTAATCATCTGCACTTAAACATCCAGTCGCTTGTGCATGTAGTTGGTAAAAATCATTCTTGTTTTTAGGAGTCAAATTCAGCGGACCCTTGGCGAAATATTGTTATTGATTATCCTCAAAGTATTGTGGTGTCAGAATACAAAAAAGAACTCTGTGATTTGTGGGATCAAACTGGGTTTTATTTTGAAGATGAATCAACAACACCTTCTCAAACCACATTAGCCACTACTAGCACCATCAGCGACTCAGTTACGACAACTGTTACTACGGCTACAGATGTAGGAGAAATAGACACAACCACCGATGCAGCAAGTTCTTTAAGTTTTATATATGCTACATACACATTATGCGCTTTAGTGGCGTATTTGGTTCAATTCTTACAATAAAGCTCCGCTATCCATTCGTTGGTGGATACAGTGGGATGGCGGGGTACGGCGATTGTGAGAAACTTATTTTTTGATGAAACAGAAAATTTTGATTCCGAAACCCCTTAAAATCTGATCCATTTTTTTTTTAGAGACACTTTCTAAAAGTATTGAAATCCCTTTGACCATGATTTACCATTTCCACTCCACCGTCAAGAATGTCTCGATCCGTCGGGGCATTTCCACCAAATAGTGTAATTAACTAAACATCTAAGCTAATCTTATTAAAAGTTTCTAATTTACAGGTAGGCGTACTTATACTTGAAGAGTCACTATTACTTACCTTGGATAGTTACAAAATACCAAAGTGATTTTCTTGAGATTCGAACCTAAAGCCTTTTGACTCAATTGACTGCAAATTTGTGCTTTCCTGGCGTTTCGCTTTGCTTTGCGGTAAAATTGAAAATCAATTCAAGCCAGACTCGAAAATGGCAGTTACAGAAAAAATCGATTAGTTGACGCGTCGCATTTTAATGACTAATGTGAATAACTTCTAAGCATAGTTGACAAGCGACGTCTTATTTGTGCTAGTTGCTTTGAGCGCAGTAGCACACCACAGCCAGCAACATCTGGCAAAGGACAGCCTCAAAAGGGGTTACCCGGAGTTTCCAAAATTAAAAAAAATAGCTTTTCGCGATGACTAATCAAAGTTGCCATTTTTGGATAGAAGTTACTAGAGCATAACCCCCAAAGCGGTGTCACTCGGGACAGAACCCCAGTCCGTCATCCCTTTTAGTAACGCCATTGATTGAATGACATCACGAACGGACCAAACAGATAGAAAATTGTCTGATAGAAAAAAACTAATCAAATATTTTATTAATTAGTCTACGAGTGTAAGTTTGGATCTGAAAAGCTTTTGAGGCATATTGTGGTGTTGATAATGATGTTTTTGTGGTGAGAGTAAAAAATCGATAAATAAGCACTGAAAATCTTTGAATGTCGGCTTGTTTTTACCCAGGCAGAAAACGTTTTCACAAATTATAAAAGCTATGATTTATCCATGCAAGAGTTGTTTATTTTGCAAAGGGCATGCAAAAGCTATTTAAAAGAGCTGAATATGTTTGGCGTTTTTATCTCAAAGCTGAAGTAAGTTAAACACAAAACTCAAAAAAATGCTTTCATATATTGTGCTCCGTTTTTTGATTGCATCGTTTCATTTTTTTTTGCTCAAAGATAAAAATTCAAAATTTTAATAGTAGTTAGTGCTTAATATTCTTTTCACGAAAGCTGCTGACATACAGCAGGAAAAAATATGTAGACCAAGTAGACATGAGTTCTATGTCATTGGTAAGTTTAAGCTTTTCCTCGTCAAGCATGATGCTAGGAACTGTCAAACTTAGATAAAGATTTACACTGTGTTTACCACCAATGTTTGTTGAGCGCCTAATCGTACAGATATTTCCGCAGCGACTTACTGGAGCTTATTTGTGATTCGTTGTTGTGCTTGTTGCTCGTAACAATAAAAATCAAAACGATCGTCAAGCGGTGGTTAATGCTTTCACTTTGACGGCCGATTCGCATTGCCTGGCACCAGACCAGAACCACTACCTGAGTTCGAAAAGCATCATTTTTTAAAATCTTTAAACAAATATACAGCCAGAGTTAATTTTTCTGAGGGAAAAGGAGCAACTTTAATTTCCCTGTGGTACAAACATTCTGAAGTAAAACAGAGATAAGCAACAGCATCAAAGCCCAACGATTACATCCTAGGCCCAAAATTAACTAGGATCATAAACAAATTAAAATGGTGATCGAGCAGCTGTGTGCTTAGTTTTCAAACGTAGACAAGCGAACATTTTTTGCAATAGGGGCAGTTGGACTGGGAAACCAATGAAACTGCTCATTCAAAATGGAAGAAGTCACTATGGGCACTCATCAATTCAAATAGGTTTTGTTTGCTACGAGTCTGTATCTTATATACGTGGCTACTTCGAACTAGAATTCTGCTTTCCATTAATCTAATTTTATACTTTTTCACCCTCTTTGCATTTCAGTTTTTCAAAATTACTCCCAAAACACTCGCTTATCAGAAATATTTTTGATTTGGCAGCAAATTCAGAATAACACTTGCTCCATCAAGACCATCATTTCTAAACCCAATAAGATGACGATGAAGGTAAACTGTCAGTAAACCCATAGTTAGAAATACACGAAAGCAGGCGGCTTGTTATTTCCTCTACTGTTGCATCAGGTAATTCAAGCAAATCAAAAACAGAAATTTAGGCACCTCTGAGTTTTCATTCTGACATTTTAAGCGCAACATCATAATCAGGGGCGTACGCAGAAATTTCTTGAGGGATGCGCGAGACATTTATTTTTGGAGATCGGCGAACAATAAACGCAGCGCTCAATATTGCGCGGAATGAGGCAATGTTGAGCTCTAATGTTTTTAAGATCGATTTTAGCGGTGGTCAAAATTGTGCCTACCTATAGGTGGAAGACCTTCTTTTTGGAGATCGACCACAGGGTCACACATGATGCCACTCCGGTTGCAGCGTCAATTTGATTTTGAGTATCACGTTCAACATCTACGTTTTAGGTTTTTCGCAAAAAAGCGATTCCACGGACACCTGTTCTTGCTTTCTTTTTCTAAGCCATCTAGGGATAAATATTTTACTATAAGTTTGAAATTAGTTGACAATTTTCAAAAATGCTTTACTGAACACTACGTAATAGTTTGTATTACCTAAGCAAAACCAAAGCGGGCAAGCTGAACTGTAAATATTAAACACTGAAGGCCCATCTATACCTGGGGCATGTTCCTACTTGTTCGGCTTGGCGAGGAGCGCTTGCAAGTTCAAACCGTCCACATTGTATAAGCTAATAGACGCAAATAGTCAAGTTGAATGGGTTTAGGTCAACAGGTTTACTGGTCAATCAGCCTAAGGGAAGGCTACGCAGTACTGGTACCAGGGAGGGTTGATGGGTGTTTCAGACCAAAAGCTACTCATCTAGGCTACAATCTAAAGTTTTTTCGTTAGTTTTGCATATAACCTAGATAAGCTAGCTTTGGCCCAGGTTAGGCATACCTAAGCTACGACTCACCTATGAACCAAGGCCTAGCCCAATTTAGGATGTACATCTTGTATTCTATGGCAATTCAGAGTAGATATATAGACCTTCAATTCAAGTGATACAGTGCAAAAAGTGTATGAAGGTAGTTTTTATTTAGAACTGTGGGAACGCCGTTCCCATGTGCTCCCACACGTTTACAATCCTGGCACTGCCAGGTGCTAACTGACAACGCATGTGGATGCATTTGTTTGGCAAAGGTTTTTGGCGAGAAGAGAAAGTTAAAGCTGGTAGCCAATTTTTCATGGGAAATTTTTTGCCAGATAATGAGAAGATCTGCTTCGCCGCCACGGTGTGGTTGTACGTTTCATGCCATTTGTTTTTCCCAAGAAGGATGAAGGCCAGCAACAACAGTGTTACCAAATCACTTTTCTTATTTATTGAACAGTATGTATCACCAAGCAAACAGAAGTGTCAAATTTTATGCACTTATTGCACAGTCATTGTTTTAACATCAGTAAACTGCACCATTGTTCTACTTTGTTTGCTTAAAATAGATAACATGCAAAAAAGCACTATGTGCATGCGGATATGCAGTTACGAATGTCGTTGACTCGCGTAACATTGATCTGAGTGGTTCAGCAAATATTAGTTTTGTTATCACACCATATTGATTAGAATCTGTTTCAAATAAAAAAGAACATTTTGCGGAATATTTTTCAGATATCTATATTAAGCAAAGCCTTATTGTGAGAGAGAGGCATGAAGAGTTGGCTTCTCCTTTTGAAATATTGAAAACTCCTATTTTTTAAAACAAACGTTAATTCTAGATATCTAAACTACAGGTCTCTTGAATAGACGTTTCTTCTCTTTGATTAGTTTTTAACGCAGCGGTTCCCAATCGAGGGTCCAGAAAAGATTTCACTAAGGTACAGTCCATATTGCCTTCGCCGTGGCTTTACATAAAGAAATCTGCGAGTGGGGTATTTTTTCTTATATTTTTGAACAATCATGGTTGTTTATAGAGTGGGGGATCTACAGCAATTGCCAAGTTTTGTGATGTTAGACATTTTGCGTGTGTCGTACATCTAGAACACAGGCCAAGAAGCAACAGAAACAACAAAGGTTTTCTAGTCAAAGTGTTGGTTTCATGATGTCGCAAAAATTCAGTGCACGTGCTGTGCGATGATGCCGTTTTAATATCAGTATGAAAAAATAAAATTGCCTCTTCATGAACATAAAGCTCACACATACGCCCACCGACTACAACTGGACAAATAACCGAAATGACGGCAGCTATATGCTAAGCAATAACTGATCAGCGCACCAGCCCTGTTTCAAAGCAACTGCCATGTCGGCCATTTATGTGCAAGATAACCGTATAACTGAAAGCACAACAAGAGAAAAAAAGAAAAAATAAATATTATAAACAAGCTTGAAACTGGAACAAAAGAGCGTAAAATTTTAGGGTCAAAAAAACAATCGTCAGATATGAAATGGGAAAGCCTTTTGAAAAAAACGACGATTTAATTGTTTTGGGACCTGTACGAGTTTTTATTAGCTAAATCTATTGTTTAGTTACAACTTGCAACTACCGAGTGGTTATATTTTACATCAAAAGTTTATCTTGCAAATAGGTTGCTGAGCAAGAAATGCGACTTTCTTGAAATTCGACTTCCTTTTTGTTGTGTTTATCACTAGTGAGCAATTAAACAACCACAACTATAGCCTGCGCGGCACCATCAGATCGCACCATTGCCGGTTTGTGCTTGCGAAAGTGCCAAGCGCCAAGGACTAAGTTGAAACATTTTAACTTTGTTCTTGCCGCTCAAAACTTGAAAATATCCCGAGTTTAAACATGCGATCTTGCTTGACGACATCTGAGTGAACAAATCAACTTTCACACTTCCTTTCAAACGCTCAACGTTTGCCCTAAATTTTCGTCTGCGTGAGCCAGCCAGGCAGGGCATTAAATAGGTTGACTTGGGCCCAATATTACAGCAGGAAGACTTGCAAGGTTCTTTTTTGTTTTTTTTTTGTTTAAAGATCAACTTGAATCTTGATGAATAAAATTTTGTTTTTTATATTTTTTGGGAGAGGAACACATCAGCAGAAATTAGGCCTGGGTTCGGATCTGTAAACATCCTCCGGTCCCCCCCATCAGTACCGCAGTGACTAGGCGTACATTACACGTGTTAGGACCTGACAATTTTCGTTTGGAAACTGAAGCACAGTCTTACCATCGGGTATACCTTGTAAAACACCTGGTTGTTTGGAAGAAATTTTCTTCTATATGAAATATCTTATTCTCTTAAATCTATTTTAAAATACGACCAGACAGCAGTGGGGAAATAAGATTACTCAGGGGCGTAACAATCAGCCTGATAAATTCAAAAAAATGTTTTAAATTATTTGTGTGTAATAAGAGGCAATCGTTTTGCCACCGAAAAATATTCGGTGGCACTTGTCAAGGGCCCTCCGTGTGTCAAGTATTGCATAAGACGCCATTGCCTGATGTAGAAGGTGCGACAATTTCATTTGCGGTTCAGAACAAGAAACCTTGGTTTCCATTACAACGTTACATTGATCCATCAACATCGTGAACAGTAGTTTGCTTGTACAATTAATTAGGATCTTTTAGCCTTAAGGTAACC
The DNA here is from genome assembly GCA_963675345.1 of Trididemnum clinides. Taxonomy (NCBI): domain Eukaryota; kingdom Metazoa; phylum Chordata; class Ascidiacea; order Aplousobranchia; family Didemnidae; genus Trididemnum; species Trididemnum clinides. The sequence continues at coordinate 17,465,554 of OY776305.1, forward strand.
TCAGGTCAAATGTCAGGTTAAATATCAGGTCAATGGGCGTTTACATTATGTCAACATTAAGAAGGCTATTAAAGTTCAATTTGGCTAATCAGCAGAACAAGAAGATACACAAAGTACTGGTTGACTAAGAAAATATGGCCTTGTCCGTGACTCAACATATAACTACCTACTTTCAAAAGATACTTCATTGTCGGCACTTACAGAAGACTGAAGGCACACTGTTAATTTTAGTGACAATTGAACCTCAAGCGGTTATCTGTTTATGTGTGTGCTAAACTTCTTTATGCCATATATATCAACTTATGTCTTAACTTAAAAAGTTATAAATCGCGCCAGTCTGTGTTCTATTCAAAATGCTTTTAAGAAAAATTGCGTTTACATTAGCATTCAATCACATTAGCCTACAACTGCTACAGCTATTTGTAAGAATTTCATTTTTGGAATTATAATCGTAGGTGAAAAAGAATTAAGATGACTGTCATCATAAAAAGGAGCAACCGCATCTAAGAAATGGTGATAACATCAAACACAGTAACGGATTAAGGGAAAGCGAATAGGGCTTAAGCCCGGGGCTCCGAAATTTTTAAGGGCCCGGAAAAATTTTAGGATTCTGTTAGATTAGCATTTGTAATGCATTGGGATTAATAAGCCTTTTTGATTTTTTAAACCCCAATTCAAAAACGTCATCATGTAGGAGTGATGTCGTGTTGTATACAGTGGGCTCAATCAAGCCCATTTTAGTGGTTTCAGCTGTATCTACTTGTCTTGCACGTCACGATGTTGAATATTCGATCAAAATAATTTTTTGACCGGTAAAGATTACACTCGCAGTCAAAAATATTTTGTTATTTTGACTTCGCAAGCTATCGATTTCAGCTCTTTCTAGAGCTGCATTTTTCTCCGAAAATTTGCTTGCAAATTTTTTACCCCAAAAATCAAGGCTTAGCCTACAACCAAATTTTTTTTACTTTTACCGTAAAAACTTATTGATTTTAGCACTGTGTGGGCATACACCTGCAGATTTCCTCCTCCCGGCCGTGGGTATGGGCTCTCTTGTCATGGCCCTGACTCCCTGAGTACGTTGCATCGATAGCGTGGCAAAGAGACAAAAACATTGTTTTCACAACCGCGGTCGAAAGTTTTTGATTGAACTCCCTCATCCTTATCAGTCGTCACGTAATTGCTTGTTTGGACAAGACGCTTTATGACACTTACCTCAGCTTGGCGACATCAAACAAGCAGTACACTGATATTTACCGACTAAACAAAAAATCTATCGGAAACTGATACTAGCTTCAGTCTTGGAGCCAGACAGCTAATATTGATACCGGTACGAGATTTGTAATTTTGACTTTACGAACGTTTACAAAAGCACAAGAACATAATAATATTTCTTGGCCTAATATAATCGATATCGTTTAGAAAAAGATCGAGATGTTTTGGCATGAAAGGCAGCTATCTTTGTGGTGCACAAAAATGATCGGCAACTTTAGAAAAAAATGAAATCGTCCGAAAACCACCAAAATTAACAACCTTCTTCAGAGATGGTTGAAAGTGTTGAAAGTGTTGAAAGTGAGCAAATCGTGCAAGGAGAAGATACACAGCAGTTACAAACTGATGCTTGTAGTCCTCCTCTGTTGTCATCCCAAGCATCTGAAACCAAAACATCTCAAGTAGATATGGTCAAAAGCGAACTTGCTGCTCAATCTTCGGAATTTGCTGGACCAGAAATTACAGCTGCTGGATCTTTACTGGTTCAGAATGACATTTGCCAGTGGCCACCAACACTAATCGATCATATGCGTCGATATTTGGTACAGCGTGCTGCAAGGAGTCGTCAACATAAAGAAGGTGATTTTAAAGAATCGGAATGACTGACGGATCTCATCATTACTTTTGTACATCCACCGTGTTTTTTGAGTTCATTCATCAAGTGGAGAAAAGTTTTACAGAAATTGGCTTTGCTATTTTAAATCGACCGGACGTGTGTATTGTTTTATATGTAAATTGATGAATGATAAAGTGAGTAAACTCACCTCTGACTTCAACAACTGGAAAAAAGCTTACGAAACAATAATCAGTTATGAAAATTCAAGGCAACATCTCGACTCAATTGAAGCAATGAGCGCTCGAAAGTTAGTTAATATGCAAATTGATCTTGGTTTGGTAAAGCAATACAAAAATGAAGCGGAATATTGGAGAAAAGTTCCTTTTCGAGTTGTGAGCGTGGTAAAATTTCTTTGCGTTCGAGGTTTGGCTTTTCGAGGTAAAAGTGAATTAATTGGCTCCTCAAGCAATGGAAACTATTCGGGCATTCTTGAGTTGCTGAGTGAATACAATGCTCTTCTTGCGGAACATATACGGCTGCACGCGAGCAAAGTCCGTGGTCATCTGTCTTCAATAATCTGTGTAGAAATTATAGAACTAATAGAACAAAAAGTTTTATCAATCATTGTTGACGAAACCGAATTGGCAAAACATCTCTCAATATCTGTGTATTCAAAACTAGATAGTGTATAGCACATACGTAGTTGGTCGATTTGGCAGTAGAGCTTACCTTCCCTTGAGTTTCGAGCCTTCTATATAACTTAATTTTAATTTCTATTTATTTATTAATGTTGGATTTCATCTTATGCCAGTGTTGTGTTTTAGAACTACCTCCTGACGAGCCGCCTTAGGCGAAACAGACTGTTGAGGTGTTTTTAACTGGAATAAATTTCATTTTAGTGTGTAGCACATATAGACAAACTAAGAATAGTGTTGGGGTATGTCTGGAACAAAGGCCCAATTGAACAATTCCTTAACTTTATACCAATACGTTGTCATACAGGAGCAGAAATGGCTGGAATTGTTTTGCAATTTTCGGACGTGCATGGTATCAAACTGAAGCCTGCCACTGCCAGTCTTACTATAATGCTACCAACATGAGGGGTAAATATGGTCTTCAAACGCTTATTCGTGAGAAATGCTGAGCAGCTCTCTATGCTCCTTGCACAACGCATATTCTTAATTTAGTTGGAAAAAATTTTGCGGAATCCTGCCATTCTGAAGATGAAATTTTAATCTTCTACAAGGTAGGCCTAGGCCTATACACTCTCGGGTTGCTGCATCGTCACATCACTGGCAAGTGCATCAAAAGTTTCTGGATGATATGATTGTAGTCAGCCTCACGGAAGTCGAATCGTAGCAGAAAGATATTTGAAAAAGTTGAAATTGTTGGAAACTTCTATTCTGCTTGAACTATAGGATGCCATTTTGAACAGATTTCATCAAACAAACCTGCCTTGCAAAAAAGCGGATTGAGTTTGAACACAACAATCCAGTTATCATAATCTTTTTAAACATTTGTTATCCTTTGAGTGCTTTGAAGAAAAAGGAAATGTGTGGAGTTCAAGAATATAAAGGCAGTTCACAAAAAGGTCATAACCGACGGAGATTTTTTGATGAACATATACGCGCAGAAAACACTGTTCTTTCCCCAAGGGATCAATTTAAAGTCAAAGTGTTTTTTGTCGTCTTCTATCACCTGCTGAATTGGAAAAACGTGTTTTAGCGTACTGTGACATCGACAGCAAAATTGGGTTTCTTTTCAGACTGACTAGTCTAAGCAATCATGAAATTCACCAAGCAGCTTCATTGTTAATGAGGGAATATCTTAATTTCGACGGTAGTTTTCCTCTCGGGATTGTTGACTTGCAGCATTTTTTTGAATGAAAGCTGCAGTTGTTACTTGTGAAGAGTCCATGCTTAATTTGGATAAGCACTGCCTTGAGAACAGCGTTGAGCTGAAATTGTTCTTATTTCTCAATGAGAATCAATGTGCTGATACTTTCCCAACGCGCACGTTGCTCTTTACATATATTTATGATGATGGTTTCAAATTGCATGGAAGAAAAATTGCTTTCTCTCTGAAGAGGATCAAAAACTCAGAAATAATATTGGACAACACAGAGTTTCAGCTCTTTCCCTATGTCCATCGAACATGACGTTTTGCGTTTATCGTACTGAAAGGATTTTGCCCATGATTTTGCAATCCCCAAAGCAAGAAAACGAATACTTAAGTCAATTCTCTAGGCCTAATAAACAAAACCCAAACGTACGCGTTCTTAATCGTACTTTAATGTACACAACACTAGTACTGTGATAGTGTTAGCGAATCGATTCATTTTTTTTGTCAAAAGAATCCCGCAACTAGATTAGCCTCGGGTGCCACTCGCTGTTAACCCGCCATTTCTCAAACATTTTCTGCCCCTCTTCCTTAGAAAATCTGCGACTGAAGACATGTTATTTAGCTTTCTTTTGTCTCTCCGATTAAATTTCTGCCATTCTAGCAAATGATAAACCAATCAAAAAAAACTAACATCAAATCTTCCCGTCCCCAAGAATGCAAAAAACAACACTTTTTACAAAGCTATGTGTTTTTGTATCTAACAACTCTTTGATAAATGCCAAAATTATGCTGTGTTCATTCCACATCTTTTCAATTTTTCCAGTAAAATTTTACACCTCAACGTTGCATCGAAAGACGCAACGGGTCGGGGGGGAGGAGGAACTAAAAAGGGCTGAAGCTCTCATCATTGCCATGTAACTTAAAACCACAGGCCCAACAAGTTTGCTTGAATGAAGGAATTTCTGTTCTTTTTACTCCGTCCCTTTCATCCTTACGAAATTCTTGCTACCCGTACGATGGAATGAAATGGCTTTACCCAAAACTTACTGAAGACCATGCTGTTGGTTTTATACAAATGGAGTAAAAATTTCTATTATTCGATGACAACAAATCAAAGAAAAGTTAACAAATCCAAAGCTTGAGGTAAATTGAGAAATTAATATTCTACATGTACAACTGTTTGCTATTTTACTTGAAAATAGCTTTGTGCCATGATCAAGTCAAAGATATTGAGAAGTGAGAGAACTTTTATGTAATTGTTTCAATATTGTTGAAGATTGCTTCTTTTAAAGTATATCGATGCAATATTTAGCAGCCTTTACATCATAGGACACAGAGTGTACGAAAACATTCTTATCGTGGGAAACGAACATCTTGAAGTTATCTTTATTGTAATCTAGGAAAAATATTGAAATGTTTTTTATAGATACAGCACGTGCTCTGTAAGCAATGCACACTAAATGTTCAGCATGATTCTTGGAGTGAGTGTTCGTAGTATACGTTTTTATTTGATTTTTGCTCGATTTTGTACATTTTTTGTGCACTTTTACGCGTTTTTTGCTATCAAGCATTATGGCACGAAAATTTTCATCAGGTTGGACATTTATATGGTGTTGTATATTATACCTTATAGAGTGAACTTTGCGTTTTGTCAACATAAATTTTTTTGTGCATTTTTGTCCGCAAAAGCGAATACGCTTTTGATATGCACTTTGCCGACAAAATTGAATATTTGAAAAACAACAACAATATATAGCCTAAATATTCGAGTGGACAAAAATATTAGTACCAAAATGAATGAGAGCGAAAATAGAAAAAAAATGGGCAAAAAACATTCAAAACCGTACAAAAACGTATTTTCTGTGCAAGTACGTCAGCAGATAGTTCTTAGTGAGGCATAACAATTATTTTGGCAGGTTGAAAGTTTTGCAGGCGATTCAGAGATTTTCTGCCAAACTTTTCGTTCACAAAAGGAAAAAGAAAGTTTTGAAGCACTGAATGGTTGGATTTTTGCTCCGAAATGAAGGAGAAAACTTTTTTTTTTGAAGGTCTGCACTTTCCAAGCGAGATTTTACGTACTCTTATCCAAATTTAACATCAGATCTCTTTTGGAAGATCGATTTTTCAAAGACCGCATTGGTATTTTTGCCACCAACTTCGCGTCCGCCGCCCGCAGGTTTCACACAAATTTCAGAATTCCAAAGCGGCCACGGATCCCCTAGCCCCCTTCGGTCCTTTGACTGTGTATATCGACCTTTAGCCAACGTATCAGATCAGCACATGACAGTGCATGGCTTGTACAGTCAAGAAGCTGTTGAATCAAGTTTTGCACTTGCCAAGTAGACTAAGTCTATGCCAGGTAATTACAAGACATCTTTTGCTCAGAGAGAACGAGACAATACTGCTGCAAACCTATAGCTAGACCGACCTGTCGGAATTTTAAAACAAAAACGAATTAATGATATTTTAAGAAATACAAGTGTTATCCATGCTTTAATGAGCCAAACGAGTAAAAAGAGCAGTATTTTGTTGAACATATCAAAGTTAACTGAGCCAAGCTATTTTCAATCGAGAAAATCATGAAAGAAAAGTTTCCCCCTATCTGAAATCTACGAGTGTGATCATAAATTAACTTTAAAGGCTAGTTTCTATCAGGCCTAGATTGGAGGCGTAGCGCGAAACATTTTTTGTTTCTCTATTTAGTTTTACGCGCGGAGCGAGCGCGCATCCTGCCACAACCCTTTCTTATGGCTTTGAAAACAGAGCAAAAAATCAGTTTAATTAGCGTTAATTCAATAATTCAGCTTAATACGCCTTTGTCTCCCGACCCTTTGGTACCCTTACAGTTTTATCTATTAACATACTATTAGACCCACGTCGTCGTTTTTTATATCATGGAAGTAAATTTGATTGCTTGATACCTATTTTAGATACATTCTAAAGATGATTGTTTGTTTCTGGGTAGCATTTCTACTTTGTCAAGTCCAGGTGGGCTTGTCTCATTCAGACTCATTTTCTGATGCTTTACTTCCTTTCTTGCAAGAGGCTGCTCACCATGTGAAAGAAACTAGTACCGGGACCAATGATAACACTATGAGCAAAATAAATGACATACAGCAGCAACCTAGCAGACGTCAGCAGCATAAAAGCACAGAACTGGACCATCAGCTTTCTGGGCCACGTCCAAAGGTTCAAATAAAAAACGGATTAATCACAGGAGAAACAATCTCAGAATCCCACGCTTTTTACAGCATTCCCTTCGGAAAAGCACCTGTGGGGTCATTGCGGTATGTCTATACTTTGGTCTTTGCTAAATTTGTTCCTAAAAACTTTATGTTTGTGTATTAAGCTTTAGTCTATAAAGGCTTGCAAGACAGTTGTTGCTGTTGCCTTCTTTTTGAAGATTGTAAGTAGGCTTCGCTACTTTTCCAACAAATGTATAAAAAATCATTTTTGGAGAATGATCTCCAACATAAGAGCACTATATTTTTAAGAGACCCTCTTCCACGAATCGAATATACAATATTTGCCTAATAGCGTCCAGTACAAGTCCTGCATTACCAGGTAAATTAAGTGTGCCACTGTGTGGTTGAAAATATGTCCACACAATTCCATGTTCTGGCTATAATGCTAATAAATGTCATTTTGTTTCAGATTTATGCCACCTGAGCCAGCTGATGATTTTATCGAATTAAACGCTTCTTTGCCTAACTATCGCATGTGCTGGCAAATCAAAGATTGTGATGAAGACGAACCAAACTGCAGAGATCCGGTAAGCGAAGGCAGTAGGTTGACTACCTATTACACACAATGTCAGACAACAATTGAGGTTTCGGCTCAACTACTTCCTTCAATACTGTGAAATGAATGATTACATACATTATCTACTGTAAATGTGCTGGCTCGCTCCAACCTTTCAAGATTGCAAGATTGAATCAATAAATCTTTGTTTACAAACATTGTCGGCTCTCTGCCAATGGCGGAGAGGGCAGAACAATGGTATCACCAGGGCTCCTCTCTACCGACAGTGGCCTTTTGTTAGATCATTAGACGACAAAGGTTTTGTGAATATGCACGGATTCCGTTTACTAAAAAATGAACTTGTGCTAACTCTTGGACTATTTCCGGCAAGATGGATTTATTACAGAATCAAGTTTTCAGACCAGTGGTGGGATTCAACCAGTTCACACCGGTTTGTAAGAATCTGTTCTTGGAATTTCTTTAATCCGAGAACTTGTTGTTGGCTTAAGTCAGGGGTTCTCAATTTTTTCCCCATGAACACCTTTTACTTATAACTTATTTCGGCAAATCTTTCATGAACCTGTTACTAGCTTTTGATAGTGAGAAACGAGATTAAAATCAGGTTCGACAAAAATCTCGTTCGGACATGGGGTTCAAACGACAGCACCGTTGCAAAAGCTACACCGACAGCAACCGCTGCCAGATAGTTTTGTTTACTTTCCCATATATGCAGACGCAACTGTAGCTGGTAGAAATTTAGCAGTAGGGTACGGAGGGAGGGTGCTCCCATGCGGGCACTCTCTTCTTCAGGAAAACGTGAAAGGTCATTTTCAGCCATTATGCCGGTAACAGTAACAAATAAGTCCCCTGACATAGCTCTGATTAAATGTCTTCACCCCGACTGTTTCGTGAAGTTTGTACAAAGACACTTTCGCACCCCCCCTTAACAGATTTCTGCGTACGCCCCTGGATTTTAGCTATGTTTTTTGAGATTGCACCAATTATTTTCTGTAGCCACGCCTCACGACGTGAGGAATGTTTGTTTTAAATATGTCAAGATCACTTTGATAACTGTTGGAATTTGTAAATATGATGTATATAAGCGTAGGTTGGAAACACAAAATAAGCCAAATAGTTTTGACATCATCCATTAGCATGTCAATGTTGTCTATAAAGTATCCGATCATTCCGCCAACTTGCCAATTCTTTTGTCTTATGAATAGCATTTTCAACTGCCTAAACGTTTTAATAGCCATTAAGCATATACTGTCAGCTCAGTATTAATTATGCTTTAACCATTACTTGGATTTTTTTCTAAGTTGGGAAAATAACTAAAATCAATAATTTCCCTTGCTAGACTGTAGCAGTTGGCAACACAAAGATCAACCTTTGCACTTATATCTGGCAAACCAGCATGGTTTGCTTCTAGAGGCTGTGATAATGAGAGAACCTGTTGTCAGTGAGCCCGGCAGTGAGAGAGAAATTATTCTTAAAAAATTTTAATCTCACCACTGATCTGGACCCCTCCCGCAATTTATTATGTGAAACGAAGCAATGACTTTTTAAAGACAGAAAAGGAAATTAGGACATGAGGAATGTTGACTAATTTTTAATTTGAGTTATTTTTCGCAGATGTCTGAAGACTGTCTTGTTTTGAACGTCAACGTTCCCTCACACGTTCCACTGTACGACTCTTTAACGCCTCCTAGCGATAGGTTACCGGTCCTTGTGTGGTTTCACGGTGGGTTCTTCTTCCGCGGAAGAGCAACCACCACAAAGTATGACGGACGATGGCTTAGCCCGGCAGTCAATGCTGTTGTAGTGACTGTCAACTACAGAGTCGGTTAGTATCGAGAAAAAGTAGATGCAGATGCAACATGTAAAAGTATTAATGGACAAACCACACACCCACCATCCTATTTAGAAAAGGATCGAGCTGGTCCACCTTTTGACTTTGATAAGTGGCGGAATTTAGGAAACTAATAAGACCTCTACTAGTTAAACTTGAAAAAAGGTTATCATTATAAAAAGATGAATAAAAAGGCCTTCATCAAGCCTGGGCCCAGAGGTTTTTTTGTTGTAGTAGCGCCAACAGGGGCTACTTGCTCAGGCCATAAGAGCTTATTGGATTCTTTTCAATCATGATTTATGTAAACTCAGTTTCACTATTCATCTACAAAATATTGCTGGCGTTAAGAAGGGGTTCGGTAAAAGCAATTTTTGAAGTTTAGATATGACTTAGGGAAGGAATGGAACCCAGGTTTATCAATTGCAAAGCGGACACTCTAATCACTGCGCCGTCAAGCCGGTTGGGCCCAAAGACGGTCCACAATGTAAATCCGGCGCTGTTTTGAAAACAAAACAAAAAATTAGCTCAATCTGTGCTCATGGTCTTCCTCCCTTTTCGAAATTTTTGTTACTTTGGCATTGTACTTTTGCACCATTTCTCCACCAACTGCGACCACTGGTTTTTCTGCACCAGATACCGAAACCATCAAGCAGTTACTCAAAGTATGACCAGGCATGGTGATTTTGCAAACTTAACAACTTCACACAAACCAAAAAAAAGTTATCAGTAGAGCGAATAAAGGCCAATAAAATCAATTTTTTTGTGGAAAAGAGAATAGCATAAAAATCTTGGAAACCAAGTTGGACGATCATATCAACAATGCTAGCAAAGTCATGAGGCCATTTTTTTGTTTATTGGCCATACGACCTGTCTTCCATCTCTCGGCGGTTGAAAAGGAAAAGTAATATTTACTGCTTATAACTCCCTCAGCCACATCGAGCAGTTTACCGTATGCTCCCCCTGCTCGCAGCGAGGAAAACATGTTAAATTGGAAAGCATTTTCTTTGTGGTACTTTGCTAGGGTACCACAAATAGAAAATAGATTGAAACAGGCCTGTTGGCATCTGTCAATCTTTTGTTGTTAGGTCAATTTACATTTAAGCATCAGATTATTCACATTTTGTTGCATATTATTTGCTTTGTGGCGTTACTTTTCAGATTTTTTTGGAAAGATAAGTAAAACTAGATATTTTATTCTAGAATTATATTGAGTATTGAATAGATATTACTGCGTAGAATGGTCTGCATTAAGGTCGCCTACAGCAATTTTGCAATCAATATATCATATCTATGCCGTAAAATATTGGTTAGAAAAGCGAAACAGAAATTTTAGCAGAATGAAAATCAAAGAATAGATTTGAAAAAACTTTTGCTCAACAAACCTGTCGTAAAGTCTGCAAAATACTCTGAGACATTAGAGATAGACATTGACTGAAATATCAGAGACTTACAAGAGGTAATCTTCTCTATAAAAGTTTATACTTTATACATCTGCTTCATGCAGTTGTTGTACACCTTTTTCCTACGTTTTCCCTTTTTTCCATTTTAATTTGCTGAAATTACCTCTCAAAACACTTAAACTGAAATTGATTTTTAATTTTTTGCTAAGACAACCCTTTTTGGAGAATTGCTGTATGTATTTTTCAGGTCCACTTGGTTTTCTTTCGTTTCAAGACGACCTTGGATTTGTTCCAGGCAATCAGGGTTTGCAAGATCAGCAACTTGCTCTTCAGTGGGTTCAAGACAACATTGAAAAGTTTGGAGGAGATAAAAACAGAGTCAAGTTCTTTACTATAAAATAAATAGCTGCTTAAAGTTTAGTTGCGTGAAAGTGAGGAGTCTAGTTAAGACAACCAGCTTCCACTTTCAGGCGGCAAGAGTACAAGCGTAAGACTAAACGTCACTTCTTTTTTTCCAATTTGCGAGCTGAAGGTAGCGCGCTTTCAATCAAATAAATAAAATCACATCAGCATATCCTTGCAAAGTGAGCAAGTGGAAACCTGTGGCTAAAATATACTATAGAATGATGTTCCTCGATTATTAAGAGGATGGAAAGATAAATTTCGAAAATGTATTTGTAGAATGAGCCTTTATATCTATGTTGCAAAGACCTATCGACTAGAAAAATGCCTCTTGCAGTTAAATACTAACGCCGAAGACAAAGGCGGAAAAACTTGGTTATTGAAAGAGATTTCCGACTTTCGCTTTAAGCCATGACAAGTTTGTAAGAAGCCACGCTCATCTATTACATTATCATCTTCGGCGGCACTCCCACATCAAGTAGAATTATTGTCCCGATCGGATTTAGAGTTTCCAACTCTCAACTTTCCGCTTGAACTGCTTGGTATTGCTTTTATTAAATTTACTGCTTGTTAAAATACACCTAGGAAAGGAAATCATGGTTAAGTGCTTTTCCCAAGGTTACAACAACTCAGTCCCGGTGAAATTTATACACGCGACCATTTGATCGCAGCCGCTATAGAAACGGCGCTTTAACCCACGTTGGCGATCGTTTTTTAATTCACCTTGACGAGAATCGAACATGTCGCTAATAGCCTCTGATTGCTCCATAGGTAACCATTTTTGGCAACAGTGCCGGTTCGCAATCAATCAGCTTTCATCTTACATCATCAGTCAGTGATCCCCTGTTTCATCGGGCCATCCTGCAAAGCGCCCCCCTTGCCATTCAACACCAAACACCCTTTGAATCAATGATATCAGTAACTGAAAAGGTTTTGGAATACATTGGCTGCCCTGGAAATTACTCTTGTTTGAGGTTGGTAAGCGGCAAATACTGTACCCAGATATTGAACGGCCTACTGAGTGAGATGACAGGTAGTTAATTATCATCAAAAATGTGTTGAAACCTGGACAATCATCATAGAGCAATATGCTTTGTTGCTTTGTTTCTCGCTTATAAGACGCTCTCTATCGATCGTAACCACTTGGAGCTAGCAATATGTTGAGGCTTGCTTCAAATTGTTTGAACTAACGGTGCAATACATTTCTGCCTTAAGTAGTTCACCCAAGCGCAGGACATAAGTCATGTAAAAGATCTTTTTCAAGGACAAAGAACTCATTAAACGAAGTAACTGATAGCACCATTCTGATTTTGATACCAGAGCTTTATTTTTCTGTATTATTGTCAAGTGCTTCTTTCAAGGATAGGATTGCAAGCCTTGAACTTGCAAGCTTCGAGTGCTGGCCTTAGAGCCTTACCGCTTGTATTGTGATAATATAATGCTGCCAGGCAATAGACACCTAAGCAAGTTCTTGTTAATGAACCCGGATGTGCTGGAAACTGTAGATGATAAGAAAAATATTTCACTTAAAAAAGTTGTTAAATATAAAGTTTCAAATATTTTGGGGGCAGGGGTTGAAATCCTGCTCTTTATAAACTCATTACAAGAACTTTCGTTTATCAGGAATGCTGATCCTGAAGCTATAACCTATTCTCGCAATGCTGTAATCGCAAAACTGCTAGCAGAACGGGACTTCTTCGGGGTATTTGAGCCCTTTCGACCTGTCATTGACGGACTGGAATATACGGACCAGCCACTGGCTCTGTTCAGAGATGGTCTATGGCAAACACACAAAGAAGTTATGATCGGTTTCAATGAAGATGAAATGGCTTTCGTTAATGCTTTCTTTGAAGATATTGGCCTTCCTCTGCCAAAAGCCGTGTTTGAGGTACTAAATGCTGAAATAGAAAAGTAAACCGAGCTCTAATTTATAAAATATACTTTTGTTTGGGCGAAGAAATGGATCTAGAAGACGACTTTTTAAAAAGTCATCAGAGATCTGAAAGTGGTGCACCTCTTAAAGCAGGATATATTTAAGAGTTTGGGCTTTACATCTATTATTACATCGCATTCTCAACCCTGGAGTGCATTAGTGGGTCGGTGAAAGTCAAGCATATTTGGTGTAAAAATAACGATTACCGTTGTTATTAAATTTAAATAGAATTTTACGAACTTTTATGTTTTGGCAAGAATTACTTCATATTTAAATATTGGCAAAAATACAGAGTATATTGATGGTCAAAGCGTTAAAGCATTCAATGGGTGTGAAAGGTTTATATGCAACTTGACATGTGTTGTTGCTTTGAGACTACCATTGTAGTTTTTTATTCGCCGGTCACGGAAACCTTTTAAGATGAAGCGATGCTTGAACATTGTTGCGTCCAGATCCGCTTCGGAGTTTCCAATGCTGCTGACTCAGTGCATCTCGACAACAAACAGGAAAATCGCAGTAAGCGCCATTCCCAAAGACACGACAATGCAGTAAGGTTAAAACATACAATTATTGCCATCATGATCGATGCTTCAAGCCGCTCGATCGCGCCTTTTATCAAAAAATCTAAAATCCTTTTGCAGAAACTCAATACTTTGGTGTTTGGAGCTGAAAACGGCGAGAAGATTATTTCACTCTACGATGACGAGCGACTAGACTTTGATTTCTCGGACAATTTAGCTCAAGAAATCACCGACTTGGTGTTCGTGTGTCCCAATCGTGCCCTAGCAAGGTTTGCATGTTTATTAGGTTTTCGCCAAGCCATCTCCGGGCATCACAGCACCGACCTTGCAATGTATAACTTTGCAGTTCGATACTATGGACAGTTTAAGGATTTTTTTTTCTAATGTTTGCATTGATCAGTTTTACATATTATCACTTATTTATTTCAACATTTCTGGTCAGGGAGCATCTAGACGACAAAGTCTTTGAGTTGTTAAATGCTTTCTTTTAGCTTGATTTTGTTGATGCATGGACAACTATATTGTAATGTTTTTTACACTTGGATGAGGATAAAACAAATATTTTGTAACTTTGTACGCGCAGTGCTGACAATTCCAAATCAAGTGTTAGCGAAAATATTATATATGACTGCAAAGCATTTTGCCTGATGTATGTATGCCACAAGATGAAACGCGGAACAAGCTAACCTAATTCATTAGGTTTTTGTTCTTGAGCTACACCGTAGATTAAAAAATTAGACCCGGTACAATGCAGGCAAAGAAAATGAAAGGAAAAACAACATGGCGACATAAATCCGGGAATTTTGTGTCATAACTTTTAGTCTGCAGTTCATCCTCTGCTTGAGCGTTAACCAAGTTTTTTGAGTTAGATACGCAGCTCAGACTACCACCAACGCTCAGAAACGAGTGTACTTCTACAACAACGCCTACCCCCTTAGTCTTGAAAACTGCATGAAGATAGAAGATATGCACACATTGTGTGCTTATTCATATCACTCAGCGGAACAGATATTCGTCTTTAAATCTGCACAAGGATATGAGTAAGTAACCGAAAGAGTGTTTTTAATCTTTATAACCCACATCCGGCGTTTGTATTAAAAACTTTTGCGCATCCCAACGTCTGCGAAATTTTGGCGTCTTTTTTGGAGGTCACTTAACTTTTAGCCACAAATGGGTATTTATGGATAGAATAAAGGTGAACACCAACTTTTAAAAGGTCAAACAGAATTATCCACGTCCCACCTAGCCATGCCTCACGCGAAGAACTATTGGTCTAGGACAGGGACATGCAACCTTCGTCCAGCAGAATAATTTTGTGACGTATGGTGGATGTCAGCTCTGACAAATAAACTTTTAACATTGATCAAAAAAAAAAGACTGAATTTGCATTTTTGATGTAAAATTACGTCAAAAAGCTTTGAAAATATTGAAAGAAAAGGTCATCACCCTCAGTATGTATCTAAAATACGAGCGGCCAGTGCTAGAAAGTTTGAACAAAGAGCTTATCTGCTCCACATTCACTACACAGTTGCACATTAATGTTTGGTTTACAAACTCTGTCGGACCAGCGAAATTTTAAATTAGTCTGAAATTGGCCCATCTGCGTAAATAGTTGCACACTCCTAGTTTAGGGCATTGTTCTTTCAAATATTGGTTAGTTTTCGAGTGAATTAATGATCGATTTCAAATTGCATAGACCTTCTATACAAGTCTAAATTTGAGCCAAAGCTTTATGAAAGATAATAGAGCGGATAAAAATTGCTTTTTCTGAAATTCTCAGTTTCTCCCCTTTTAAAGTCTAGGGATTTGGTTTAGAGCAGTGTTTCCCAAACTGTGTGCCGTGGAAGATTTGCAGGTGTGCCGCGGCTTAATATTTATACAAGTTTTCAGGCAAATATGAGTAAATGCTGTCATGAAGTAATGGTCGACAACGAAGGAGATCGTGTTACGTTACCCAAAAAATTAAAAAAAGGTCATTCCCTTTCTCGCTGTCACCTGTAATGCTACTCGCGATTAATATGGATAGATTCCTGTGGCAGGTGTGCCTCGAAATTTGTTTAGCTATTTCACAGTGCCAACAGACAAAAAATTTGGGAAACACTGGTCTAGAGAATATTTGTTTTCTGAAATCTTTTCCAAACCGGCAGCGTGGCGGGGTCGACTGAGCTTCAAACTTGCAGTCGAAAGTCTGCAGGTTTAGCGCTCAGAGCAATTACGCTGAGTTGATTGGTCGTTTGCTTGCAAGCTCATGCTTCAAAGTAACTTGCGCCGTCTCAACAACATCTGGGAGACTGCTGACCCCGAAATCGTTAAATATCGGTTCATACAGACAAAGTTGATTTTAAATTCAGGAATTGGACGGTTTTTCACAAAGTAAGCATACTTTTTTAAGTTATAACTTCTGACTGGTTGTTTTTTTCATACAAAACCACATCTCATTAGTTTGTGGCTAAGCTAGAGATTCAACTTTCTTCTTGAAATTCGAATCAGTTTTTGCTTGCTTTTGTTTATCATTTGTAAGCAATTAAATAACCATAACTATAACGTACTTGGCTCCGTTAGATCGCACCATGGTTTCAAAATGCCAGATTTTTGCCAAAGTGCCAAGCGCCCACGAATGGAAATATTTTAACTTTGTCTTTGGCATTTAAAGCCAGAAAATTTGTTGAGTTTAAACATTTCTTCACAATCGACCAATTCTGTGTCAACAACTTAATTTCAACACTTCCGTTCATGTACGCTTAACTTCTTTTCTATTTTCACCTGTATGAACCGCTACGAGATTAACTTGCAGTCTCCCAAACTTTTTTGTTCGATAAATTGAATACCTTTCCATCGATCTACATGTATCATCCATCGTAAAAGCTTTTTCGTTGCTGGCCTTTATTTTACTGAGAACACAGTTGGCAGCATTTGGCAAAAAGTTTCAAGTCTGTACACAAGTTTATGTCGCATCACTGCAAAGAATTTTTGTAACAGGAGCGCAACAACATCTACTTTGTTATTTGCAGGACAGGCTTCAATAGTGAAGATCAACTGATATCGGATATGTTCAGCGCTTACTGGGGTGGATTTGCTGCCGCTGGTGACCCTTTTTTTAAAGTATCAACAAACCAACTTGACTTTGCCGCATGGCCAGTTTATGTAAGAAAGTTGTTTGAAACTACATGAGATAGGTCAAACGTCGTCAGCGCCAGCCTTTTTAAGAGGAAACAATCGGTGGTAGGGTTACTTTTTCAAAATTTGTGATATAGCGTTCATAGCAATTTGCCTCTTCAAAATAAGTCAAGGTCTTTCAAGCTTGTCTTTGAGCAGCGTACAGTAGTTGCAAAGAGAACTCAGACACCCAAGCTTGAGGTTTAGAGTTCAAATCTCGTACCATTCCTGCGTTGGTGTGAAAGGCACATTTTGATCTCCTCTTCTTGGTTACATTTTACCGGCAGCGCCGATAACTGTGAAGCTGGCCTGATGACAAGTTTTTCTACATCTAACCGTCCAAGGCCTCCCCCTAATTCTACGTTAATGCATATGGCAATTTTTTTCTACGTTCAAATCTTTTTTGAAATTATACCAAAAATCAGCCTTTGATATAATTTTAAAAAACTTAATTGCCCATTTCTTGCTTCAGGAAGAAAACTCCAATCCTCCCTTCATCAACATTCAAATCCAACATCCTAATAGCTCGGAGCAGAATAATTACAGAGGAAAACATTGTGATTTGTGGGAGGAGATTGGCTACAAGACTTTATTTAATTCTTAACATGTTTACCGCTAAAAAGAAATTGATTGTTGGTATCACAAATGTATTTGATTGAGCATAATAAAACTGAACAAAACAGTTTTGGTTATTTACGAAAACCGCAGTCTTTGTCTACAAATATAGTAGACAGGTTTTAGAGATCCTGGAGACATTTTTATTTCAACATAATTAAATACCTGAAAATAATAACATTTAATTCCACATTTTTTCAAAACTAATTTGGTACCTGTGCGGTATACATTGTCGAATTTTGCATTTTTAAAGTAAAAAATGTCCCAAATCTGCCCTGCAATAAGTTGTTATTGTAACTTCTTCCTTTAAAAATAATCCAACTCCTGGATTTGAGGTACTTTTTAACCCAAACTGACCACGTGATCATGATTACATCATTTTTGAAAAAGTTATTTCACGTAGATCTTTGCTATAAGTAAAAACATTGCGTTTGCTGGTCACTACGATAAAAAAATTTTTGTTTATGTCGGACAGCGTCGTGCTTATTTGCTTCAACGTTAGCGACATAAACTGCGATATGACAAACAGCTCAATCCACGACATTTAAATCTTAATTATGACGTCATTAATAAGTTTGAACCAAAATTACGCCACCGACTAAATAGCCTGGTTAGCCTGTATTGTTTTCTAAAAAATTGTTGAAGATTTCTAAAGCACAAAAACCTAAATAGCTTTGTCGATTCTTCGAATACTACTATTCCGGAGTTGGGCCGCTCTCGTTATCAGGTAATCAATTGGCAACACTTTTCCGCTAAATATAAGCCTGCTAACAATTTTCCACGAAATAGGGTGATAGAAAATCGCTCCTCCTATGCTTTCTTCCATCGAAATCCTCTTTTTAAAACATCAGAAACTCATGTGCTTGCAAATTATTGAGATCAGCTGGCAAACGTAAGCCTGCCACTCCGTAAGACAATATGTTAAGATAGGTGGCTTTAGCAGCAGTTCAATCTCAAGTGGATATACAACGTGTCGTAACAAACTGAGCTCGAAACTTGTAAAGAAAAGGCTACAAACTCATCGGCAACAAGGCGGTTTGAGACCTGGTCTAGAGAAACCTCACGCTTAGTCTCAATTTACGGCTCGAGTTGACCGCGAAGATGGATGATTGCCGCCTCGCAAGATCAAGAACATGTAGGTGATTGCAGATTTGCAAGGTCAATTCGAAGGCTCTCAAACCTTCCATTTCTTTAGTTTTTGATGAGAGTCAGTTTATTTTTAAAACATTGTTCATACAACCGACAATAATCCTACTTTGCAGGAACATCAAAAAGTCAAACACTCATATTCGATTAGATTATTGTATTGTTAATTTCATATCGTAAAATAATTAATGCATATATTGCTAAGGAAACAGCGTATTTGGTTTGGCAAGAGAATTGTTTCTATTTTTCCTGCCTTTTTAATAAAAACGCTTAACGATTTCATACTTTAAGCAAAAAAAACCAGAAAGGTTAATGTTGAGGTTTATCTCTCTGTTCCTACCTCCAATAGGCACACACACTTAAAAAGTATTACAAAGATATTTATCCTCTTCAATAAGCATTTTCTTAATACGCCGCTGCATTAACTCATGAGCAAAAATTACAAATTTTAGGATCTTTCGCCAACTCAATATTGCGCATTTACATGTAGTTGCTTCATCAACAACCTTCCACTTCGTGGGTGAAGTCACACCTGTTTGTATATTTGTTACATGCAGTTCCTATAGGGCAATTCAACCGACTGGGAGCATAATTTCGGTGAGCACATTGATAGAAAGATGTGCAACTGAAGCACACAATTCCTGCTATAGCCTTCTTGCATCCTGCAAACCAAAACAAAGTGTTCAGATTCAGTCGGGCTCTCAGAAACTTTTACTATCATAGTAATTTGCGTGATGTGTCACAACACAGCACACAGCAAGCAATGTTGAGACTTAGCTTAGACCTGACTTTTAGTATGTTTTCTTAGATAAATCTCTTTACAACAGTCACCCTGATTCATTTTGGTCTAGAAGTGCACTCTGGCAATTCCTTAGCCGGTTTTGAATATAAGATGCTCTATAATATTGTTAAAGACTTTTTTTTTTATTTACCATGTTTATCCTCCATTCACGAGAAAGCGATGTATCGCTATGTTTTGGACGGTATGTCCGCACTCGCTTGGGAGTTGCCATTTCCGGGTCACCTGTCTTCCACATAAAGGTGGGGCGTCCCGTTAAGTGCCTTGCCCAAGGACACAACAAGCGAACTTGCCAGCTTGTTCTCCACAACCTCCCATAAATGTCAAGCGCCAAGCAGGGAAGCTATAGATACCATTTTTTAAAGTCTTTAGGTATGACTCGACAAGGGGAATGAACCCCAGGTCTACCGACTGCAAAGCGGACGCTCTAACCACTACGCCGTCGCGTCGGTTACTACGCCATCGCGTCGGTTATGCGTTGCCTGAGAACCTAGAGATACAAGAAATGCCATACTTTTAATTTTTTAATTTTTTTTGCGCAGCTGGAAAGAACCTTACTGTGGTAATTACCTGTAAAATAGTCTTAAAGATCAATAGAAAATTGTCCTTTTGTCCATATTTTGATCGTGGCTGCTCCTCTGCTGACATTGCAGCAGCAATACACGAAGATGGGAAAAGTAAGGCGAAGCAATCAAAACCCATCGTGCTGAGTTCAATAAGAACGTTTGTTTCGATTGCTCTTAATAAGGAACTTCGCATCAAACCAGTTGCCTGGTAAATGTTGCAAGAGATCGAGAAGTTTATCGACCCCCAAAGCAAGAACTTTAAGTAACTATGCATGTCCCGAATGAACAGCTATGGCACTCTTTCCTAAAATCTAACTACTTGATCGAGTGGCTTGTAGGTCATTTCAGTTCTTTTTATGTTTCCCGCACAAACTCCAAGCACAATAATGGCAATTAATTTGAAACAATAGCAAGAACACGAGAAAAGAGACCCAGCAAAAGCAAAGTTGTTCAAGAGCGCAATGGAAAAGATTACCAAAATAGTGGTGGATCAGTCCCGCTTCTCCGTGTCAGTTTACTTATGCCTGTAAGCTTGTTTTTGGAGCATATTTCTTCATCCGGTGACAAGAAAAATAGTTAGTCAGTTGTACTAGATCAACATTACCTTTAAACCCGCTTTGGAGTTATCAGTAACGCTGGCTAAGTGCATTTCTACTATAAGCACTACAACCAAGGAAGGGTAAAGTGATTTTCCCAAGGGTACAACCAGAGAACGTACTGTCCTCCTCTCTATCATTTGTATTTTGTGCTGATTGCCAAGTAAAATAGGTCTTTATTAAATTATAATACATACTTTTTGGCACTTTTTTAAACTGTCCTTCTGGAAGAGGTCGTTTGGGTTGCCGCGGTTTGTGTGGTCTACCAGGTCTAGATGGTCTTGGTCTTTGACTCACGCTGGGTCTAGATGGTCTTGGTCTTTGAGGCCTTCCAGGTCTAGATGTTCTTGGTCTTTGAGGCCTACCAGGTCTGGTAGGGTTTGGTTTTCTGGTTGTTTTTGGCGGTGTTGCATTCCAATTATGAAATGGCGTAGTTCTTCTCGTCGTGGTCCGGCCTGGAGAAGGGGTGTTTACGACCAATGAAGATAAGTCAGGGGCCTCAATTCCAATTGCAATGTCCGAGCATCCATAAAATTCTTCTTGTTCACCATGCCCGAGTCCCGTTCCCTCGCTATCTTTTCCCCAAGAATTTCCTACAAAAAGTTTTATTACGTACTCAGAGTCGTATTCAGAAGAGGGAAAGAGGATGCAGGATTCAATGTACATTTTGGTGGCATGCAAAATATAAAGATCAAGACCCGCTCGCTTCCTCATCCCCTGAAAAACTTTGCAAATTTTATTTCAAACAAAATTATCCTTTTCTTTTTTTTCACCTCTCCCAAGCCATCAGCAAACAGAACATTCAACTTTTTGTTTTATTTGCCATATTTATCCTCATTCACGAGAAAGCAAATTGTATCGCTATATCTTGGACGGGACGTCCGCACTCATTTTGGAGTTGCCATTTCCGAGGTGTCTGGGCACCTGTCTGCCATATAAAAGCGGATGCTTCCCGTTAAGTGCTTTGCCCAAGGACACAGCAAGTGAACTTGCCGGCTTGTTCACCACAAATTTCCCTAAATACCGAGCGCCAAAGCAGGGAAGCTGTAGATACCATTTTTAAAAGTATTTTGGTATGACTCGACAAGGGAATTGAACCCCAGGTCAACCGACTGCTAAGCGGGCGCTCTAACCATTACGTCATCGCGTCGGTCAAATTTATCATCAATTGTAGGACACGACATTCAGGACTTCATAAATTTAGGTCTTGTGAACTGGAAGTTTAGGAAACAGCCAGCCAATCAACAAGCCTCGGCTTGAGCCGATGCTATGTTTTCGACTGATTAGTATGAGTGTAGGTTCGAAAACCATTCGCAACATGTTTTAAACAAATTAAGTGCTATGAAATTCAGAGATAAATCCAATTAGTATTTCTCTTGATGTAGTAATATTTTGAGAAGCATGCAGTTTTCCGCGTTCTCTTTATGTTAAACATGATTTTGAATCAAACTTTGAACTTGTAATACATGATTGCTTATTTGCTTTAAGAAACCTGATCAGTGTGTAAATAAGGTAAGTGAAGTCAATTTCAAGCACTAAACCAATATTTCTTCATGTCAAAATTGCTGTCGAAAAATCGTTACGTAACCTAGGGCCTGCAAACCAACATTTAGCGGTCCGTAAATTCTTTTAAACACAGTGAGATCTTTGTCACCAACTTGTTTGTACATAGCATTAACTAAAAATTCCTCATCAATATCGCTTTGAAATACAATCATGCAGTCCCTCTTGAAAGTTCGACACCTCTGAAGCAGACCTGGAGCTTGTTCTTTTATCACCTGCTTGAGTTGCGGTCGTCAGCTCGCAATAATCGACGAGGCGCTACCTGTCTGTCACATAAAATGGAGGTACCCAATAAAGTGCCTTACCCTACAACACAACAAGCGAATTTACAAGCTTTTACTCCACACTATCCCTTTCGTGCTGAGCGTCAAGCAGACTGGTAGTGAACACTGCATTTAAAGTCTTATAGTATAACTCACCATGGGAATCGAACCGAATTCTATCAACGGCAAATCGGACGCTCGAACCACTACACC
This sequence comes from Trididemnum clinides, assembly GCA_963675345.1. Classification (NCBI taxonomy): domain Eukaryota; kingdom Metazoa; phylum Chordata; class Ascidiacea; order Aplousobranchia; family Didemnidae; genus Trididemnum; species Trididemnum clinides. Next base: position 17,487,987 of record OY776305.1, read on the forward strand.
ACCGCGCCCGTTTTCATTTCGTTTTTATGGCAGTCATTAACAGGCAATATATGAAAAATTCGACTCTGGTCCATAATTGAACCCTTGAGATAATGAAAACAAGAAAGCATGTCCCACAATTTTTTTGGAACCAGTCGCAGTATAAAGTTGTTTTCAAGTGACAAAGCAAAAATGCTTCATTTTAGAATGTGGATTGGATACGAGAGTGTTATTGTCTTTTGATTGCCCATCTAACTTTAGATTTCGTAAACTTTTTTTTAAATTGTTGCTTAAAAACAGAGTCGCTTCAGTTCGTTTAATATCAATTATAAGTAACTGTCAAATCCATTTGACTAAACTTCTATAGCAAAAACTTGTTGAAAAACTAAAAAATTGTAATTAAATTTTTATAATTTTGGTCAAATCATGAAATTAAACATCAAATTTCTATAAAAGTCTGCCCCTTTATCTTAATTTTTTGCGGTCACTCTCTCGAAATACAAATAGCGATTTAATCCGGTTAGGTGCATCTGGGCCATCTGTGGTAAAAAGTGGATACCCTTGGACTAATGCTCACACTCAAGCTAGGCTTCAAGAACGATTCCTTTTTCTCTTCCAACAATTTTTCTTGGAGAGTATTTAGGAGTAAGCCCCAATGTTTTCTCTTTCCATCCTCCATAAAAACGTGTTTAAATGAGCTAATCTAAGCAAAAAAACTCGTGGAGTGGCACTTCTTCTTGTCTGAAGCCGCACTCACCTGTTCTGTATCTCCATTGCAGAACACATTGGGTGCAATTTGCTACGTCATCTGGAAGGCGCACCATTATATTGTGTAAGCCGACACCTTGATTCGGTAAATACCATCTTGTAGACCCATCCATGAAGGTTAGCAAATGCCTAACAAATTTAATCGTTTATTTGTTGTAATGGCAACTCCAATCAAGGAATGCGAGTTCAAATATCATCATGACTGCAATGTTTCGATCTTGGGAAATGTACTTTTTGATAATTTTTTTTTGCAAGAAGAAATCTAAAAGCAAATACTCTGGTAGAAGTGATATCACGCAATATCATTCCAATATTCAATTTTGCGACTTCTGAAGCTGGTTTGAACAAATCCCTTCCACACAGAGCACCGCTTTCACTGTTTAGCGAGTCGGGGGGTATCAAAATTCAATTTAAAAAACTATACAAGGTAGAGCTAAAAAAGAGGTAGCATAACTTCCTCGCAATGTCTCACCTATCAAGGCAACGTTTGGTGATTGGCTTTGTAGGATTGTTCCAGTTGCACAAGCGAAATTCGAAGTAGCCTTTATGTTGTGCAGTGATTTCAACCTTTACTTTGATAACTTGACGTGCATCGTAGTACCTAGAAATCAATTTTTTAATAATGTACAGTAGAATAAAATATGGCGTATGTGGGGTTTGGGTTGGCCCCTTCTTTTTTTCAGATGGGGGCACGATGAAAAGCAGGTTTGATTTTGGTTTACACCTCAAACCTAATCGAGATAACAAGTTAAAAAAGCGGCAGTACTCTTCGATTTTTCGAACCAGTTCTTTTAATACATAGTGCAGATTGGTGGTCCCATCAGCCACAATACAGACAAATTAGTTGAAGGCAAAAACATGGTGAGTAAGCGGCTCCAATGGTTTAGAACAATGAGACTACTTACTCATCATGTTTTAGCCTCCTGCCCAGTTTGTTTTTCTCCTCAGAATAGGACAGGAGTCGGCTGCCTGTGGTTCTTTTACCCTTCAACTGCCGCTCTTTTTCTTTTTTTTGGAGAACACTTCTGTTAAGAAGGTGTGACTTAAAATTTGTCTCTCCATCACCAAATAAAGGTGAAGACCTCTTTTTTTAGAGATCACCCTTGATTAGGCGGGCTGTGTTATACGTATTCGCGCGAATACAATCTTTTGCGGCTCTCGTGGTTCTCTCTTTTGTTGAAATCGAGCTCAAATTGCTCTTCGCTTGTAAAAGGTTGCCGAGCCTTGGCATAGGAAAACAGCCAATCAGTAGCAACTCTGCAAGGCTTCTACGACGTGCCTGCAGCTTCAACTTGTATTCAATAACTTTTCCTCATTCAGCTCGAAGAAATAATATTTTTTTGTTTCAAAACTTTTTCATAGAGCTGCTGTGACTGATCAAGTTTTCTCAATTTTAAAATTTTTTTGTTCGGATAGCAAATACAAAACTGTCAATTTCTGTCTTAAATTTCGAAAATATTCTAAATAAAATCGCTTTTGTTCTAAAAAGCAATGAATCGTGTAGTTTTTGTACACGCATACAGCATGATAGTTGTAAGTAACGTCCAGCTGCACCGTGCGGTGCTTTTGAGAATGTCATCAACGGTTTAAAGCAGTGTTTCCCAAACTTTTTCAACTCGCGTACCATTAAAAGGTTTACTTTGTTTGCGTACCACCGACATTTGAATAATTGAATAGTTCAGAAATATACAGCAACATTGTTTTATTAAACTAGCATCAGCCGAGAGCTGAAAAAAAACTAAAAAGTGACTGAAAAACCAATAATAGTATTAATGAGAAGGATGCAGTCGTTTTTTCTCCACTAATTGATCAATTCGAGGAATAACTTTGCTTCCAGCGCATTTAAAATCATTTCCAGGCGCAGCAAGGCGGTTCCAGATTTTCGATTTTATGGTCATTGAAAGCCAAGAACCCCTGCTCGCACTCCCACGTTGACGGAAAAATCAATAATTGTGGAACAGCGTGAGTGGCTGGGTTTGGGTACGATGACTCAATCAATGCTCAACCAGAAATTTATAGAACAGCCGCATTCCTTATGCTTAATTTTTGCTGCTTCATCAGTTTAAATGTCTATTAGCTCTTCTTGTTCTCCAGTCCCCACACGCAGATCGTCTGGATCAACGAAGAATAGGTTGATGGAATAAGTGCGTGATGTAGCGCTAGGAAAGTTATGCATCAACTACTTTTTTAGTTGCGAAAGATGGCAGGCAATTTCTTCAGAAAATTCATCATTAGGTTTGTCCTCAACCGAGGTGAGGGGTTTGAACATTGCGTTCTTTTTATTCTTCACGTTCTCCATCCAGAGGGTCAGTTTACGGAGGAACGCTTCCAGCTTTAAAATATACTCAAATAAAGTTCCGTTGGGACCTTGGAATGACATATTGAAGTTGTTTAGAACTTCCAAAATGTCGGATGAATAAGCCAATCTTGCAAGAAACTCCTTACTTTCAAGATCTGTCTGAAAATCGTCATTCTTTTTCCTGAAAAATTGAAATAGTTCGTCCCGCAGTTCAAAAAGACGCCTTGTCGCATTACCTCTGGAAAGCCAGCGCACTTTCGTGTAATAGACAGGACAGTTGTTTAAAGCTAAAATCTTCGCAAAGTCGCTAAAACAACCGGGTATTTGCGGCAGATGTTTTTACAAAATTTACCAGTTCGATGACTCGCTTCAAACATAATAGCATTTTCTCAGGAAGCATCTTCGCACAAAGGACAAATCTACGTATGAAGCAATGAACAATGGTTGCGTTTGATAAAACAGTTTCCACGTAAGTTGTAAACCCAGATTTACGTCCCAGCATGGAAGGAGCACCGTTGTACAGCCAATCAACTTTTTCCAGTCTATTTCATTCTGTTTGAAAAAATTGTACAAAACCTCAAAAACTTTCTTTCCTTTTGTTGTGCTGGAAAGTTCCTTACTCATCAGTAACTCAGTTTTTGTATCATAGTTTTAAGTAGTATAGCGAGTATAGTCGAGGAATTGAGCATTGTTTGTTATGTCCGTCCACTCGTTCAGTTGCATAGAAAACTCAAACTTTGAGTCTTTCACACTCAAAATTACTTGATCGGCAATATCGATGGGCATCTCCTCAATTCGATTTTTAACCGTGTTGTTAGAGAGGGATACAGTTTTTAGCTTCGCTGCCGCCTCCACTCCAATTACATCCTTAACCAAAATCTTTGCTGCTGGTATTACCAGAGACTCGCCAACGGTATGTGCTTCCATGTTTTTAGCAACTAGGAGAGCAACTTCAAACGATGCTTTGACAACACCCTTCTTTTACTGGTAAATCACGCCACTCTTGTCTAGGCGTTGTCTTTTTGCATTCTCTCCAAGTCGCTGGAAGTAACTCTCGTTCTTTCTCTTTAACATGATTTGTTACAAGGTGAAGCTTGAGAAGGCTGGGCTTCATAGTTGAATTAGAAAGTGTCTTCATACAAATTACATACTGTGGCAGAGACTCTCCCCCATGCTCATTGGCTATGAACAGATTCTTTATGTGCGTTGGACAGCACTTTCGCTTCGGCATGTAGAAAAATATTTTATATGTTCAGCCAAATATTAATTAGTTTTAAACAAATTATAATTTAGCTTTTATATATTTTCTGCCAAATACTTTATGCCACTTGGACTATTTCTAACAATAAAAAAAATTAGTTTTAAACAAATGTAAGATGAATAAATAAGCTACAATTTTATTGCAACCAGCAGTTAACCTTACAGCTCAAACCAACTTTATATTCATTTATTTATTAAAAAATTAGCCTTTCTATTGGCGTGTAAAGCCCAAATAAAAACAATTATGACATAATAATTTTAAAGTATTTTCAATTTTAAATATTTATTGTAGCTCATCAACTTAAGTAAGTTGCTCGCGAACCACCTAAAAAACTCTCGCATACCACTAGTGGTACGCGTACCACAGTTTGGGAACCACTGGTTTAAAGCGTAGTCAAAAAATAACAACAAAATCAAAGTTAGTTGACAATAAATCGCCTAGTTTTTGATACGCACCAAGAGCATGACATTTAGAGCTGTTTTAGACACCACTACTTTTGAAATACTTCCCTCAGCTAGAGCGAAATGTCATTGGCTACACTGGATCACGAAAATTCGCACTACTTTTTTAATCGTATTCGGAAGTTTCACTTTTTACAGCACTCCAAACAAAGTTAAAGTTACCTTGTTATAATTCCTAATGCATATCGTCCACCGGCTTCGTGTGGTTTATCAGCAGCAGAGTACGAATCGCCGCATACACCGCATTTGCCACCATTCGCTCTGTGCTGGACCTAAAGTTAAATGATTAATTTACAGTATAAAAGATGCAAAACCCCAAGTAGTATTGAAATAGTGTTAGACTTGGTCAACTGATGAGATTTTATTCAACTTATTGAGCATAAGATCAAAGGAGGACTTTAAAGTCTTCAAAGTGACTTTATATGTTTTGGTCGTTGCCGTCGATGAAAGTAATAAATCGAACTCAGAACGTAACCTTGTACGACGGTTCGTCTTGGTCATGCAGCATTCAAAGTAACGCTCTGAGTGTTGAAGTAGGAAATTTCTGTTTTCAAGTTTTACATTTAATTTATGGCGGCATATTGTTGGTCTTTCTTTGTTCGAATCATTTATCTTTGCTCCATTTAAGACTTGTAAGCTATGCCCACTGGTCTTCGAGTGCACAAAAGCAATGCTTAAAAATAGGCCTTTTGTAACGTTGAAGACTTTATAAAAAGAATTATAATCGGCGCAATGAATAGTGGTTCGGGCATTCGCTACACTGTCGGTAGAGCTGGGTTCAATTCCCTTGTTGAGTGATACAGAAGACATTAAAAACGATATTTACATTTGCCCTCCTGCTTTAGCGCTCAGCCCAAAAAAAAGGATATTGGTAAGAAAAAGCCGGCAAGTTGCCTGGGAAACACATGCAATGGAATGCTTCCAACTTTATGCAGCATACACGTGTGGGGGTTAAGCAGTCGTCCCGGAGTGGTGGCCTGGTCTGATAAAAGACCCGCAAGGCTGGTATAATAAAAGATTTGGCCCAAAAGATCTGCCTCTCATGACAAAAGTAGACCTCCTTCTACATATGGTATAGACCCAATGTGATGTGATGGGTAAAATTTCTTGGGAGGGGTGAATGAAGTAGTAACGACAACGTGTAACTTGACGTAAATTGCATGAAGACGTTGACGCGTTGTTTATCTGAATGTTTGTGCTGCTGCAGTTTACTCAATGCAAAACTGCTGCAATTCGAACATTGCAAAGCAAGCTCTTTTTTAGTTGGTGACTTTAATTCATTTCGATTTAGTTTGGATCATGTGTTATTTTGAAGTTCTTTAAGCTTTTAATCAACTAATGCTTAAATCAGTTTAAAGTCATAAGACACTGATCCCAATATAGTAACAACACTGACTTCCCTTCCGCCGCAGAACAATTGGTTGTCATTGTAATTTTCCACAATTGCTGATTTATAAGGGGCGATGTATGGATCATTTTTGAACCGCCATAAACTACCTCTACTGGGTGGTTCAAGCAATCTTCCATGGCCTCTGACGTCAGAGATGAACGCCAAAACTGAAAAAAGATTATCTTTGTTTTTTGGTAGCGAGAGGGGAGACCAAGCAAGCAAACTAGTTTCTCCATAGCTGTTTCCCTTTGCTTTACCGTCCTGACTCAACATTCGATGATGAACATTGGGTCACTTGTGCTAACTGTTGAGTAGAGCCAAAAGCGAAAAATCCGAGCGGAATCCTTTTTAGTTTTTCGTTATATTTTGTCTTTCGTTTCTAAGTGTCATATGGCAAACAAATAAATTGTTTCATTGACTCGCAAGTTACTCCATGGTAAGTATAGTGACCATAATATGTGCGACCGTAATGGTAAGCGACGTGGTCGAGTGGATTGAATCGATGTATGCAGTGAAAGTGATTGTGAGTTCTTACCTCGCGATGACTGCGTATTTGGAAAAGACACTTTGCGATATTGCTAGGACAGAGGTATTAGCAATTATAAACAAGGCGCACTACGGTAATGGCAACTGATAAAGCCATCAAAACTGGCAGCTACGAAAAAGATCCTTAAGAAAGATGTTGTGGCATAATCAACCAAAGATTTTCCGAGTTCGGAGGAATATAATAAGGTTAAATAACACAACAAATCGTTCTTCAAGCAAAATATAAAACTCAATGTGCATATTATGCAAATATTAACTGCTTACTGCGATCACAAAATTGCTCATAATCAACCATATTTTAAAATCTAATTCAACGTTCTTTTTGACTTGACGATAGCTTGATCTTTTGACCCACATTGATGCAAATGCGCAAATGCAAGAGTAAAAAAAATATTTTTCCCATGAATTCGAATTGGCGTTTCAAAGCTTTAAAAAACGAAAATAAAGTTGACTTACTTATCGACAAAACCAACGCGCCGCCTCCACTCATGATCAAAAGTTTTTTAAGCAGACCTCTCGTCAACAAATGTAACTTCAACATGGAAACATTGTTTTAAGTAGTTTACATGACGGAAATTACGTCATGACGTACACAAACGCGAGATGAATTACGTAATGCTTTAAATTCCAAGAATTTTTGGCCTTACTGAGTTTCTGAGAATTCGTGTTTATTCTTAAACAAGGAACCATTTCATAAAACCAAAACTGCACTCTTTCTGAAAAGGTCGAAGCATTTCTATTGAGACTTAAATTCAGAGAAATAGCTAAATCTTTAGGCAGCGATGCACACAGGGGCTCTCGACGCGGAATTTGGGCCTAGGCCTTATTATCTAATAGCATTTCTTAAATTGGCAGTAAATTTCTTTATTATTGGAAAACGCTTTTTTACGTTACTCTCTTTGATTTCCTAGCAAAACAAAGAATTTTCCTAAAATTGAGTGCCTCGGGGTAAAGCACAAAATTTGAATTGACAAAGGGATAACAAGAATGAGAACCACTGGTGTAGAGCGGCAACTCAAAGTCTTGGTGTTGATACTAAAGTCTCATTGTCTTGTGAACGTACGTGCAACTTTGAACTTTAGCAAATTTAACCTTTTGATTATCTTGTTTTGCGTTTTCGCTAATGGCTTAGACTGGTTAGAATTCATTAAATTTGTTTGAAGTCCGCTAAAATCATCCGATGTCTTTGTTTAAAGCAAATTTAAAATCGAATCGTTATTTTACTTCATCCGATAGGCTGATGTGTTTGCGTTTTTTTGGCCACTAGTAGATTACCTGTCTTTTGAAGAAAAAAGGAACCACAGCGATCGTCTCCCAAGCCCTCAATCGCAGGAAGAAGCTTGTGATAGTGGCGAACAATCACGCCTGCAATAAGGAAGCCACTGACTTGTTCTCTGTGTCATGTGTGCGTGTCCTCGAATGAGAACCACATGATATAGAATTGCTGTATCATATTGTTTTGTATTGCTCTTTTTTTTTGGCACCCAATGACAAATTTGTTCTTGTTTAGCATTTGTGCAATTGAGTGTTTTTTACAGCCGCCTAACGAGGCCCAATAAGGTCGAAACCGGTCGCGGGTTATTAACATGATGTAATAGATTGCTGTATGGTACCGTATATGTTGGTAATCATTTTTGAGCAAAACATTTTACTTTACCTCAGTGTAATGCTGGAGGCTGATTCCTCTTAATAGGAAATCGTCTGAAAATTGCTACCTAGCAACCTCTCTATTTTGTCCAAATGAGCCTCTACGATTGACAGATTCTTCGGCGTCACCATCTGTCTGTTCATTAGGATTCTAAATTGCCAACGTCAAATTTGCTAAAATTTCTACAAAGGCACAAAATAATCCCAAAAAAGACAATTTTTGTGCTAATATTCCCAAAATTATACAATGTTTGGAGACAAAGTATGTGTCCGCCAATGAAAATAATTAAAAAGCTATCTTTGCCCAAAAATTTACGTTAAGTTCTCTTCCCTTTTATCCGAAAAATTGGTCTTTGGCCAAATACATTTGCTATAACAAAGTCTGCGATCTTCATTAAAAACTAATAACAAATTCCCTGATTTCCGTTTGATCATCATGAAAGTCTTTTGCTGAAAACAATAAAATCACCAAGTTCGGCGTCAAAAACCTCAAGATTTTACCCAACACTATTTACAAAATCAAAATTAACTAAAAATTCTCAATTTTTTTGAAAATTTTCAAGATTTTTCCATAAATTCCTAAGGTTGGCACCTATGTAAAGATCCAGCAAAGAGCCTGTTTCAAGGACATAAAAATCCAACTTGCCGGCTTTGTTTTCTTTCTAGCTGCGGAACCAGCAGGGAAGTTTCGAAGATGTGGGTTTTAAATTTAATTAAGTTTTAAAAGTCTTCGGTATGAGAGCAATAAAAGAATGCAAATAATTTTTATCAAGGTTAGCAGTTTACATCTACGTTAACTTCGGCTCAATTTAAAGATGATAAAGCGGATTAACCATAAAAGCCAACATTCTCCAACAAGGTAGCGTACGTAATTTTTGGTTAGTCGTGCTCATCTCAGTTTTCCAGTTATTCACACGATGGTTGTGGTCGCATTATTGGACTTGGGAGTCAAAATGAAAGAAGCTTTACATCGAAACTTATTTTTATATAAATCTTCAGTTATTTTTAAATCACTAAGATTACTTGCAAAATTTCTTTTCGACTCATTTTCGGCTGAAAGTTGCAATAATCGCGGGAGGGGACGCCTCGGGGGTCATTATTTCAGGGTGTGTGACTGTTGCAATTAGTGCATAAAAAGCTTTAATAAGTGGTGTGGCTGAAAGATGTGATTTTTGATTTTTTTGAAATCCAAGATTTGGGGATGACCTCGCTGCGCATTCCCCTGGGAGCAACAGACTACGGTGGCGTCATTGCAGTGAAACATAAAGCATCTTTAGAGTTGCCACGCTTTAAAGCACACTGCGTTTTCACCACAAGCCTGCAACTAATCAGAATTAAATGTTGGTTCAATCTTTCCGCTGATGGAAAAGCAAGCAATTCCATAAGGAAATTGAACTTCAAGACTTTAGCTTGTGATGCCAAAGTCTTTACTACGCCCCGCTAATGATTTACCAACAAAATACTTGAGTTGACAAATTTCTCAAATTGTTCAAGTGATCTTTAAATTAAAAATTAACACCAATGATTTTGAAAATTTTTCAATGCGTGTAGAAGCCACCAGCCCACCTGCAAGATCTATTCGTAGAGCTGTTGGTATCAATGCAGTGCGGTAGCAAACTATATAGCCCTGCTTGTCAGGGAGGCATATCGCGTCCCATTCAGTCCTACTGCTTTGTCATCGAAGACTCTGAAAATTCTGTTGGTTGTTTACGCTTAGGAAATATATCTGTCAGTTTCTATCGCACATCATGCGAGTCATGTCAAAACTCAAAAAGCGGCATTCCTAGGTCTCCTACTTAAATTTCAACAATAGGAGTAAAGTGATGACAAAAGCATGAAACAGCATGAAACTTATTTTGTTATGATTAGATTGTGCGAGAGGGTTTACAGTTGGGCTCAAAACCATTCAAATAAAAATTCAAATACTTTATTCCATTGAGTTACTGAATCAGGCGAACGTGACGCTGCATCTCAAAAACGTAGCCTTGAAACGATATAACCAGAAAAAAAGCAGTTGGGAAAGGGCAAATGTTTTAAGAATTTTGTGATAATGTAAAACAAAAATGATAACCAAATATTTGATATTTAATTTGCCTTTCTATCAATTTTCAGGTAATTTAGCGTCTAAAATTGCAAGAAATGGTGATTCAATTGCGAACACTAAAATTCTTTTTTTGTCTGATTTTTCTCCAAGAAAAAAGTAACAATAACAAGTGTACCTACGTCAGTTAAATGTATCCAAGCATTCTTATAGAAGTTAATTAGAAAAGATTCCTTTAGAGATTACCAAATATGGTATTATGTGACAGCTAATTCACTGTAAAGATACGAAGAAATTTGGTATAGAAAAACGTCACAAGTGAAAACACGTTCAAAGTACGCTTTTATTTCTGTAACTACGGTAGATGACTGATGTATGTGCAAAGCTTTCACCAAACTAATGAGCTCGACTCAAGCTAATCATAATTTTCTTTCCCAGTTCTTTTGACCGCTAATTTTCTCTAAAACTTCATTAAATATTGACAACTTAGTGCTATTTTTGTTGTTTGCTTGTACGTACATGACACAGGCTTATAGAGCGTCAACAGACAATTTACAAGCGGTTCAAGTTCACTGGCGCATGACAGTGTGGACCTGCAGGTACAGAAAGCTAGGCGGCTGGGTTTATCAAGTCTTTTTCAATAATAGAAATAGCAACGCTTTTCTTTGGGATGAAAGGAATACTTTTATTTATTTTCTAAACATATGAAAGGAATACTTTTATTTATTTTCTAAACATAAGAGACAAACTTTAGTTTATTTGGTCTCAAAGCCTTGAGCCTGGGGAAAATGTAGGTATTCCCCCTCGCCTATTTCCCTTTTCTACAGTAGTGATCACTTTTTTATTACGTCTTCATTTTTTGCATATCCTACCAGCATCTAATATCTGACAAAACTGTTTCCAAATAAGCTCGTAAATTTTGTTGGGCAATGTTTTGCCTCGATCTAATGGCATCGTAGCCACACAGTGTTTTTGTGCAACATTGAACGCATAATTGATGCAGAAAATAAATCGGGAAATTCATTGCAAGACATATCCTTTCAATTGAACAATGAATAACGAATGAGATGCGATCAGCTCACTATCTTTGATTTTTCCTTTAAATTTGACATAAAAAATTCATTTGTTACTCGAAATCAAAGCACGAATCTCGATGTGAAAGATGGCTTAGAGGTTGTTTGAACGCCAGTAGATTCATCGACGATTAGCAGAAGCCAGGCTGTTATCAATCATTTTGAAAAAAGTCGAGATAAAGATTTTGATTTCTTTGTTTATTGGACTTTGAGGCATATCAATGAGAGGTGTTTTGGAGATTCACCTATACCGTGGATAAGAATTGGTTGCAAGATGAGCATAGAGGGAAAACGTAATTGGTAAATGAAAAAATTAAAAAAAAAGGTAAATGCAAAATTGCTTTAAAAAACGAACCACTTGGTACTAAAGATCAATAAAACGGCGCAACAATCAATAAAACGGCGGTTGAAACAAAACGCCAGGAAATGGTCTTTTTTAGCCGAAAAGGGCAAAAAAGCCGCTTTTGTAAAGTTGAATTTAAAAAAAGAAAGAACAAAGATCTTCAGGTTGGCTTAAGGGGTTATTGCCAGTAATGGGATTCAAAATTCTAAGAACAGGTTCTCTTTTGTATCAAACTCACTAGCAACAGGTTCCCTCATTTCAGAAAGCCCATTTGCTGCGGTCGTCCAAGGTCTATAACAAAAAACAAGAACGGGTTCGCTAATTATCACGACACTCCAAGGACTGGTTCGTACAAACCCGTGCGAACCCCCTGAATCCCATCACTGGTTATAGCGGTGCGTCGTTAAATGCATGTCAGTAAAAGTCGATCGCGATCTGAATAATGATAGAAAGCACTCTTTCAGCTGGCGTGTGTTGCTCATTATTTCATCCATCATTCAAAGTACCATCCATAAGGCTAAATGTCGTAAAAAATTAGATGCAAAAAGCCTTTTTCCAAATCGATTTTTGAACACTGTTTGGTTTCACTGACAAAACGGTGAGCGAGAGCCATGCATAATTAATTAAGAGAAAAAAGAAAGGTTTGTCCAGGAAAGCAAACGCTTGTAAATCTATATCACAAAAGCGATATTCTGCAAACTTGTTTATTAAAGGGTTTTTGCTGCAAACAATAAAGCTGCTTTCAATTTTGCAGATATTTTTAGAAGATGTTAATGGCCATAACAGGGCAGGCATACTTAAATGCAATTTTCCAAAATTGATGAGTATTTGAGCTACAGTGAGAGTTAAAGTTTATCTCCTTCTTCAAGGTGATCTACAAACATGCAAAAAATCACACAATTTTACTGGTACTAGTAATTGCTTGTAGTAGTTCCTCGGTAATATTTGTTGACTAAATTAAGAAAGACTTAAATTTTTCAAATGCAGGGTTTTTCATAGATACTGATGTTCTTTTTTTTTAGTTTATTGACCTGATTTACAAATATACTGCACACACAGTTTAGATCAGCTACTGAAAAAAAGTCGTTAAAATCAACAAAAAAGCCAGATATTTTAATGGTACAAATTACCAAATGTTTTGCATCCGAGCAAAGTAAAATCAACTGCAACTTGTGAATTGCATAACGTCCCGCAGGATGGTGGGCATAACGTCCCGCAGGATGGTGGGCATAACGTCCTGCAGGATGGCGGGCTATAGCAAAAATACATCTATTTTACAACTAGTATTATTAGTATTTCTGTGGAATAATGCGACATAATGAATTGTTTTTGAAGTGTTAATAGTTATCGGGTGTGCGATTGCTGATGTTAGACGTACACCAATAATCTGTATGAAGAAAACAGCTGGAAGCACTGTTGTCTTTTTTGCTTTGATGTTGGCTCCATTTATTAGCGGACTAAAAGATCCTGTTACAACGTCAGCAAAAAATTCTCCTGAACAAACGGAAAATCCGGATCTGGCTAGCGTTGTAATGGAGGGCAAGTGTGTGGTAGTTTGTGACAAAAACTCTTTGCCTCCAAAGGACATGATATACCCTTATCCGTCCCCGACCTCCTTTCGAGCTAAAAAAATTGCTTTTTCAGCCATCAAAAATGAAGACGCTTCGTATTCAAACAATGGCGGTGATCAGAGTGTTGTAAAATTTGATTATGTTCTTGTGAATTATGGGAACTCTTATGACGCAATCACCAGCACTTTTACGGCGAAAGTAAATGGGATTTACTCGTTTGAATTTACAGTTTTTAAAAATCGCTTCCGATACCCCCTCACTATAGCCTTGACGGTAAGTATATTGGTTTAGCTTTGCCAGAAGTTTCTTAAATGCGATCAACAAATCTGTGGACAGCGATTTTAGCAGCGGCATAACAAAGTCGTGGTTTGTTTCCAAAATCGCCATTTGAGGAGATTCTAACCCACCTCTGCAATGCCACTGTTTGTCATAGTGTCAGTGGTAGAAATGAATTGAGTCAGCGTGAACTGGCAACCGGAAGGTGGTTTGAACACAGGTCGATGCACCTCCTGACTATAACAATCAACTAATAAATCAACTCACTGACATATTTGATAAACACTCCTACATAGCGCTGATGCAAATTACTGTTTTAGGTAAACAACAACCCTGTGTTTACTGCTTATGCGGATGAAGATTGTTCTAATCACGAAATGGCCAGAAATGGTGGATTGGTTGGTTTAGATGTTGGTGATTTGGTGAAAGTGGTTGTTCTGGATGGTCGTTTGGACGCCGGTTGGCAAAAGTCGACGTTTAGCGGACATTTGATTTATGAAAACTTTTATTGAATCAGGAAATGATTGATTGGTGCGAACGAAGCAAGCTGGAGTAAATCAGAAAAAATCTAAACGAATATCACTCGAATCAGGGAAGGGGCTTCGATTGCAATAAATCTATCAATCCATTCAGAATAGTGGTCGTAACTGATCTTGAAGATAAATTCAAAATGAAGAAGTTCGACGCAGCTATCCAACATGTATTTATTATTTATTTAAAAAAGCGTAAATTCCTCATCTCAGTACTACTTTCTTGAAATGCAGCCTAGATTTTGTGGATTTGCGCCTCTTAACAATGTTTGCTTTGGTCTGCATTCACTGTATTAGGGCCTATATCAAGGAGTGATTATAGGGGTTAAACAAATTCTGATGAGAACTGAACCTAAAATCTCTTAGTTAAGTCTGCGCAAAGTAACTACTTTGCAGTGAAAACATCTATTGGAATAGCTAGGCGTAGTTCAGTTACAATTGACTAAGGAAATGCAAGCTAAATTTTCAATAGGGGTTGGTGGGGAAAACAACAATTATGATGTGATGGTGTTGGTGTTTCTAGAAACAAAATATTTCACTCTTTTTGAAGTGTTTTTGTGACAAAGTTCTTCGAAATCTTAAAAACGAAAAAATTTTTTGCCCTTTTTTTGAGGCAACCTCAGCCTCTTGATTGTCTCCTCACTTGTGTGTTTTGCAGCTTAAAGTTTAGAGATAGGTTGCTGTGTAAAGACCCTTAAATGTAGGACTATGATGTACTTTATTGAATAAGCGTTTTGGAATTGGGAGCGATTGATGAAAGCAAGCTCCGCAAAAAGATCGTAAGTTTTTTGTAAAATAGTGACTGCTAGCACACCGAGACCTTTCGACACTGATGGGAGAGCTTTCTTAAAGCTCAGTTAGAATTTTTCCAAAAATAGGCGTTTTGAGAATAACATTAGAGTGAAAATTATTATTTGTACACAGAGGCTAAGGCCAAGGGGGAGATGGCGCAATGCTCTCTCTTAAAAACTTTAGTGGTCTTGACGTGTTTAAGTCCAGTTACATTTTTTGTTTGAGCTGTGAATTAGTGTAGATCTGCTTTTTTTTTATGACGCCACTTAATGAGCTAACTGATGTGACTGCAAAACAAGTTGAATAGCTCGGGAGGCTGCGCTTTCCGCTTTGGCAAACTTTGTTTAGACTAGGAAAAGAGAAAAAAAAGGGCTACTCGAGTCTTAAATGCGATTGTTTGTTAAATCAGTGCATTGCTTTTGTTTTGCAAGAATGTTAAAAATTGAATTTTTTGTCTTTATTATATCGTCATAATCGCGCAGTAGGCTATACCTGAAGTGCAAAGAAATGCAATTTTGTTGGTGTGTTCGTTTGTGTTTGTGTGATGTTAAATGTATAAAATGCTCAAAAAAAATTGTCTGTTAAAAAGAGTTAGTCGGTGAAATTTCAAGTTGGTTGTAATTTACAATGGTGCTAATGGAAAAAAGAGCATTATGTATGGAAAGTTATTCAAACGTATCACTAAGGGTTGCAGCGCCATTCGAGAATCTTCGGCCACCGCTGTTATTCCACGGACCCGCCCTAAATCCTCAATAATATTGAGAGAAAAATGTGTTGAAGATAAAGACAACATGAAACGACTTCCTCAAGATGTTTTATCCAATCGGAATGCCAATGGGATTTTGTCAAATTTAATCGCTACAGACAGAAGCAAGACTCAAAAAAGGAAAAAAAGTGATTTGTTTAAACGATTGGTTAGGGAGCAACAAAACGCTCACAACTCTTCTCCAAAAGAGAGTCCGTAAAAATTCTTTCTTTGATAGCTTACATCGTAGCATTTTTCGAGCACTTGCAAACCTCTTAATTCGTAGAAAATATTCAATTAAATCAAATATTTTTCCAAAGGCAAGACAATCTTGTAAAGACATCAAGTTACCTAGAACAAGGACATGGGCATGGAAGGCAAGGGTTATCCACCTCCTTTTCCGAAAAATTCATCAATATATGTTTTGATAAATTCCTTGCTGCCTCCAAAAAATTATGTAAATGTAATTACGAAAATATAAAAAAGGTCAAAAATTTTAACCTAAGCAAATAACTCTAAACTTGCTTAAATCAAATCCAGTGAGGGTCAAAAAAATTTCATGTCCAAAAATAAATTTTGGCCGTCTCTGCGGAAAGTTTCTGTTGTCTATAACGCGGTCACTCAGAATTAAGCACGCCCACCAAATTTACCTTGCTTCACTAAGAATTACTACCTAGCCTAAAGTATGTTTTTGATTTTTTCCATACCCAAATGCGCAGAGAAAGGAAAGTGTGATCTGTGGCATATTTAGAAACTTTTTAGTGGCATATTAGAAATTTAGAAACAAATTTTTGGGGAGCCAGAACATTTTGTAAAGTTGAAGATCTTATTTGGTTTTTTGGAGATCTACTTTTGGAAACCGAGATTTCTGTCCAGTTTGGTCTCCAAACAGAAGCAAACATTTTTTTCTTTTTACAATTACAGCTGCTGTCATACTGTTTGGGGGCCATCGCCTTTTTTACCCCCTCAAAAACGCCAATGCGTGTGATAAAGAAATTCCATTCCACTGTAGAGCCAAGCTTGAAAAACCGTCAAGAAGCTGATCTCAAAAGACCTTGTTGCTAAAAAGTACATCGCTCCTCTACGAAGCTCATTGATCAATTTTCATTGCAACCTAACTACAGTTATTTTGTTGTGTAGGAGAAGACTTTGTGAGGCCTAAAATCGACCATTTTTGGATGAGTTTTATTACCAGTCCCCAATATATCAACTGGCTGAAAGTCGGATTAGCTTTACGGTAGGTTTCAAGGTACATAAGCGTAGTCATGGATCAAGCCAAATGTGTAACAATTGGTCGTCAATTTTGATTCAAGCAGGGTTTACATTGTCAGAATACGAGTTTTGTAACTTACAAAATCGAGCCAGCATCAAATTGTAAGACCTTGTCTCGCAAACTGCCACAAAATTATTTGATTTTCGTTCTCGCTTCATGGCGCAGTAACACGTCCACATGTTTTCCCGTAACTTCATTCCTGTTTCCGAATACTGTAATCAGTAAAAGCAGTCTCAACATATCGTTGATTTTGTTTGTATTTTTATCCTCTAAAGGCTGGTTTTCATTAGGCGCAGATTGCAGGCATAGCGTGAAAAATTCTTTGTTTCTCTATTTACTGATAGTTTTATGCAATAGAGAAACAAAGAAATTTTCACGCTCCGCCTGCAATCTACGCCTAATGGAAACCAGCCTTAAGTCAAGAAAAAACCTACGGGACAGCGACAGCGGGTTATGCTTTGCAAAACAAAAGCGCTTTACGTTTGCAGAGGCTCTTTAGCGAACATAAAAAGTAGACAATAAATCAGCCCCTTCCCATCTTGCTGGCAAAGTTATTGCCAAGCAAATTGCTAAGTCGATACTTGTATTTAGGCTGACGTTTCGTAGGTAAGAACAACCAGCATCATCCGCAGACGTTTAATTTTAGTTGTAAAACTGTTTTTGCAACCTTACTGATGCTTTCTTAAAGTAAGATCACAGCGAGGCACCAACAACACTTGGCCTAAAGCTATTGAAGTGAGGATAAAAGACACACGCTTCCTCTACAACCAAGGTCTAAAAGATTTAGAACCAGCAAAAGCAATAAAAGAGTAATGCAACTTTGAAAACGCTTGAGTTGTTATAGAAAAGCCTACTTAAGGATTAAAAATTCTCAGGTTATTCTACCAATGTTCTTACTTAATACCATAAAATCTGATCCGAAAACCCCAAGAGGTTGCCTGTTAGGTAAACAATAAGAACTTGACTTTTTTCTGTTAATTTTTCGGCAACTGTTTTGAAGTACTGCACGGATCTGTCAATTAATTTCAAATTTATTAAGTGAAAGTAAGTTAAAAGTAAAGGTGTTTGGAACGAATTTTTTGGGGCGAAACGAAACAAAATTTTACTCCATGAAAGGCGGATTGAAGCAAAACGAAACAAAATTTTACCATAGAAAAAAACAGTTTAAAGCCAAATGAAATTTTGTTCCGAAATATTTCAAAATTTTTCCATCGTCACTCATCTGTGTTATCGACCTCTTTCAAAAAATTGATGTGACTATGGTAAGTGGTACCGGCGCGATGGCGTAGTAATTAGAGCGTCCGCTTCGAAGTCGGTGGACCTGGGGTTCATTTCCCAAGTCGAGTCATACCAAAAAACTTAAAAAAATGGTATTCACAGCTTCCTGTTTGGCCTTCAGCATAAAAAAGGGATAATGTGGAGAACAAGCCGGCAAGCTTGCTCGGGTACCCACCAGTGGCAGTCCACCTTGGTGGTGGGGCTACCAGTCACTCAAAAATGGTTCGAAATGGACTGCCATCTTTCCCCTAGCCTATTTCAATTAGGTTGACGGCATGAACCTGAATTGCCGTTCGCTCCGTACATCCATCCCGACGAAGAGGAGGGGTAATCACAACAACAACAATAACAACAACAACACGGTAAGTGGCCGCTCGTTGTGTTCAATGGGGGCTTGCGTGTAAAGCATCTTTATTACACGGGATGAGCTCAATCTTTCACGGTTTGATTTCGAGCGCATAACAAAACGAAATTGTTTGGATTTCGCTTCGAAACGAAATTCTTTACTTCTTCTTTTTTGTCTTTCGGCTTTTCCCGATTAGGGATCGCCACAGCAGATAATCTGCATCTGTATTTTTATAACATGGCACTTGTTTTGCAGTCGGATGCCCTTCCTGCCACCAACTCCATCTGCGGTGGGAAAACTGGGCCACCTGTCTTCCACGTAAAGATGGGGCGTCCTGTTAAGTGCCTTGCCCAAGGAAACAAAGAGCGAACTTGCCGGCTTGTTCTTCACAACCTTTCCTAAATGCCGAACGCCAAGAAGAGAAGCTGTAAATATCATTTTTTAAAAGTATTTTGGTATGACTCGACAAGGGGAATGAACCTTAGGTCTACCGACTGCGAAGCGGACGCTCTAATCACTAGGAAGTTAATTCGAAACAAAATGAAAGCAAAACAAGGTAATTTTGTATCGAAACCAAACGCAAAGAAATTTCGAAATATTTTCGTTTCGAACACCCCCAAGTGAAATTGATTGAATTACAGTTGATATCTGTTGACTTATCTGAGCGGTAATCCGATCTTCTCTACCAGGCTGCAATCAGTTGTTGGTAATTGACAGCGATCACCTACTTCAACTACCGGTACTGCTTGATCTTGGGTTTTGATACATTCAAGGCAATGGCTAGGTACCACAATAAAAACTGAGTTGTGTCTTTATCTTTCTATCCCAGCAACATCTTATTGGTTATGATTTGCGATTCGACCTGCTTCGGAGTTATCATTGATCCCACCGGCGGTAGCGCGGCGCATTTCTACCAGAAGCTGGGCAATTAAACCGGAAATATCGCAATAAATGTTTTTATAAAAGCGATTAGGATACCTGAGGAAATAGGATACTTGAGGAATTACAGATTTTTAAATCATTTGTTGTCTAGCTCAGTTACTGAATATGTATCTCCTATTGTAAATGAGATTGCGAATGATCTTCATGAAGATATGGTAAAAAGGCATGGCTGGAACTTGGACGAATCATTACCCTTTAAGTGAGTAAATGAAATTGATAGATTTTATTAGGCATTGGCTCATAAGAGAAAAGAAATAATAATATGGCATCGTCTACAAAACACATAGAAAAAGCGAGTAATCAGTAATTTTCCCCGTATAAATCACTCAGTATTGCCATAAACGGCGAGCCAATCGGCATGGTTGATGGCTAAGCGTGAATGATCAAATTTGACAATATCTAAGAGCAGAACAGAGTGCCTTTTGTAAAGAGTGGATATTGTTGTTATATTAAAAAATATTATTCTGTGGTCTGCGCAATCATCTCTCCTGGCCTGCACATTGCAGAAAAATATCCATTCAAGTATTTGGATAGTACTGTATTCCACCCTTTTTTTGATAAACTCTCAATTGATCTTTGATAGAAAATGTACAATTTCTAAATTATGGCCTCAATGTGCGGACAAGATTTGGGTGCAAGAAAACGTATTTTGAAAATTACAAAAAACAAATTTTTTTTGCCGTACAGGTTAAAAGATGTCAATTCATCCTTGCTGGCTTGGATACGAGATATTATTCATTTACATCGGGTTCCTCCTCGAATTAGTGACGTATATCGAGTTTCCAACGTTGCAAAGTGGCCTACCGAAGATGGTCCTATGGAAATGGCAAGGGTATACCAATGTTTGATTAATCAATTGTACAACGCATGTCTACATTAAGTTGGTTAAAAGTTAAATTGCTGCCACCATGTTTGATTCATTTATGGTCGTGTGTTCGAATCTTGCGATGGTCACGTTGCGGTGTCTTTGAGAAAGGCACTTCACAGCATTTTTCTTGCTGGGCTGCAGGCTCGTGGTACAAATGTAATGTGCTACCAGTACAAAATAAAACAAAGCAGGGTGAACACAAGGTGCTTTACGTATAACCTCAAAGGTTTTCCTTTGACTGGAGGATAAAATATTCGACAATAAATTCAGCATTTGAAGAAGGCATGTTATTTGTGTTGGGGGTAAGCAAAGCCAGTTGCACAGTTTCTAAATTGGTCAGTATTAACTTTAGAGTGTTGTAGATCAATTCAGACTATTTTTTGTTGAATTACTTTTTTGCTTTTGATATTTCTTGGCTAATGCGAAGGAGCTCATGCTCTGTTTGCCAGTCTTTAGTAAGACTGGGCCCACCGCGATGGATTGGCTGCTTGAACCCGCCACTTGTCTGCCACATAAACATGGAAGTATCCCGTTAAGTGTCTCATCGAAGAACGCCATAATGAACCTGCCGTTTGTCATTCTCATTATTCTTTTCGTGCACAGTGTCAAGCAGAGAAGTGGTGAAGCTTTCAATTCACTATCTATGTAGCATGTGGTAAACCTATTAGTTTCTAAATCACGACATTCACTGTCAATCTGATTTAATCTGTAACATCGCCAGTAACCACAAGAGAGCTGTACTGAATTCGTTGTTTTTGAGATAGGAATTTCTGATACCAGGTTAATGGCCTTGGTGGCAATTAAAAAAGGTATAAGTAGTGATGGGATTCGACCGATTCGCCAGAACCTCTTCTTAGAATTCCTTTAATCCCGAGAACCAGCTGTTGGCTTAAGTCAGGGGTTCCCAGTTTTTCCCCATAAACACCTTTTACTTATAACTTATTGTTGCAAACCTATGATAGACCTGTCATAGTTGGGAAAATTCAAATCAATAATTCCCGTTGCTAGACTGTAGCAGTTGGCAACACAAAGATCAACCTTTTCACTTAAATTGAACCAACCAGCATGGTTTGCCTCTGGAGACTGTGACAAATAGAGAACCTGTTGTTGATAAGTCCTGGAATGAGAGAACCTGTTCTTTAAAATTTGAATCCCATCACTGGGAGTAAGGCGATAGATTATCTCACAGGAATGTTGATGAGAAAGGGCGTGTAGTGGTTACTGTTCAATAGTTTTCTACTTGGCTGTATGCCCTATTTAGGCAATGAATTTCATATTTGCGATAAAGTGTCTAAACCTTACTTTTTTTACATTTACTTAATTTTGCTTTTTGCCAACTAAAGATTTTTCTTTCATTTAGTAACCCTTTCTTCTTCCTTGAACAGTGGCGGTAAAAATATTCACGTTTATGTCGCAAAAAACTTGCACCTGATTTAACTCGCTGTTCCCGACAAAAACGGTCGTACAGCAACGCACCTACACCCATCATCAGTTTGTATTTGATCAATCTGACTATACTTCTTCATATAGCTATTGCTCAGCGCACGTTTTATTCTCTTGCAGTTTTGTGAACTGTACCTCACTGCTACCGGACAGAAGCTGTATTTTATTTTATTTTAATTCAAGTTGAATATATTTCAAATCCTATGACACATAATGGATCTTGAGCAGGGGTATAGTTGCCGTGTAAACGCGGCGGAACGACGTTCCGGCGCTATTTCACACAATTCCGACTGCAAGATGTACATTTCTACTCTGCGAGTTCCTGCACCGCAACATCCCTAGTATGTAGAAAGTGAAAATGGAATAAAAACGATCTCGTGTCTTGACTATGTTAAAACAGGGAAACCCTGCAGAGATCTTGGGGGTCTCCAAAGAGACGACTTATCGATTAAAAGAATATAAAAAATACTGTCCAGTTGAAGTGGCGTACGATTCACCAAACTTTGCAACTGATGCGGGAGGTTTTACAACGCACGTTAAATTCAGGCGAAAACTTGTCGTTAAATATTTTTTTGTCATGCAAATGTAAAGATTTATTTTGCCACCGCAATACGAGCCTTCGGTAACAATTTCAAGCAAATTTCAGAAAAAGAATCCTTGCCGGTGCTTTGATGATTTTTTAACTCAGTAGTTTTTAAACTAGTAGGCGTGCAAAGGTCATAAGGGGGGCTCTAGGTCACAATGCCATGGCTTTCGTTATCATCCCAGTTGCAAAAAAATACGTCAAAATCATCTTTGAAGAAGCTAATCTTAAGAAAACTTTCATGTTGCTTTGGCTACCAAAAGAAAGCGAATGATTGCTTTGAAAAAATTTATCTCCAAAAAAAGATTTTTGTGTATTAAGAGAGACGGGTTTTGTTGACATTATCAAGCGGACGCCTTTCAAACAGTTTGATAACCTCTGCTTTAATTATTTCGGTCATATTTTGTTCTTTCAAATGAAATTCTTGGTATAGCTTGGCTCTTTTTTTTTACAATAGATGGTGTTTTAAAACTTTCGTGGTTTACCCGTTTAAAAGCAATTTGTAAGCATGATTGATTTTTTAGGTGTTTATGTCCAAAAACCACCGTACCGGTGGAAATGGCAATGACCTATCATCGTTTGACGTATCTGCCTTGTTGAATTTCATGAAATCTTGTCGTCTGATGGAAGCGTATGTAAACGACTTTCGAAATGTGAAGCAAATTATTCAAGTAGGTTGACCTTCTGCTTGCCTTGATTTACAAATACAGCTAGACTTGCTTGGAGGGGGGGGATAGCACAGGCTGCAGAAATTCTTCAAAGTGAATTTTTGTGTTTATGTTTTCATCGTTTGCTCATAAGATAATCTTTGTTAATAAACACTGAATAGCCTGGGTTCTAACCCGATTCGGAGTTGTTAGTAAGCTGGCATAGAACTTTTTTGTTACCTCACAGTAAGCAAGAGAGTAAACGGTGCAATAAATCTTTTTCGAGGCACGACTATAAACACAGGAGTCACGCCAGCATTGAACCACCCCCACACAACCTTTGGTCAGCGCACATTCTCCCTACAAACCATGTCGCAGAAAAAGCAAACTCTTCAACAATTTCGTTGCTTTTACTGCATTTCATTGGCTTCAATCTTTGTAGAATGTTTAAATGAAATAAAAAGCGCCAGAGTAACTTGCTGGCCTGGGCTACAGCGCAGTGATTGCAGGGTTTGCTTTGCAGTCGATAGACTTGGTTTCAATACCCATGTCAACTTTGCTGCAACAAAAACTTCAAAAAAATTTTAAAGATTTGGCCTTCAGCAATAAGTATGTTCTGGCGTTAAAAAAACGTCAAAAACTACTTTGGATTTCATTTGCGCAACGTGTAGTGGTGGAGAAAAGTTAAATTACATCCAATACGTAGACAAGCATTAGCAGAGATAGTCGTCTTTTAGGTAAGGAATGAAATAATGCACAGTCCTCGGCTTGAGATAGATGACCACACATTGGACAAAAGTTTTGACAGAATTCTTCAACTCCTGGAAGACCGGAAATTGAAAAAGCATGCTGGAAAATATCTAGAAACGAACAATTACATACACAGTCTTGAAAAGGTGAGAAGACAATATTTTGAACTGATTTCGAAAGATTTTGTATTAACAGCTGGTGGAATAAATTACCAAATGAGCAGAACATATCTTGCTAGATCTAAATAGTTAAGATATTGCCAACGAAACAAATCTATTTATTATATGACAATAAAACCAGAAAAAAGTCGAAGCTTTTTAAAGCGGTGAAGTGGTAGTGCTTCTATGGAGACAAAAAATTTCAACGTTTTTCGAGCAAGCTGACAGGCTTTACCCGTCAGTTTTTTGAGCAAGTTGACAGGAAGTTTCAACAGCAGAGCTATCTAGCTATCTGTACTACTTCATCTGAAGAAAACGAACTGTTTCATGCAACTTGTAATTTGACATCAACTGGAAATATTTTTGAGGGTATTGTGATAACCAATACATTTGTAGTAGTAATTCCTTGCTGTGCTTTTTCCAAAATTACTTAATAATGATTTCCCATGTGTCAGCACTGCTGATAACACAAAAGTTGGTCTGAACACAAGTTCTGGGATAGCAAGTTTGAATGTCTTTTATAACCGAAGATAAAGATAACTAGAAATATCATACAGCTTTTTTTTCAGCTAAAATCAGTTGAGTTTGACGTCAGTGCCTCTGCAAGACACTCCCTCAATATTCTGCAAGACAAAGCTTACAATACGCAACGTAGGCAGCCCCACCCTGCTGGAAAATCAATAGAGGTTAATACATCTAAAGATGTTTTAAAATTATAATAAAAAGCGCCAAACAAAGACAGTGGTGGCAGTGAAGACATATTAACTTATTTTTTACTTATCTTACTTGAATGGAGTATGCAATATAATATTCATTATTGCTAGGCCCCAAGGCTCAATTTTTGATGAGGCTCTAACCAAATTTCTGAAATCTATCAAATCATTAGGCTTTAGAAAATTTAAATTTTCTAGAATCTGACGACTCTTTTTTTTGGGTGATTTGTCAGTTTTTTTACTGCCACCCCTTTTTTTCTTCTTCCTTACCCAAAACCGATTTTTAACTGTGGGATCCCGGATTTCACATTTTGCTGCTTCCAAATGTGTTGTGCGAAGCTGGAATTGATTTCAATTTGAATTGTCAGTCATAAATCACAAGGGATGACAATTATCGCAAAATATTTATTTCAAGAGCTCAATAACGCTGACTCAGCTTCAGGAATGAACTCATAATCTTTGGTAGTAAACAAAGCCGTTGTTTTTGAGATAATGTAAGAAAACATCAATTCACTTTTTAGTCTTTGAAAAAAGCTCTTGCTCGCATTGTGGTCTGTCCTAAAACATCAAATGATTCAAACGAAGAATATTTGACGCATGATGCCCATTCTTTTGAGTTTGAGGTATGTTTAGTTTGTGATCGACGACGTAGTCCGTGAAACTTTTTAGGGGGGCATACCAACATAAACTAGTTGAAAATTTTGCTGCCTCGTCAGAGTTTGTATAACCAATTTTTGCTCAAAAAAATAAGATCTAGAGAACTGAATGTTTGTATTTTTAATCCAAAAAGAACGTGAAGACCTACCTTTTTTTTCGTTTTTTTACCGGGAATTGACACTATGGAAGCAAGATTTTACATGTTCTTTATCCAATGTTCGCATCAAGATTTTTTTTTGGAGATCAATTTTGCGAAGATCGAATTGATACATTTGATATCCATTTCGGACCATAATATTTTACATCGCGCACCGCAATTTGCCCACGGTCCACAAATTGCACAACCCTGTTTCAAATTCCAAGGTGAGATCGCGGTCCTTCTGCCAACTCCCTAGATAACCAGGAAGTAGACTCCTCCACGGCCTCTTAAATCTTAAATCATCAACAGTGCTACACAAGACAGCAAGTTCGCTTGTTGTATCCTTGGGCAAGGAATTTAACGGGATGCCACCCACTTTTATGTGAAAGACAAGTGGCCCAGTTTTCCCTCCGAAAAGAGAGTTGGTGACAGGAAGGACATCCAGTCGTAAAAATGAAAATGCCAGTAGGTGCAGACTACTGTTGTGGCAATGCCAAATTAAAAATTAAACCACCGGAAACCCCATATGTAATTGGAAATAAAGTCATAAAGGAGGAGAATTATTAATGACCAGAGCATCACGACCAGCGAAGAGTATCACTGGCTTCTCATGCATCAGTTTTTGGGGCTATAAACTTGTTTGGGATGCAAACAGGGATTCCCTGAAAAGTTTGGTAAGCTGGAAATAGCAAAATATCTCAAAACTGTCATCCCTTGAAAATGAGCATGTTGTTAGCACCAATCAGGGGACGCTAAAATTACAGGCATTCTCCAATATCCGCTCTCTATTTCCCCTTCCTCAAGTTTACTCCGAAGTATTTGTTGTAGCATGATACTATGTTGAAATAACTCTCGACGAAGCTCCAGCTGTTTGAGATAACAGAAAAAAGAAAAAACATTTTATCGTGAGCTTGTAGAGCGTACAATTGCTTAAAACCTGTTTTTTCCTCAAAATAAAAGGCTGATTCACCAGTCAAGTAGCATATATATTTGAAAGGAAGAAGAGTTTTATGAAGCCGAGCTATGGAGGGCAGCTGCTCATACAAACATGTCACTGCCGTCATGCGGAAGCATGAAAAACTCACCACAAATGGACTTTTCAAACGAAATTCAAAAGTACAAGATGGCTACAGCCACTGCCACAGCCGAAGCTGAGGCTATGGATACATCGGACAGTGATTCAGACATGTCAACAGGTGTTGCTTTTCTTTAGGCAAAGATTGGGGGGTTGTTTTGATATAAAGCAAACTAAACAGCCGCCTTGGGCTTCCTCTAGAACGTCGGCTACGGTATATAGTTGAAGTATAATTCAAATCGAAAGTTTTTTTAAACTGATTTCAAAGATTGTAACCCATGTCTTTTGCAGCCACTTAAACACCATTGATTTTGGTCCTACTGTGTGCATCGTGCTTGCCTTAACAGAATCAAATTTACACAACACACAGCTGCATATTAAAAATTTTAATTTACGGAGGAAAATTTTCTATTGCTTGGTTGAGGTGCTGCCATCTTCAAAGTTTATAAAATCATTTTTTGAACGTTGATGCTCATATTTTTAGATTTTTTATTTTTTTAGCACTACTTTTTTCTTTTCTGCTCTTTTAAAGAATATACTGGAAACGTTAATGTGTTGATAAAGGGTAGAATAAGTCATTTTAAGAATCTGATAATTTGGTTTTTAAGAATTTTCATATCTTGGCACCAACTCGTTGGATTTGAGAAAAATCGACAAAATAATTTGAAAATAGAAATATTCTTGGAAATGTAACTTTACAACTTAAGCTTTATGTAAACAAAAAATTTTTATTTGTAGATTCGGTAGATATGGATGAAATCCAAACTTTGAGATTGTCTAGGTTGGTCCAAGGTTCTCTTTCAAGCCACGATAACTGTGACATGTTGGTTGAACTCAACTGCCCACAAAATTCATGGTCTGAAACTGACATGGGTCCTATCGAAATTAACAAGCAAAGATTACAAAAAGATTATAGTTTCAACGTAGACAGCACCAGACCAGACAAAGAAATCTACGGTAGCATTGAACGAAAGAATATCGCTAGAAACTCAAGCTCATTATTGTTTCTTCCTTCTGCTATGAGCAGTCGAGAAAGTCCAAGTAAAGGCATAAAGCGAAAGATAGAGGAACTGTGCGTTTTCGATAACGTGGAAGCTAAAGTAAAAAAGAATGGAATGGATTCGGATAAGCGAGGATCCACTAAGGTTAGTACCAATAGGAGAACAGAGGGATTGGATGTCACGAACTTTCCTTTTGGAAAAAATTCCTGCAATAGCTTTGTGAAAACATTATCTATTAGACAGGCAGGTTTATTCTTCCAAAATTTATTTATCTGCTATTACAGCTTGTAAACTAATCAGTTTTAAGAACTATGCATAGAAAATGATTACTTTTCTTTAATCATAGGTGTGATTGGTTTATTGCTAATGTATGACTGACAGCTAAAAAATTTAACGTTTTGACAGAAGGAGAAAATGATATTCTTTCCATCAAACACCGTAAATTTTTAGTATGAGAAAAATCCACTACTTGTGGCAAGCGTAACAGATTTATTAGAAAAAAAAAGCACTTACAATAAATTTGAAGACCAAAGATGTAAAAAGATTGTAGGCTTAAGATCTAGGCACAACGAAATTCATGAAGTAAAAACAAACCATAATAGACAAACAAAGTATTTTGGTCAAACAACTTAAAAAATGACAATCTTAAAAAAGTTGAGACCAAGTTTTTAAAAATCAGCTGTTCTTTACCGAGTAGTTTCAACGCTGTTGTTGAAAACATTTTTTTGTAGAATTTTCGACCAAATGAGTTAATGATACTTCCAGCTAAAATTAAGAAGGTTTCGGGTAAAGCAGGAGACGGAGGAGGAGGAACAATTTCTTATTATAAAAAAAGACTTCAAAGATATTTGCAAAACCAGGTAGGCCAATGCAGATTAAGAAGCTTTATTGTGAAATCGCGGAAGCCATAAGCTTCTTTGTTTTGTTTTTTTTGTTTTATTTGCCATATTTATCCTCCATTCACGAGAAAGCGAATTGTATCGCTATACTTTGGACGGGAAGTCCACACTCACTTGGGAGTTGCCTTTTTCGAGGTTTATGGGCCACCTGTCTTCCACATAAAGGTGGGGCGTCCCGTTAAGTGCCTTGCCCAAGGACACAACGAGCGAACTTGTCGGCTTGTTCTCCACAACCTCCCCTAAATGCCGAGCGCCAAGCAGGGAAGCTGCGGATGCCATTTTTTAAAGTCTTCTGGTATGACTCGACAAGGGGAATGAACCCCAGGTCTACCAACTGCGAAGCGGACTCCCTAACCACTACGCCATCGCGTCGGTTATTCATTGTAAAATCACGGCAGATTGTAACCACACATGCAAAAGCAACAATGTTGGTCCTAAGATGTAGAAATTTTAAACAAAACTTTTGAAATGAAATTCAGTACGCACAATGAGCGATTGAAAAAATGGCCGAATGGCTATTTCAACTTTGACTTTGTTGCAGTTACGATCTGCTGGTGTATTTTACGCATAAGCCTTGCAAACGATGTTTCTAAATGAATCACATTAGCGTTTGAAACTTACAGAGAGCTGATTGGACTACTTTCAGGTAAATAACCCCGGACCACTTTTTGCTGTAGAGAGGGATGGAATGGGTAAATATCATTCTACAGTTTTCTTCCAATCCCAATTTACAATTACCTCGAAAGTTCTCGCCAAAACAGAAGAAGAGGCAATGGATCAGGCTGCTTTAGAGGTGCGTATAATTTATTTTCACTTCTAGGTTTGTCATCAATGTTAGATTAAGGGAAATGTGAAGTAAAGAGGAGAAATTTATGCATTTTCTCTGAACCCGGCTTTTGGTAGAATTTTTAGGCTACCCCATAAAACTGGAAAACTTTCACTTCCTTGCTTGATGCTTTTTTTGGCCTAAGGGACGCTACACGACTTTGGCTCCCCTCCTAAGCACAAATACGTCCCTTCATGTTATTCGTCAAGGTAATGAGAGTTAAAACGAATTCAGTGGAAATAAAGTTGGTTGTCATGACATATCGTCTACTCGGGCCCTAGCGATGGGATAGTGAGAAGGGCGCCAAGCAATTGAAAACAGTCGATCGAGATTTTGTAGGGCTAAGTTATGAGTGTTCGAGTTGAATTGACACGTATTTGCTTGTAAGGCCAATCGATGGATTCTTGGGAGCTCATTGATAACGGTGGGGACGGGTGCTCGTCAGTGGCTCGAAAATTACGCAAAGCAGGTGGTGGGGACGAAGCCAATTTACTCCTGCAACAAAATCACTGCTGATGTTTATAAAACATACATCCATCTACTAAACAATCGACTGTTTGGAAATCGAGACCCATCAGACGACCATAGGACGTTTCTCGAGGTACACTTTGGTGTGGCATGTTTTATGTATAGTTCTACCAGTTTTTTTGTTGTTGTGTTGCGGTGAAAGGTTATTATCAGCCACACAAGTACTGTAGGTTGGTCTGGTTTTTAAAGATGTGGATAATAATAAACAGTGCCTCTTTAGGCATTTCTTGAGCCTGACTGCTTGGTTTCTACTGTAAAACCTACAGTACTTGTGTGGCTGATAATAACCTTTTACCGCAACACAACAACAAAAATAGTTTGTGTTTTTTCTACTTTCCATCAGCCTTCACCGGACAGTTTTGGACCTTGGTATTCCTGCAAAGTGTTCAACAATGGCTTGAAGTATATGTTCCAGCAGATTTTTCTTTGGGGACACCGAAAAACAGTTACCCATAGCAAATAGCAAATCAACAATAAATTTACTGTTCATCTTCTTTTGGAAGTGAATACGGTGTGAAATGGGACATAGAGGGCCGCACAGCCTACCCAATCAAGCAAGTAGACGTACCATGGCCAAATTAGAAGAAAGCCGACCTTCGCTTTAAATCAGTCATGAATGGAAATTGCAGGCTGTTTTCCCCATCGGCTACCACAAACAGATCGGTTATTTGTGATAATGTGTTGTGTTCTATGTCAGATGGGTCAAACTTTCTCTCAAAGTGCATGAAAAGTGAGGCAAAAGTGATTTAGTGAAAGAAAAAAAAGAACCGTGCAAATTTTAAGAATTTTTTTAGGACGGGCTCTCAGCTACTCCTCTATACTGTCTCAGAGGTAACTGATAGCCATTGACACTAAAATCCCTTTCATATTTTGATTGCAGGCAAACAGCAGTTCATTTAATCCTTCAGTGAATGTTGAAGATCAAGCGATACGAACTGCATTGCAAGAGGTTAGAGTTCCGTTGGATCATCACCACAACAACCGAAGTAATTGGCATTTTTCGATGTTAATTTAGTAGTCTGTATTGAAAACAAGGCAAAAATGGCACAACAAAGCAGCTTTCATTGGGCTGTTTCTTCCCAAATCATTAAACCATTCGTATGATATTTTACGTATGTCAAACGCAATTTCTAAATTTCAGAAGTAAAGCAGCCTAAACCTCTAACAATAATTTTTCTGGATTTAAAAACACAGACAGTAGTACAGTACATTTAAAGGGTTTACCACAAAGGCTATTTACTGATTTCATGCCGGGGTCTTCGAAACAATACCTGTCTGCGATGCTTCTCGATGTGAATTACTCTAACTGTAACCCTTCATCGTGAGCATTGAGAGGCATCGACGAGGCGAACACGTACTAATATGACATTGTTTCTGATAACGCGAAAGCGCTATGGGATCGGCCAAAAAAATTTTGAGAAACTTGGGTCTTCTTTTGCCGTGATGATATAATCAATTTTAAATTACAGTGAAATTCTGGTTAGTCTTGAGACAATTTTGACGGCAATACATCGAATGATTTACCGTTTAGGAATGCTAAGTGAATATTGCTTGGAGAACGGTGGCACTTTGCCAATCATCCACAGCTCGGCAGTTTGGCACCCGAAGAGTGAGACGATGTCATGGACTAGTACTTTAAGATCTTTCATGATCCGATCCTTATCACAACGGATTGAAACACTAGACGATCCTTTCGTGGACGACAGAAGAGCTTATGCAAAAGTTGATGGCTTCAATCTCCGTGCAGTTAAAGCCGACTTTGTAATTGCCGAATCATCACAGGTAATATCGATGATTTGCTATCAATTTTGTACCAGCTTCTAGTGTCTCAGCATGGCTTGATCGATGGCCCAAGGTCGTAGACAAAAATGATTTGGGGTTTTGCATGCAACTTAGGTAAATAGCAGATTAGACAGCTGTAGTATGTGCCCCTAATTATGTCGAGTTAAACAATAGGCTGTAATTTTTTGGCAACCAACCGAACAGTAACGAAATGTAAGTAACAGATGTCGACAAGCCAGTTTCCTGTACCGAAAAGCCAAAAATCTCGCTACTAGATATTTCTCTTGCAAACGTAAAAAAGCGCTTTGCGAAGGTTACTTCACTGACAAAAACTTTTTTTTAAAAGTTTTAATGCGCTCCGGGTTTTGTATGCTTTCAGTTTTGTGAGCGGATCTCTAAAAAAGATTCTTTTTAGCGTGTGCCTCCGACATGAGACTGTCTTGTAACTGGTAATAGACTCTCTCTGACTCGTGTCCTAGTCTATTTCTTAAAAACGTTTGAAAATAATAAAGAGCAACCGCGGAATATTTAAATAGGTCTACCTGGCAGCTAAACTACAACTCCCTGGGGTGAAAGCGTTAACACAATAGGGTAGAGGCACAAAAAAGCACAAAAGTTGGAATATATAAAACACTCTAACTTCAGTATCTTTAACTTCGGTAAAAATACCCGGGTCCCATTTTGGAATAGTGGAAGCCCTAGTTCCCCTATGCTTCGGCCACTGGCTGCAGCGTGACAAATTTTGTGATTGTTAATATAATGTAGCACAAAGAGCCTAGGCCGTAGTCGATCTCAACCCTACAGCCGCAAAGAAAACATGTTGGCTGTAACTCCATCGCTAAAATCACGGCTGCGACGCCATTAATAGATGCAACCAACGATGCAATCCCCATCGTAAATTTTTTCCCGAGGTGTGCGTTTACACTCGAATAGACCAATCCTTATATAAGCTTATTACTGCTTTCGATACAAACAGAATCTTATAACCCCGTTTTGAGTAAATTGCAAGCATTTCGAGACTCTGGTTTTGTAAAGAAAACCTACTGAGATAGCCTACCTAGCAGCATTTTAAATAGCAACAATAACCAAGAAAGCCCTCAGTTAACCCAGCACCTACGGAATATATGCCCCAGCGTGGTATCTCAATCGCTCGATTGTTTCTGAAAAAATCATCCTTCCCCCCAAAAAATTGATGATGCTCATGATCCCAACTATAGTAAACTGACAATGTAACTTGTGTTTATATTTCAGGCGTTAAGAAGCAGGTTGTTTGCAGAGGAAAGCGCGGCTAGCAACTTACTGCAGAAGCTCGGATGTCCGTTACAGCGCTTGGTCGAGATCCAAGGCCACTGCAAACGAGAACTTGAAGCATATGTTTATGAAACGGATTTTTCTGTGGCTTATCACACGTCAAAGGTGACTGACAAATAGGCAAATTAGCACTTTTAACTTTAACAAAGGCCAAGTTATGGTCTAGGGTCGGCTGTTTTTTCTGGCACACTTCGAAAAGGGATGTTGTTGTTTCATCGTTCCGTCGACTCGGATCGTGAGTGAATGGACAAGTGCTATATAGCATGGAATCTGGTAATCTAAATCAAAGGGTAGCAGGTCAAATGCCAAAGATGTATTTACCAACTTTAGTCAAGCGTGAGGTCGGCACACGAACGTCAAAACATCAAAACTGAAATTTTGTAGGTCTATTCATTGTCGCTTTGTTTTCAAGTTCAATCTAAGATGATAGCAATTGTGTAGTCACTGTGACATCGAGGTTGCTACGTCACAGATAATTCTTCTCTCAATCTTGACGGGACATTTTAACGCATAATTCAACGCGTCTTGCTCATCTTTTCTATGACAGCGTGCTTTTATGCTCTAAAATACTGTGCCACTTGCGCTGCGAGTTTGAAAATCGTCAAAACAATGAAATACAGTTTCACCTCGTTAACTCGGACAGCTGTGGGGAAGAGTGTCCGTGTTAGCCTATTGTCCGACTTAACCGACGGCCTATAGGCCATAGCTTATAAGCATGCCTAGGGTAACAAAGTTTAGTTAAAAATGCCGTTATTAGGCCTATATAGGCTGTTTTGTTTTACTACGTTTACCTTTACAACATGTAAATAAGCAGATTTATTTATTTATGTATTCATTTATTTTTGTTTATTCAAGTAAATCAAGTTATTCAAGTAAATAGCCTATATCAGGGGTGTCAAACTCGCGGCCCTCGGAGACTTTCAGTGCGGCCCGCGAGACGATTTTGAAATTACTAATGAATTTCGGCCGTATTGCAACGGATCATTGTCGAACAAACGTTTGAAGCACTGATCACAGGCCACACTTGAGAGGTATAAATGTTTGTCATTCGGAGATAACTTTACTGATGCTGGAAAGGTGATAACCTTTTATTTTGGAGATCGATCTTACTTCGGGCTACATTACAGAGATCGTTGCCCAGAGAAGTGGTGATTTTCAAATTCAAAACTTCATGCGGCCCTCGGCACGATTGCTCGCATATGCAATATGGCCCTCAGAAGCCCACGAGTTTGACACCCCTGGCCTATATAATAACGGCATTTTTAACTAAACTAGTGAGTAAAAAACAAAGTACTACCCGTATTGCTGTCGAAGAAAACTGCTGCTACGATCCGCACTGAAGAAAACGGCCGATTTTAGACCAAACATTTTTAAAATTTTCAAACGTTTTTTTTTCAATCTTGGAATGTTTTTCCATTTTTTTTCTCGGTCATGGTCCGAGTTAACCAATAACCGGCTTAACAGGGTCCGTGTTAACGAAGTGAAACTGTACTTTTACCTCGAAATAGTTGAAGTCGTCACAAGAGCTCGTGACACCCATGGCCGCCTGAAAAATTATCACCCCGGAATTCTTATAAAATAAAAGTAAATTGCTTTCAATAATATCTTTTCTAATTTCAGAGGTGTTTTGAGAAAGAGTTTCATTTGTAAAACAAAATCACCCAAAGGGGTCCACAACCCCTTGCGAGGTCACGGCCAGCAAGGCGATCACGCTAAACTCATCTAGATGGATTTGTGGCCTCTCTATTGCGAGATCTTATCACGTGAGGCTGAGTATCTTCGGGTTACAAATAAATCCTTAGGGATACATCTTGTGTTCAGACCAGACCCGGTCTCTCTGCAATATTTACATCACAACATGCAACCAACCAGAATCTCTTTCCCGCTGACAAACCAATGCCGAAAAAAGTCGTGTTGTGATCTCCGGTTGTACGTTTGAGCGTCTTGCACGCGCTGTACTTCGTCGTCGTAATGCTTCATTTGTTTCAGATTAAATCCAAGACCGACGAGCCCGTTTATGAATGTGTTGTCGCCACTCCCTGCCTTTACGATACCAAGAATAAGTTTACAGTTCACAGTGACGAGATGGGTTTTAATGCTGAAGACTTAGCTTGCGAATCTGCCGCTAAAAATGCGCTTCGCCTGTTAGGTTTAGAGGATCGAAGGCCTAGCTTGTGAGTGTTTGTCTTGTTGCAACCATTTTTTCACGACATGTTGCACGTACTCGCAAAGTCTTTGTTGACGATCATTGTAGACTTCTAAAAGTTTATTTTTGATTGAAATACTTGTGATGGTAGGCCTATCTGTTTAAATAACCGCATTAAATCTCGCCACACAAAATAACAGCGGTATATGCTCGAACATTTCTAAGCCAACTTTCGACTTTATTCTAGTTTTTTCACGATCCGCCTACTTCAAGGGTCGGTAGCCACTGACAAGCGTGCTGCTTGTAGCGCGAGAGGTGATTACTCACGGCACGCCAAAAACTGATGAACTGTATTTGTTTTTTTCACTGTCTGCCGCGTGTTGTGCTTGACAAAGCTTTTTACTTGTTTTTACGGGTTCAAGTATCAACAACTAACATTAAACCAATTCTTATTCTTATTCATATTTGGCAATTAAAGTAAGTACAGGATGCCTTCTGTGTTGTAGTTGACAATGGGATAGGGGTGCAAACTGTCTCCCCCCGGCAAGTTAAATGTTGTCGTTATTTTCACGTTTTTTGTTTTGTTTCGGTGATTTCGGTTTTATCCATTCATACCCAGATACACTTTCATTTCCCAATTTTTGGTGGTTAGAAGAAAGGTAGAAGTAATTTAGAAATTAACCACCAACATTCAGGTGTTTTGGATCTTTCAAAATAATCAAAGCTTACTTCAAACCAACCACAAGTCATTGACTAGCATTAATTTTAAGCAGGATACGTTTTACAAAACCGTGAAATTCTCCTTTATAGACATGTAAGCCTACCCGACTGAAACTTAATACCAACAAGCATTTGAGCTCACTGCATCACCTGACTACTATCTTGTGTGTTTGCGGAATAGTCTGTACCCAAACAGTGGTCAGTGGGCCCCTTCAGTTAAGTTTCCCCCCTGGCACCTTAATTTCGGTGCAATAATTGCTTTGATCTGGCGGATCTATCTGAGTAGTAATTTTGGTTGACCGTTTTCTTCCTGGCCGTAACTTTTTGTCCAATGCCCATACTTCACTTGGACTTCATGTACCAAGTCCAGAAAATATCATAGATGCCGTTTCCACAAAGCTCTGCTCGTATCTCAGGTGATTGCCATTACCTAAGGAGGGTATTGCCATGCAAAAGCAGCAGACGCATATTTGGCAAAAAGTGAAACTCCATACGACCTATTTAACTCAGTAACCCCTGTAGAAAAATGAGTCATGTATCTCTTCTCTATGCCACGCGTATTTTCCATCTGCTGCCGAAGTCATGACGAAACACATGATGGAAAGGCAGCACATATCAAACAAAACAGCAATGGCTCACGAGACGAGAAAGATATGAAGTTGAATCGATAGAAATTGATGAATGTGCTGCCACGATGATCTTAAGAAACACCTTTGATGAGTAGATGGACGCGCACACTTCGCTTGAAGTCGTAAAGAATTTTGCGTCTGGTACTTGCGCACTGTATTAGCAATGCGATTGTGTAAGCTTAAATAGCTATATTTTGTGTGATAACTACGACGGCCTTTCAGCGCTCTTACACAACTCAAGAAATGAAAAACATGTTCTTGATGACTTGAACTAGTGTCAGATGGCTTTGTACTTATCCTTCGGAACATGGACGTAGGGAAATGCATTGTACGAGAGAGGCGGAAACATTTTGCGCGAAAAACTTCGTATAGTCTATATCAGGGGTCACCAAACTTTTTTTTCAACGGGCCTGATGACAATGTGGACCTATAGTCGCGGGCCAGATTTGAACGAAATATTATAGAGGGGTTATGCAATTTTACTGACTTTAATATTGAACGAATCTAAGAAATCGATAAAACGAAACGAAAACAACAAAGCAAAATTTAATAAACGATTAGTGCGATTTATGAAATTGTTCTTCGTTCTTCATGATATCTTCTATGTTCGGTTTGGTGTGGCTGCACTGAACCAACAGAATTGCCTTTAAATGTTCATCAGTTAATCGCGTTCGATGTTCCGATTTGACGTTTTTCATTTTTGAAAATGTTTGTTCACAAACGTAAGTTGTTCCGAACATAGATGCCATACCAGAAGCAAATTTCTTCAGCTTTAGAAATTCATCATTAGGTAAGCAACGGTAAAACTCAAGAAGTTTCCCTTCTCTATGCTTCTCTTTCAACAATCCATTTGCTTGCAAATCAATGAGCTCTAATTGCAACTCCGATGGCATATCACTAGGATTGCAGCTGAAAGGATTCTGAAACAGAAGAACGTCGTCCTCAATCTTGTCAAGATCAGAAAATCTTTCCGATAAATTCTGCTTTAAGTCGCTGATAATTTTCTTTGAAAATTCAAGGTCAACTTCTTCTGCGCTAGCAGCGCAGAATTGTTTAAGGCAGGGAAAATGCGATAAGTTACTGATTTCCAATTGAGACTCAAACAATACTAACTTCCTTCGAAATCCGTTGACGATTCTGTAGAGATCACAAATAAGATTTTCTTTTCCTTGAAGCATTAAATTCAAATCATTTATGTGGGATGTTATGTCCACCAAAAACGACAATTTTGACACCCACACAGGATTTGATAAGATTGGGTCTGCTTTATTCTTATCCGCAAGAAAATGGTTTATTTCATTTCGAAGATTATAAAAGCGAAGTAAGACTTTACCACAACTGAGCCATCTCACTGCTGTGTAATAAGGTAAGTCAGAATACTCAGCATCGATTTCTTTAAGAAAACTCTGGAATTGGCGGTGAATTAATGCGTGACTCCGAATGAAGTTCACCGCCCAAACGACTGGTTTCATTACGCAAGAAATATCCAAATGTTTCGAACAGAGTGCTTGCTGATGTATAATGCACTGCAAAAATAGAGCTTTTCTGAGATGAAGATCTTCCAACTTAGACATGATCCGCCCGACCAAACCCTTTTTCAATCCAGCCATGTTTTTGCCTCCATCAACTGTAATACACTGAAGTTTGTTCCAATGAAGGCTATAACATTGCAAAGTTTTCTCTACTTCAAGAAAAAGGTCTTCACCAGTTGTTGTTCCATGCATGCTACAAACCGATGCCAACTGTTCAGTGATTTCAAAATTCAAATTGACACCACGAATAAATATTAGAAGTTGCGAGGTACTTGTGAGATCAGTAGACTCATCCATAGCTAAAGAATACCACAAAAAATTCTCAGCTTTCTGTTGTAGCTGTGCTACAATGTTTTCTCCAAGTTCCTCCGTTCTTCGCGCAACTGAACTGGCTGAAAGACTTATGCTTGCAAACAAATTGGAATTCTTAGGACACGATTCGTTCACAGTTTCCATTAAGCACTCTTTAATGTAATTGCCATCAGTGAACGGTTTTCCCCGTTCTACTATTTTCTGAACGATTTTATAACTCGTTCGAGTTATCGATTCATTTTCAGTAAATTTTTTTACGAACAAATTTCTTTGACCCTGCAAATTCAGTTTCATAGACTGAAATTTTTCAGTGCGTAGCTTATCCGAAAGCTTTGAATATTTAGATTGGTGCTTTGTTTCATAGTGA
Source organism: Trididemnum clinides (assembly GCA_963675345.1). Taxonomy (NCBI): domain Eukaryota; kingdom Metazoa; phylum Chordata; class Ascidiacea; order Aplousobranchia; family Didemnidae; genus Trididemnum; species Trididemnum clinides. The sequence continues at coordinate 17,526,634 of OY776305.1, forward strand.
CGCCGAAGATTATACTCTTTTAAAACAGCAATTCTTTCGCTACATATCAAACAACTTGCAGTGTTCTTATCTGCTTTCACAAAGAAATATTTTTCTCCCCACTTTTCATTAAACACGCGACACTCACTCTCTACTTTTCTTCTCTTGGCAGCCATTGAAATACTCAGCAAACTAAAAATGTTTTGTTACAGCTTTAACCAACAAAAAATATTTGAATGTATGAGCTTGTGATGTCATAAGAATTTTTGCTTGCTCACTCACTCACTTAAAGTCTATCAATCTCTACTATGACGTCACATACAACCAACAAAATTATCTACAATAATCTGTGTTCGACGATAGTTTTGAGCGATAATTCTGCGACGAAAAACAATGCGAAGTTAAAATAAAAGTTATTGCTTTTTTTTATAATTCTTTTAGTGTTTTGGACAACATGAAGCGGGCCGGATAAAATCACCTCGCGGGCCGTAGTTTGGTGACCACTGGTCTATATATTGTGATGTTTAACTAATGTAATTTTGAAAGAACGAATGTTTTAGTTGGTAAAGATCAGTGGTTCTCAACGTTTTTTCTGTTTCCCCCTAAAAAACCTCAGAACTTGTTTTTACATTAAATTTCAAAACAAAGATTTTTTTGGAGGTCCATCTTCGAAGTTGATTTTCCACTACCTTGAAAAACAGGGTTCACTCCGACATTTTTCCAGCCGGATAGCTGCTACTGCCCTGAAACCCCCGCCTATGCTTCGGAAATACCAGTAATAGGCCATTGTTTGCACTGACAAGGGGGATGGTGTTAATTTTTTGCGGACGTTTTTTACGGCCAGCTCCTTACCTGTAAGTTAGCCAAACTTCCCAAAGATTAATACTTTTTAAGTCTTAATCTTGGTTACGCCGTGGCGCGGACACAGTAGCTCTTTTTTACGATCGTAAAAACAATTAAGGTTGACAAATGGCGTTTTATGCTATTACGTTCCTTTTGGAGCAAGCGACCCACTTTACCAGTCGTTGCTTTTGCAAGAGCACTTTGAAGCATTGCGACAAAACGAAAAAAAAATGGCGTGGCAAACAAAATGCTTGCAACTTACATATAATGAGAAAACTAACCTATCCATTGAAAATTATTCGAAATCAGCTGGCTTTCAAGGCATGTTTTAGCTGAATGTCGGAAAGCTTCATTTCGAAATGCTTTCTGCGACCTCTGGTGCCCAGTGGTTGGAAAGTACTGTTTTATGGTGTGCATCAAGCTATCCCTTGTAGCCTAGTGATTAACTACTTTTAGTTGAGGGGGCAATCGTCGACGGCAATGTTTTTAATTCTCTATATGCATATCAGTTTTTATTCAAACTTAACGCAATGTAACCTTTTGACCCAATTTGGATTTGGGGAACAGGTTGAACGCCAGTGGTGGAATTGAAGCAGCGGTGACAGCAAGAACGAGAATTGGATGGATAAAGTTTAAAGAATGTGAGGAGTTGCTTTGCGGGAAAAAGTTTTCGTTAAAAATGAAAGGATGTATCAGAGTTGCGTAAGATCAGCAATGCTACATGGGAGCGCGGCATGGAGTCTGAGGGAGAATGGCATGGGAATTTTGAGAACTGAAAATGCCATGTGTGGAGTCAAGTTGATTGCGAAAAGAAGCCAAAAACTTATTAGTTTGCTGGGTTTAAAGGATACTTTGGAAGGACTAGCCAGGGCGAGTGGAGTACGATGGTATGGGCGTGAGGAGGGATGATGGTGACGTTATGAGAAGAGCGTTGGATTTTGAAGTGGCGGGAAGAAGAGGGCGTGGGCGACCAAATATGACGTGGAAAAGACAAGTGGAAGAACATATTGATCAGATTGGAGTGAAAAAGGAAGATGCTATTGACAGAATGAAGTGGCGTGATGGTGTCTACGAACTTTCAAGAAACATGAGATGAATCCGGCCACCTGCGTCAACGGAGACAAAACCAGATTTTAAAAAGTGGATCTCTCTCTAGAAACGAGTGTGACATTGTCTACTAGTGCTGCATCTGTGTGCACTACATCATTTGACTCATTAGAACATCCTTTAGTTTAATCGAACGCATTTCACAGCTAACACAATACAATACGAAAAACAACAATAAAGTTATTGCACTGTGGTGCATTTTTGCCAGTCTTCAACAGGCCAAGGTGAAAAACCTTACAAGTCTGAACAGCCCAAGTTACTTAAAAGCCTATATTAACAAAAAAATGTGCTACAACAGTAGAATTGGAAAAATTTGTACCTACTCAGTAAATTGGAACGCAACACAAGACATTGAATCCCAATAGAGATTGCACTTCAGATCATCCAATTCATTGCCTATGGCATATTTTTTTGAAAACGCCATAAACTTAATGACGAGCTAGCCGTATTTTTGAAGATTTCTGACAAGAGTATAATTTTTACGCCCAAATTATGTTTTTCATAAGCGCTAAAAGCCTTACTTTTCTACTAAAATCATCTCCACTGCACGACAAATAGAGCCTTTTGCAAATGTTGATACCAAACTCAATTGCAGAAGTTATTCACGATAAATGATAACGACAACACACGCAAACACCAATTTCACACTGCACTCCACACAAGCGTACGCTGGAGTATGTTGTTAAATACGCGTTCACAAAGAACGAGCTTTCAACATAAGCATTAACACTCGAGCGAACGCTCATAGCGTGCTAGTTGAAACTCACTATTGAACTGGTGAAAATGCTCTGCTCATTTGACTAACTAGCAAAGAACGCGTTAGAAAGAATAAACAGTTGATAATGCGATCAACGCTGTTTGCTTGGCAAGGTCTCATCCTCACATGATGAGTCTCCGCAGACGGAAACAGCGTTGGCTACATTGATCTAATGCAAAAAATTAATCGAATATGCATATATGCAAAAAACCAACTCAAATCACAAAGCGACTAAAGTTACGACATTTGATACATAAGATTGGGCCGTATTTAGGAGGGCTAGGGGCACACCCACTCCCTCACACATCAAACCCACAGTATGGAAAAACTTTGCCCTTTCCAATATTGCGAGTTTTTTTCATCTATTGAGCCCCTGAAATTCCTAAATCCGGCCCTGATTACAGACACAAAAAGTTTAGTTTCTGCTCAATCCACTTTCAACCGCTGCGTGGTCATGCGGTATATGATGCTGTCCCAGCCTGGGTTCATGAACCAAATTCCGTACGACGCTGCAAGGGTAGCTAAAGCAAAGACGACCATGACCCAAAAAGTAAGATTGACAATTACGGGGTACTCGGGAGGTAGAGGTTTGGCCACGTTGCCAATAACGTCGGGAGTGTCCACATTCCTAGTATGACGAACTGATGCTTCACCAAACATACGGCCTGGAGACCGTGATACGTGAACTTCAGAAAGCAACTGACCGTCGTAGAGTTGGTTGAATGACTCGATGAACTATAAATTAAGAAGATAATTGATGGTTGCTTGACAAAAGACTACGCTACCCTGCATTATACAAGGCTAGTTTACTGAATCATCTTCCAATGTCGAAAAGATAACAAAAGTCACATACCAATGACAGCATGCCTTGCTAGTGAAGCTTTAACATAGGACAAGCATGCGTGGTAAAGCAATATACTACTTGCATTCTTAACGGCTGGATATCCACCACCATTATGAAACAGTAACTTCAGTTCTGTAGGACACCACTATAACGCCCTAAATAATCCTTTAAGCATCGTATACAGTACCGTATTAATTGCAGGTACAATTGCCATTTGAAGTTCAATTCAAATGCAGGTTGTTAGTTCTAGACATATGCCGCATTAGTAACGTCTAAATTAGGATTGAACAGCCTTCGGCCGCTGATGATACATTGCGCGGCAGTGCACGTATACTTGAAGTTGAAACCTCCTTACAAAAAAAGGCCTTTAGCTTTGCAGAAACAGAAAAAACTTTGTGGTATGATCGATCCCAAAAAAAACACTATTGATGGAAAAACTTTATTGAAGAAAGTAATTAAGTTGTATTCGGTAATCAATTACCTTGGGAACGAAGTTTTGCAAGATCTTCATCGCTTGCTGCACTTGACAAGACTGGCTGCCGTACTCACGTACAAGACGAGCCAGTGTAGTCAAAGAAAAGTAGTAGCTGTCCGTCGCATCATCTCGAATCTGATTTTGATTAGCAGAAAGCTAGAGGTAAACTTCGCATTAGTTCTAGGATCTTTAACTCAGCAAACCTTCACTCTGCCAGGACAAAACTTTTGCTAGGGCTCGCTTCAAATTTGCCACTACTGCTGACGAAGCGGAATTTCAGCACGAAGTTACAGACAAGTAATTCATTGACGAAGCACTCCAACTGCTGCATTCTTCGCCAGAGGTCAAACCCAGAGGATAGGTGTTAGATATGAGATGGTAAAAAGTTGAACCTCCTTGGAACTTGGCGAAAACAATCGACCCGTCTTATACGAAGACGCCAAGCAACGGAATTGTGTTTAAAACCTCTACAGGACAACACAAGAGACTGAGCCAATTAGGTTGTTGAACTCACCACCTTAAGACCGCCACATAAGCGTTGTTAAGATACTGTTGAGATTCTTCTTCACATACCACAATACAAGAGTGCAACCACCAGGATTTTTGAAACGGGGTCAAACCAACAGGTATAATGGTCAGTTTTGTAGTTGTTGGGTGTCTCAAAAAGCTTTTTGTCGTTTTTGAGGCAAAGTAGTAGAGCTAAAGAACGGAGGTCAATCTTCCGCCTCTATATCGACATAAATGAAAAAGGCATCCACAGTTTAAAACCTAGTTGCCCCTAATAATTGTTTATTGTTTTCGCGTTTTTTACTAGTTTGTAAACTAAAGTTAAATGCATTTAAACCTTGAAAACGAAGCGATATTTCAAAAAACTATTGCGTTTCATGCTTAATGGCTCATCGACTGGTCTAAGATGTCCGCTCGATTTTAAAAATGCTGGCCATCAGTTTATCAAACAAGTCCAAAATTACATGTTTCTGCCTTACCTTTGCCAAAATATCGCTTAACATTTGAAGTTCACCGAGAAAATAAGCGTCAGCGTTGTTTGAAATCGTCAAGCACGAGTCGGTTTTGAGCTCGTCAGCAATAGAGGACTTATTCCTCAAACGATTCTTGATCATATCCAATGTTACAGGCAGATCGCTCAACATGTCAGCATTAAGCCTTGCTACATTTAGGAGCTTAAAAACACAATTATAATTCATAAGTAAACCAAACAGGCTTGCTTTTCAACAAAAGACCAGTACGACTACAGCACCGCCTGCTTGACATCAGGCATTGATTAGCACGACAACCATTACATTTATGAGCAACAGGTAGTCTAAGCCCAGATTTAATTGGAGTTGGTCTTCAGGTCAAGCAATCAAACGTAAACGCAGCTTGAAATACACCCATATCCCTCTGACTGGGGCCAGTAAAATATCAACCTGTGGGACCGCAGTCGAAAAGGACATAAAACAAGCTGAACAAATGGTCAAATAATGTTTTAACTTAGGCAACCAACTTGCGATTAAGTAAAGTGTGTGAGGCACAAAAATCCTTACAGGGGCGTCTACTTAGTCAAATATCACTCATAACTCTGTCTATGATTAGAAAATTACTGCCAATGACTGGATTTCCACCGGCAAGACAGAAACATTATGAAATCCACTAATTCTAAGATTTTGTCCAGACTCTCAGGCGCGACGACACACGACTTCAAACAGCACACCACGTCCTGTGCTACGACGCAATTTTGTAACATGGCGTTGCCAAGAACAACAGTAATGTTGGTTGCATCTGAGTGTCTATAAAATCTGTTAAGAACTTGGGAATTTCCCTATCTTTAATGCGTCTCTTGCGGGCGGAAACCCTGCTTACGAGATGCATTTAAAAAACTTATCTAGATTTTAAAACCATCTCATGTTTTACAATAGGCTTAGTGGAAAGTCATCCTTAAGTTGCTGAGTTTGTTTGTCATATTTTTATCCTCCGGGCACAGGAAAACCTTTTGCCAGTTACGCTAGAACATGTTTGAGCTCAGACCCGCTTCGGAGTTGCCAGTGCTGCAGGCACAGTATATTTCTGTCACAACCCTGCAACCACGCAGAGGATATTGTAGTATAGTGTCTTTACGAGTGCACAACACATATCCATCGTCAGGTGCCAACGCACGATCATTGCCACCACAAAAAACGTTTCAACCAACTTGGCCACGTTGCCCATTATTGACTCTTTCACAAGCCCCAGTTTATACCTACACATCTAACTTTGCCTGAAATACTATGAAGGCGTATCGACTGCTTTTTGGATGAATTGCATTTCAGTAAGCCTTCTATTGTAACTTAATTGTGACTTAACCTTGGAACTAACTTTGATGCGTTCGATTTTAAGGCGAAAAAGGTTAGTAAGACTAGTAATAGCAACTCACCTGGCCATCTGCTTCATAGTACACTATGAGTGGCTTTCCATTGCTGTATAATTGATATAAAGCAGCATTTGTTGTCTCCAGTGACGGAGGTTCAGCATTGAAATCATCAAGAGCATACCGAGCCTTGTACTGTAAATACGACGAAATTACAAATTAAATACAGCAGTTTTTATTATTTAAAGTATGGCTTAACGAGATAGGTCTGACGCCTAATTTGACACATCTATGTTTTGCAATTCACAACTTTTTCCTGAAGTTCGAATTTATTTAGGTTTAGAAAAAATTGACAACTTTTAGAGCCATTAGCCAAAAATAAACATGTTCATTTCTAAAATCACGCCAATATTAAAAGCACAAGCAATTAAAAAATAGTAGCTACGTATGCCTCGCTAAATTCCACAAAAATGCGAACCTGCCATACTGTAAAGGTATATGCCTGAACATTGAAAATAAACTTGTGATGTGTCAAATTTACGCACATAGCTGACAAGCAAAAAATTGATTTGAAAGTAAGTACAATATCTACCAACAACAAGCATTTAAACTATGCTTTGATGAAGAAATTGGTCTTTCAAATATGGATGTTTTTTGTGACCAATACTGTTGGCTCTTAATGGCTGTTCTTGAACCCAACTACGAGCGGTGTTTAATAAGTTCGTAGCCCAACCGTGAAGGAATTAAATTAAAATATCCTTTACTGCATATTTCACTTTATTTCTCCACATAATTTCCATCCAAGGCGACACATTTCTCGTATCGCTTCTACGAGCTTCCAGATCCTCTTTGAAAAAGTCTGCTGTAAACTCCTCAAGACCCTTTCTCACGACATGCTTTGCCACATCGTCGTCCTTAAACTTGTGACCTCGGAAGTATTTTTTCATATGAGGGGAAAAATGATAATCAGATGATGCAGGATCAGGAGGGTAGGGTGGGTGAGGTAACAGCTCGAAGCCGCACGCAATTGCATTCTTCAAAGCTATCCGGCTATTGTGTGCTGGAGCATTGTCCTGTAGAAGACGGACACCTTTCTTCAATTTTCCTCACTTTTTTTGAACAATCGCCTTTCGGAGTTTCCCTAGAAGGAATGTATAACAACTTTCATTGATAGTTTCGCCATGGTCAAGTAAGTCTACCAATAGGATTCCTGGGGCATCCCAAAAGATGGTGAAGACGATCCTCCCGACTGATCGTTGAAATCCGAACTATTTTGGAGCTGATGACTGTGGTTGTTTCCTTTGACGTGTCACGTGACTCAGCCTTGCTTTCAGGATCAAAGCGAGGGACCCAAGATTCATCTTGAATAACAAGTCTGTCAAGAAAAAATGGATTTTCTGCTTCATAGAACCCTAAGATCTCTTCTGAAACCTGCTTGCGCATGACTTTCTGCTCAGGAGTGAGCAAACGTGGAACCCATCTCGCAGAAGCCTTGAACAAGTTGAGTCAATGGTGAAGGATGGTTTCAACATACTCAAGAGAAATGCTCATTTCAGAAGCAATATGTCGTATTGAAATGCGCCTACCTCTCATGACAAATTTCTCCAAATCTTTTACGCTTTCATCTGTCACTGCACTTGTTCGGCGACTACTTTGTGAGTCATCATCAACGCTTTCCCAGCCAGCCTTGAAAAGAGCTGCCCATTTCTTCACTGTGGCATACGAAAGGGCATTGTCACCTAATGTTGCCACCAGCTCCTCATGAATTTCCTTTGGCTTATTCTTCTGTAGCACCATGAAACGGAAAACTGCACCTTATTGGACATCAATTGAAATAATCATTTTTTGGAGGTGCCAATTGGTAAATTTCAACTCTTTTTACAAATTTAGCAGAAGTACTTATTAACTAAAATTTCATGTACCTACAATAAAATAGATAAACCATTTATTAGACATGATTAATTCAACCTGGTACCCACTTTTTCATGGTCGGGCTACGAACTTATTGAACGCCCCTCGTATGAAGTCAAACACCCTGAATAATTTTATTGAAGCGCAGGTACATTCAAATCTGTAGTATATGAATGAAGTATGCCAAATTACGGCAACCAAAAGAAAAAGCAATAAATCAAATAGGGCCGTTGTGGTGTTAACAGTGACTATGCGCTCAGGGCACTAAAGCTCACTGCACTGTTTTTAATCATGGCTAAGAAAACTCAGTTTTACATTTCATCCTCCCCATCACTGCTATAGCTGAGTGCCAAACAAGACATCAGCGAACACCATTTCAAAAGTCGTTGGTTCAACTCTACAAGGGATATAAACCAAGTCCAACATCTGCGAAGCAGACGCTCTATCCATTACATCATCATGCCAATGATCAAATAGAAAACTGATAACTCCAACAAACTTTTGCCAAGTCCCCAAATCAGTTGCTTACCTGTTTTAAATCAAACTTCAATTCATCAGGTACATATATGTTCAAAAACAAATTTGCTTTTGGTCTGTGGAACAAGTCGATATGAGATGCATCTGAAATGAATCATCAACTAATTTAATTTTTAGAAAAATTTGCAAGGTTCACTTGAGACAACGTTTACCATTAATTTTCTAAAACCACATTTTGTTTTCAGAAATAAATTTGTTCGTGTAATGCATATTTTTGTCCTTCACACAAACAAGACTGCAGTGCTACCCATAGAACGGATTGCCCAGACCTGCATCAACGTTTACAACTTTCTGCTCGGTCTCTTGAACTAACATCATTTACAATAAATTTAATGCCCTTATGACATCTACCACGCAAAAAACATCACTATCAAGCACCTTTCTCAAGTGCACAGCAACTCATTCAGCAGGAGGTTGGAACACACAACCAGTCGCCATTAAATAGTAACTGGGCCAAAAATGCACGGGTTAATTAGGACCAATCATGCCAATAAGAAATTTGCTGATATAAAGATTACTCTTTAAAAATGGTTTCAGGACCACACTGTGGCTTGTTTTACATAAACAGTAATTTTACAATAAAAAAATGCATGCAGCCACGCTTTCATTCACACAATTGATAAAACTCTGTCACCAACATTGCAAATTATGCAGCAACCAAAATAAAATTGCCAGAAAAGCTATGCAATTAATTGCAAATAAAATTGCCAAAAACTACCATGCACAACAGTATTGATTTTTGACAACTTGTCCATTTACTGAACTTTGAGTGCGGCCAAGTTTTAACTTGATTAAGTTACTAGAAATAAGATCAGGCAATTATTTTTGTCCAAAGGCAAAATATAGTGGTTTTGACCCAAAGTGTGTTAGGAAATGTTGCTACGTTACTTAAAAAGTATACTTGCTGTTGCTTTAAAACTTGTTCTTTGACATAGTTTATATATGCTAAAATATATCGACAAAAAGCTCACCAACAAAAAACAATGATTCACGCACACAGCAGCCAATACTTACCATTCCATGACACTGGGGCCTCTGCAGGAAGGCCTAACAAGTAGCCGATCACGGACGAAACATCAGAGGTTTTAATTGAAGATGCTTTACCAGCGAGTGCAATACTTTTTGGAAGCGAGGTAATGTACAATGTGGAGGATCCAAAAGCCAAAAAACCTTTAGAAAAAAAAAACAAAAAAAACTTAGTGTTCATGAACAGCATGCATGGCAATATACGGAATTTGATATAGAACACAAGAAAAATTTGTTTGTAGGTCTATCCTGCTTTGTCATTGAACCATTGTGTGCATTGTGCAACCAATATGTTTGGGAAACTCAATTTATCTTGAAGACTTGCCAACAAAATGAAAATATGGTATCATAACCTAGTCTAGCCTGAATTATAGCCAAAAACTGTTCACGCAACATGAAAAATGGCAGATATGCAAAAAAGTCATTTTATAATGTATCAAAATTTCTGCAACGACTATTTCTACATATAATGGAAGTCTTCCCTGGTGGATGATGGAAGTATAGGCATAAGTCACATTTTTGACAGAACTATACCATAGGTAACACAATCAGTATCAGGCTGACACCAGAGCAAACATGTTAAGCTACAGTGTACCATAAATATATATCTACCTGCAAAAAGTAAAATGCAAAATATAGACTTCATGTTTGGGAGGCCAATATCCATGAAAGCTGAATGTTGGTACAAGTTTTTTAAAAGCTGCACATGAACTGATGGATAGTCTTATACAAAATAGGAGAATACTCTTAACATTCTCTGTAAAATATGGATTAATATACCACTTATTATTTTGACTTGCAATGTAAACTAATATCAACAACATCAATTAAAACACGAAATCCCATGGAATTCTACTGAATAGCCATAATCAAAATTCCAATCTTAACTCTCTAACCCAAATCAATACTAACCCTATTTATAAACACTGTCAGCTCCAAAAATTTTCCTGCTTTTTTAGTACCCAATTTCATAAAACACTTTCCTCGGTTTTCATTGTTTTAGTTTCTTCTCAACAAAATACTGTACAACAAACAATTATATAACATAAAGATACCAGAGTTAAGGTTGCAGGTAACATCAAAAATGACAAAAACTAAACTAACTCGTCAAACATTAGAGGAATTGAGACTTTGGAAGACAGCAAAATTACCTTTAAGTCTTTGAGGCACAGTCAATCATTTTTTTTATTTACATGAGCAGTGGTGCAAAGTACATGAGCAAATTGCTAAAAGCCAGCACATTGTTTAGACCTTAAACAGACCCATGACAATTTGCACTACAATGGCTCTACCACCTGTCTGTTAAAGATGGAGGCATCCTGTTAAACTACCTTGTTTAAAGACACAGCAAGTGAACTTGCTGGCTTGTTCTGCACCATTCTTCTTGTGCTGAGCACCAAGCTGGGAAGCTGTGAATACTATTTTTTTAAGTCTTTCAGTATGACTCAACAAGGGAAGTAAACCCCAGGTTTGCCGACTGCAAAGTAGATGCTTTAATCACTGCGCAATCATGCCAGTTGTCACTCATAAGACAGAAAAGAAAAAAATAATTAAGCCTAGTGATAGGGTGTCAACAAAAGCTATTTACTTTTGATTGAGCATGTCATTTTGAGTAATCATATTGCAGTTCTGCACCAAATCACATTCGGCATATAACCAGTGATGGCTGTGATACTTGAAATGCATTTTAAATTGATATTGACAAATGATACTTTTTAACATGCTAGTTCAATACCAACACTTGATACATTATTGTCAATTAAATTTGATATCGATATTGATACAATAGTGTTGATACTTTTTAGTTTTTTGTATAAGTGGCCAAACTAATCGTATATGTTTGGTGGCACCTCTAGGCTACTTGAATAACAGAAAGGCTGGCAAGCCTATCATTAAAGTCCACAGCAGCCAAAGTTTACCAAATAAAAAATATCAAGTTTCATTCAAAAGCTATTTCAAAGATGGTTCATGTTATTGACAATTCAATAGCGATGGAAAAACCAATTGCACAACTTATTTGGACTTTCATTATCCTGATTACATGGACTCATGTTCCAATTGAGTACCTTTGGCTCAGCTTCCCTCCTCCAAACCACAGAGCCCCTAGGTTGCAGACTGTCAGATGGAGAATCTCTTCTCTATCAAGTAGCTTTGCCATCAATTAAAGGTTGATTATGACTGGTTGCATAGCTATAAATAATTCATTTGATTTAACTGTCATAATTAAAAAATGCACAATGTTATCTACTGATGATTCAAAAGACGCTTTTGCCAAAGTGCAAACATATTGCCCAGTATCCATGTTGCAGATATAAGTTCAGCTTCTGCATTGTAAACATTATTTGCAGGAAATAGCCACTCAATGATAAAGCTGCTAAATAGCCTACTTTACATCTTTTCAGGGACTTGCTAAAGGTCTAGCATGCACTTATAGCCTGCAACAATTTCAAAATCAAATATTGATAGTTCCTTCCATGCTGTGGAAAAGCACATAGGCTTTATAAAATCAAGAGTAAAGATTGACTTTGTTCTGATTACAGCACATGAAGCTTCACAAAATGAAATAAATTATACACCTCACCTAGCTAAGCAATGCCGATCTCAGCCTGAAAACTAATTTATGATATGAACACCAGCAAAGCTAGTTAATACAAAAATTTGAACCATTACTATTGTAAGTTAGCAATATCATACTAGGGGAAAGCTGGTTAATTAGATACAGAGGATTAATTAGTGCACTGATATCTTTAAGGTATTCAATTGTTTCACTACTTAATGCAATCTCAACAACATTTTCTTTTGCTCATTCAGGAGGCCATGTTTTAGTGGAGTTGCTGTAAAAGGACTGTTGCCATTCAAATTAACATTCACGGTTCTGTGAAAACAAAGAGCAACCACAAAATACAAACCACTATTCAAAAGCAATATCAATCAACTTGCAAACTTGTTTATTTAGTAACGTCTAGCTATTTGAACTTAATCATCAAGTTACATTTAAACAAACTTGATCGCAAGACACCACAGGGCATTAATAAGTATGCATTGCAATAAAATGATAGAGATTTCATGCTGCACATGCTTAAAGTTCATGGAACGCCTTATCTTGCAGAACCCAGGCATATTAATATTTAATCCTAAAACTGGTCTAATGTAGTGTAGGCTACACAGCTTGCTTCACCTAAATCAAACAGCAAATAATCAAGAAAGCTTTCTCACCAAATGCAAACATTTAGTTAGTGACATTTATGAAAAAATTGAGTTTTATTTGATTTTAGCATTTCTAAGTTTAATGATTTTTTTTTACAAAAAATTGTTTTTGAATAAATTCATAGGGATAAGAGCTTAACATACCAGTAGCTAAGATTGTTTATTGCATTTAATCATTCAGGCTCAGCTGACTTATCAAAATGATAAAAACCTATATGCTTTTTCAAAAATATTGCTGTTGAATCAGCCCTCTACTAAAGTTGTCTTCAGAGTGCTACTAAAAGCTATCACACCCAATTAACGTGTGTTGTGAAAAATAATACAACTCACTCACAGCTGATGATCAAAGTGCTGCAATTGCAGCATGTAAGAACAAATATAACCGGCAAGTTTGATCAAGGACCAAAACCACCAAAAAGTAATAACAACTGAAAAGGTCTAACTGCAAAGGAGTAAAGTGCATTACTGCTTTCATTACATTTGCTCACTTGGCAGCCAATTTAAGCAGTATCAAATAAATTGAAAGTATGTAACACAGGAATATGAAATGAATCAATACCAATACTCAACACTTATCAGTATTGATAATTCAATACTGATACAAAAATATCGAGCGAAACTACCGCTGATACATGCACCTAAATACTGCCCATCTCTGCCTATAATCAAAAAACAACTACAAAACAATAAGTCTTCATTGTTTTTTCACTTGCGCACTATACTGTAACTTGTAATTTACCTCTATGTTGTAGTATCAGTTTTCAATTTCGTATTAAATATACTCACAGATCAATCAATAAACGTTCAAAAGTAAATCTCTAAAGCAACAACCTGTTTTGTTGATGAAAGCCTAGTTTACATTTTAAGGTCAGCAAAAACTTAAAATCATTCAGTGCTTTTAACACAAACTATACGCTAGATATTGAGAAGCAAGCTGGAATGTACAATCAGAATGACTAAGCCATAGTCATAGCTTAACTAATTTGAATCATGCTTATTTTATTCACCACTATTTTTAGCCTAGGACCACAAAAATGCAAAAACGGTTGACCCGAAAACACCAAATGACATCACATGACAATAATCTATGGAAATCGCACAACTACAATTATTTCACATGACAATGGGGAAAATATAACATATTACCAAGAAAATGTTGAAAAAAGGTCTGTTATTATTAAACCGGAACAAAGTCAGCTTAGACATTTATTTGCCATAAGAAAAATTATTTTCGAAAACCCATCTTCAGTTTTTTATCAAAAAAATTAGTTTTTTGGGGGCAAATAAATGTCTAAGCTGACTTCATTACTGTTTATAAATATTGAAGAGGGGTCTGCTATAGCAAATTTACTGATATGGAGTAAACATTTACTGATATGGAATAATATCGCTTGAATAGTCTATCCTGCTAGGATTTCATCACTGTTTACCAATTTTCATTGTTATCAAATTCTCCAAAAAAATGTTTTTTGACAACTCATCAAAGTATCGAATCAAAGGCATCTGGCTAAAACATCTTTAAAAATACGAAATAATAGCTTATTCAGCTCAAAGAAACGGACAGATTTAAAAACATCAAAATAACTTTATCTTCTTTGAGTCAGCAGTAGACATTTTGGTAAAACAAATGCAACTTGGTAGTTCTCACCTAATCTGCTTTGTGTCAAAAACCTTATCATGAGGTCACGTTGGAATCATCTCTTATAGTATTAAGAGGAATAGAGAAAAATTAGTCGATTTTGCAGTGTAGCCTTCCATTAAATCTATATTGGCGAAAATTTACAAAAAATATTTTTAGCTATCATTTTTTATTAAAGGCGAGAGGACCTTGTACGTAAGGGTAGCCATGCGACGAAGCCCAAAAACTATTTCCTCCTCCCAAGTTTAGTTTACCATATTCTCGAATAAAGAGCACTTGGTTAAGAATGAAGCCGGTGCAATCAAACTGAACCAATTTTCTTTATCCAGGTAGTTATACTGAGAAGAGCCTTGGAATTAGACAACAATATTAAGCCAAAACAGCTTGAAACTTCCGGACCTCATAATGTTGGTGCAGCCGTGCGTTTAAATCTTACAATAACTGTATGATTTTAGTGTTCTCAAGAAAACCAGTAGGGATTTTCTTGCTTTGGTTGCACTGCTTGTTGTAGATATGCTCTGCACCACCAATTCTGGCCACTTCGAAGCGGTTCTAAACAAAGAGATTTCTCAGTTCAGGTCAAACCGACAATAATTTTTTACAACAATGAAGCATAAAGCATAAAATCCAACTCAAATATCTAAATTTACTGTAATTTATGGCCAAGCTATTGTGGCAATCTACCTTGGTCTAGAGAGACATGCTTTCCCACGGGCTAGGTGGGATCCAGAAATGAATCCGTAAAACACGTGAAATTTAAACTATTTTATTCATCACAAAACTTGACGTATGCTTCCTCTGAAAACGATAAGCCTATACAAATCTTCCCATGTATTTCTGAAGTTGAAAATAATAAATTAATACACGCAATGAGTGATTCAAATCCTCAACCTGTGGACAAAATCTCCGACACTTTGCCACTCTGTCAACCGGTCTTGGCGAACACCTGGAGAATTTCTAAAAATAACTGAGATGCAGCTTGTAAACATTATGATTTATGCACTCCCTTTGTAGCCATCCGATGCAGAATATTAGCCAATCCTATCTTGTATTCTGTTGGACCCTTAGACCCAAAGTTACAATCGTAGAAGCTCTAAGAATTATAATGACCGCAAGCTTTCCGCCAAGTGGAAACTGGAAAGACAATCCCCCATGAAAAATTGGTTTTACTCCCCAAATGTATTAAGTTGTTTTTCAAGTGCTCTTTTACGAACAGAAAAGGCTGAAAGTAGTCTAAACAGACAATATTCAAAATTCAACCAACATCGATTTTACGTTTTAATCTAACAGATTGTACAATGAAAAATGTTAATAACGGGCCTCTTTAGACAAATTGTGAAGAACTTTAACTTAAGCGTTGCTATGAATTGCAGTTTGATACAACAAAAATGCCTTGGCAACGTATTCACTTGTTGTACAATTGCTTTGATTGCACTGTATTTGCAACTTTGCTTGTAAATATTATAACAACATTTGAAAGATTGTGGGTTCCAAGCAAGTCAAATACTATCTTACTGTTACAATTCAGCCGCAATCATGGCTGGCCAGAATGGGAATTACTACAAGAGAATTAACTGAACAATATTCTAAATTTACATGTTATTTAAACCAGCAATGTCCAACCGAAATGCCATACTGGGCCAAAAATTGTACCATTCTTTTAATGAGGGCCGCACTTTGAATAACCTATAATTAAACAGTATGAAGTTCAACTCAATTTTTATGTGATAGAAAGAGTCAACGGCAAACTCTCAAGCAATAATATACAGACAAAAAATAATAAACAAGAATCACCAATTTATTTCCTCAATTAATGTGAAACTTGTTTTTGAATGTTATTGCTCATCTTTCTAATATCAACGGGCAATTTGGATACTGCACAGCGTAACTGGTTTGTCATGTTTTCATCCGTCAGCTTATTTTGATTCTTCGATTTGACAATCTTCAATTTTGAGAAGAAAGATTCGCACAAATATGTTGTTCCTATTGCCGCTGCAATATGCATTGCCATTTGCTTCAGGATGGGGAACTTATCTTCATGGATATACTCATTATAAAATTTAAGTTTTTCACTTCTTTGAAACAAGTGTTTCAACTCCATATTTGATTGAAGATCAATCAATTCAAGTTGCAGATACTCTGGAGCCTTTTCTACCTGAATGTCAAATGGGCACATAAAAATTTTGATCAAATTGTCAAATTTTTGTAGGTAAGCAAATCTCTCTTGAAATGCTTTCAATAATTTTTTGATTTCGTTGGCATATTTACAAAAATCTTTGCTATCACTCTTGAAGCTATTTAATAGTGGAAAGTGAAATGCATTTTTCGATTTAAGTTGACTTTCGTAAAGTTTAAGTTTTGTGACAAATGCTTGTATATCTTCATAACAGTCTGTAATCAGTTTGCTTTCACCTTGAAGTTTCTGATTGAGTTCATTTAATTTTTTCGTGATGTCAGTAAGAAAACATAAATCTAGAAGCCATTGGTCATCATCGAGTTTAGGAACATCGTAAACCTTTTCTTTCATGAAATTTTTAATTTCCTGCTTTAAGTTCCAGAATCTTTCTAAGCATTTCCCACAACTCAGCCACCGAATCTTCGCGTAGAAAAGCACATCACTGTACTCTGACTCCAGTTCGTAAAGATACTCTTGAAACTGACGATAATTCAGCGAGTTGTTTTTTATCGAGTTGACAGCTTTAACTACAACTGTCATAACATGGGACATATTTATTACTTGGGCACACAAGTTTTCCAGGTGTAAAAAGCAATGACAAAGAAACATTTCTTTTCCAGAGCTGAAACATCCTTCCAAAGCTTCTATATGTCTGAGAATCAAAGTAACTGCTCCAACATTTTTTCCAATCATTGAGGGTGCTTCATCTGTTGCGATGCCAATAAGATTTTTCAAATCTAGTTGATGATCTTCCATACATTTTATCACAGCATCTTTGATGTCTCTACCCGTAGTCGTGTTTTTTAAGCTTACAACATCGAGGAATTCTTCGGTCCCTTTCATTTGACTGTCAATTCCTCTGATAAACACAACAAGTTGAGATGTATCAACGATATCCGTTGTTTTGTCGAAAGCCAGTGAGAAATAGATAAACGTTTTTAAAGTTGTTTCTAGCGTCTCACAAATTTCATTTGATATGACATGAATTCTTCGTGACACAGTTTGACGTGAGAGACTGATTTGACTGAAATCTTTAACTTTTTTTGGTGCAATTTCTTCAGCTGCAGCAAGAAGGCATTCTTTTATATACTCACCATCCGTAAAAGGTTTCATTTTCTTTGCAATAATATGAGATATGCGCATACTAGCATTTACAACTGCAGTTGCTTCACCTGTAGGCCTTTGAAACACATTTTGCTGAGCGTTTAACCCGGCTTTGAGTAACTGCAGCTTGGCTTTTCGTTTACCAACACTAAGTTCGTTAATTTTATCATGTTTTTGCTCGTAGTGTCGTTTCAGATTATAAGATTTTATGCTTGAAATACATTTACGGCATATTAAGCATATAGCTTTGTCCTTAACTTGAATAAAAAAGTACAAGTCTTCCCACTCTTTCTGAAACTGTCGATTTTCATCTTCAAGCTTTCTCTTCAACTTTAGAGACATACAGTTAATGTGTTTCTATACTTTATTCTCAGTAAACTCTTTAGCTTAAACTACGGAAAGCGTTTGATCCATAATCAAAATGATAACAACGATTTGGCACCTCTATTCACTCCCTAACTATGATGTCATAGGCAAGCTATGAGTCAATGGAATGCGGCTGCAGGGCTCTACAAAAGCGCTTTAGCAAAACAAGAAATTGGCAAACCAAGTCAGTCGTTCTTGAATAAAATCGGTCTGTTTTATTCAATTCTCATCGGCCAGAGTTTTTCTGAAAATGTTTGCTGGTTATCAAAATTAAGTACTAATTGTCATTATACGGTACATACATAAAAACGAAAACGTTCAACTGGGCCGCACAAAATCTTCAACTGGGCCGCATGCGGCCCGGGGGCCGCGGGTTGGACATAGCTGATTAAAACAATCAGCTTTATCTACTAATCGTCTGCGCCGTCGCCAAACTGAAGATGATTATTCAGAAAAACCTGGAATGTATGAAAAAAGCCGCGCAGTTAAGTTATGCGTTCAATTTTATATCAGTTAGGCTTATACCAAGATGAGAGGTTGAAGTAAATGCTGGAACACCGTTGCAGCGGGTAGTAGCACATGATTGATTTGATGGAATCATGTGATGGTGTGGTGTATCACTCAGAGACTTGAGTTAAAGCTGATCGTTTACTAACAATTGTTCGCAAAAAGAAATTTAATTTTAATTTGCATAGTCTACAGTGCGGCAAAATCTGATCATATTGCTATTTGCAGATTTGCAGTTGCCAAGACGTGAAACACACATTTTGTCGAAGTACGGTTGATGACAAACATTGTGCAAGCTTCGTAACAGATGAAGGAGGACGGTGGGATAACTTGCAATGACGTTTGACATACAGCCTGATTCAGCTGCATAATGGCGCTCCGTTGCACTGCGACGTTTGAAAGATTGTTTTTAGATTGATATCCATCACTGGTCACGATGTTTAGACATCTGAACAAAAATTGGAAAGTGCAGAACACCTGCAATGCGTGGCATAATTGACAATTATAGCTCGGCAGAATTTCAAAAACGATTTGGCGAGAAAAATACTAGAGCGAAACAAAAGTGTGTAAAGGCGTAAATGGAGGGAAGCACAAAAGCCTGGGATCCCCACTTTTCTTGAACCTGCTCTAAAATTGAAGGTGCTTTCAGGAAAAACGGCTAAAAATAATCGATCTCTAAAAAAAGTCATCAAATCGACCAAGGTGGAGGTTTGAAAATCGATCTCTAAAAACAAATCAAAAACATTAAGGAATAACTTTACAAACTTGCGCTTAAAAAGTTAAAAAGGTCATTAAACCAAATTGAAAAACAAAAACACAAAAAGATATTTTTGGCTTTGTTCAAAATTTTCTTCTGACTGCGTATATGCACATGTAATGTTAATGTTGAGCATACGGCAATTAAATGTCAATATTTTAAAGGTTGTAAAAGCTAATGCAATTTGCCTCTAAATGACATGAAAGCATTGCAAAATCAATGTAAGGTTGCAGAACTAATTTTTGCTACGGCACTTCAGTGCATCGGTGACTTTTTTGCTTTTATGTGCACATTTAGAGTTGCTTTGATCTCCATCAGTAGGTAAAGCTACATTTGATGCAAGCACAGTAACCTCGTTTCTTATTGACGCTTGTAGCTTATGTTATTGGTAAATCCATAGGTTACTCTATGGTGGTTCTACCACTTACGAATTCTGTGACTTGTGGCGCATCCATGCAATAGGAAACAACGTACAGAATTTGCATTTTCAAATTAACTTAATTCTGTTACCAGTAGTAGGCTTCCACATGCTGCTCATACATATCTGTTTTTATCGAAAATTTATTTGGAAAGAAAGAGGTTTTAGCCTAGAACGTGAAAAACGCATAATTTTCAATTTCGCGGTCTGTAGAGAAAGAAAAATGCTGTCCCCATCGGTCTTCTTCTCTCTCTCTGGTGAAGAGTTTTGACGAGGAGCCTGAAAGACCCCCTTTTCATAAAAATTTTCTCCGGAATATCAAAAAAGACGTTTTCATTAAGAGACACTAAGAATGTCCTCTAACTCTTTGAAAACATTTTTTAAAGATTTTTAACGAAATAAGCCCCAAAATGTGAAAAGTTGTTTTTACATATTCATTAGTGCGTTTGAGCACCAAACATTCCCTACACACACACAACTTTCGTTTTTTAGAACTAAACGGTGCAGAAACTGTTCCGCTCAATAAAAAAGTCCGGACACCACAAATGTATATACGGAGCTGTATATAATGCAAATAAAATGAAATAACTGTCCTTAACAATATTTTTAATGTATTTACAGAATTGAGAAAACTTGTTCATTTGGTCCATGATCTCACTATGTGAAACAAAGCCCTGGAGATCTAGTCTTTCTTTATTACCGCCTGCAATCATATATTGAATATTTCTGGCAGAAGACCAGGCGCTCGTTGTTTCATTTCATTTATTGTCCGTCTGGAATCAAATTACACTGCTTGGATAAAAATGATATCCTGATTAGCGAGGTCCGGATAAAAGAGGGTTGAGTGTACAAATTTCTTGGCTGGCGTATGCTGATTATGCCACATTCACTTTGGAAACTTTTTTCTATTGTCACAATCTTCTAGTCAGGCATGACTTGAAAATTAATGGACTTCTGAGATTTCATAGTCTCTCAGTGGAATGCATGCAAGTAGGGGGTCATGCAACAACATCAATAGCTTGATCGATTGTTCACGCGCTCAAATCCTGCCATAACTAGTTGGCTACGTTGGTCTACGCACTTGCTTCTTTGATATTGCAGTAGGTTTGATTAAAAATGTGGCACATGAGAAAAGTATCCAAAACTTTTTTGACAACTAGGCTAATCAGCGCCTGAACAGCTTCAGTTTGAGTGGACTGAAGCACTTTAAGGAATGTTTTTTGGAAAATGGGTGACCAAACCACATTTTAGGGCCATTACGAGTTTATACAAGGGCTTTTATGAAGTTACTAAAACAATCTCGAGCACGTAGAATTTTTCAATGCTCTGCTAATTTTTGAGATAGGTTGAGACTTTTTGGCACTCTTTCTAGAGTTCTCACAAGAAAGAGCACAGGCATTGTGAAGGAAGCATTTTTTGTTATTCGAACGTATTTTTTTGCCATAAAAAAGTTGAAATATCAAAATTTAAATATCATGTATATTTTCATTGATTTTACTCAATTTAAAGCCAAGAAAGCACGCTTGGCACACTTGTAAACTATTATACTTATAACCAACGACGAGACTTTCAAGGTGTATACCGTGTTTTTGCATCAAAAATATTAAAACCGCATATGGTGTTTGTGGATCAAAAATACTAAACGTATATGGTGTTTGTAGATCAAAAATGTTAAACGTATATGGTGTTTGTGGATCAAAAATATTAAACGTATATGGTGTTTGTAGATCAAAGATATTAAACGTGCATGGTGTTTGTAGATCTCGCAAAGGCTTTGGATCGTGTTTCAAGGGCAGTACTTTGGTAGGCACTGAGAAGAAATGAAGTTGTGGAGAAAGCAATCAAGGAAATGTACTTGAATATAAAAATATCCGTGAAAGTAGAAAGCATCAGATTGGAATCGTTTGACGTAAAATTTAGAGTACAACAAAGATCGGCACTAAGTCCTGTTTTGTTTGCGATGGTAATCGATGAGTTGAAAAAAGATATCAGAGAAAGTGTCGTGAAGGAGCTTCTTTTTGTAGTTTACTTGATAGTACTTAGAGATAGTTGAGAGGAAATGAAATCGTGATATTGTCGATAGAAGAGAGCATTAAGAGACAAAGGTCTAAAAGTGAACGTAAACAAGACCAAGGCTTTCCACAAAAATGGAAAAACTCTGAGGGCATGTTTGCAAGTACCCGTGTTCTGTATGTGAAAAAGGAGTGGGAAGGAACTCCATAAAGTGAACAAAATATGAAAACTGAGTCCACAAGCGATGCTTTGCAATTCGAGGAAGCATAACAAAAACAATAAAATTCACATGCAATAGATGCCAGGGTCTATTGCATAAAAACGTGGACGAAAGAATAACACTGGATGGCAATGACATAGAAACTTTACTCTTATACATGCACAGATGTACGGTCTTTGCTTCGATTAACTTTCATTTTTCTTTTTTCTGATGTACAGTATCTTTCCAGCATTCATATTTTGTCTCCATCTATTCCCTGCTCTCTTTATATAAAACAATGCCATCTCCAAACATCATGATCCATAGAGATTCTTCTCTAATTCCATTCTTCAACCTAAAAATGGGTTCAATGACAATCCTTGATGTAGTTCAACCTTCACGTTAAACCATTTCTTCAACCATACTGCACATCTCTCAGTAGTCCCCAATCTTTGTTGTTGTATCACATTCAAATACTTCTCCGTCATCCCAGATTTCCTCATACATTATCACAACTCTTCACTTGGCACGGTATCATACTCATTTTCCAAGTTCATGAAAATTCTATGCAGCTCTTTTTGTCCGTTTTTGTAAATTTCCGTTAGCATTCTCAAAACAAACAATACGTCCATTGCACTTTTTCCTAACATAAAACCATATTGGTACTCACAGATCTTCACTTCATCTCTCAGTCTTCTTTCTAAAACTCTTTTCCAAATCTTCGTGGTGAGGCTCACCAGCTTTATTACCTTATAATTACTGCAATTGTGGTCAATAACCTGATTTTTGGTAATTGATATCAACGTTCTCTTTCTCTGCTCTTGCGGCAGCTTTTCACATTCTAACATTTTATTGCACGTCTTGAATAATGGGTTTACTGCCAAACACTGCAAACACTTCCAAGCTTCGACTGGTATATTATGAATACTCACGAGCATTTCCATTTTTCATCTTTGTATCGCCGTACATTCTTCTTTTCCATTGATTCTTTTCACATCGAGGGATACATTCTCCATCCCACACAGTCTTTTGTCGATTTTATTTTTATGTTCATGTGTTTATTAAAGAAGCTATACTTTTCATTGTCTTTCTTCTTTTGTTAGCACATCATTCTCGGCACGCTTAGTGGTCCAAATATGTTGCACATCTTTTCCAGCTTAATTGCTAATCGCTGTTGATCACTTTGTTTGGCTAATCGATGAAAGATTTTTCTCTTTTCTTTGCATTTTGACTTCGTGTACAAATTTTCATACGCTTTTCCTACGCTTTTTCATACGCTTTTACTGCTACTGTCTTTTTTTGCTTATCGCTTTGACAGCTTTCACGCAATGCTGTTGTTTTCATTCCTCAATCTATGCAAACTCATTTTTTATAGCCTTTTTTTGTTGAATACTTTCTTGTATTCCCCTATTCCACTACCATGTTTCCTTATTCCTATTCCTCTTTCCTATTGTCACACCAAGTATATTTTTGGCCACATCTCTCACCATTTTACCGCAGTATTCTAGTCTTCTTTACCTTGTAAAATTTTTTTTTCTTCGAACTACACACAATAGTTTTTTCCCGTTCAATTTTCATCTTCCCCGTTCTGATTTTAAGGAGATTACCAAATCTCTTTTTTTTAATCTTCAAATTCAACTGACAAAATACTATCCGATGCTGCTTTACTATACATCAACGGTGGGCAAAGTGTGGCTTGCGAGCCGCATGTTTGCAGCTCTTTTTTGAACAACAATATCGCAACTTAACAGTGTACAATTGTTATTCATATGTGTTGTTACTCATAATAGTTAGTTTCATAGCTATCTAATTATAATAGCTTGTTTGGTATTTACCAAGGTAAGACGCCATTAATTCTTAATAAACTGTTATGCACAGTTGGAATTAGATCAAGAGAGGATTTTTAAGAACAAGAGATACTAAGTCGGATTATAGCGTGGAAATCATTCATTCGTTCATTGTAAGCATTGCAGTGCGAAGTGTGAAGTAGAACTGTAGGTCAGACTCAGAAGTGTACTGTAGATTTAATTTACAGTTTTGTGCTATTTCAAACAGTCAGTTAACTATACTGAAGTCGAAGTCCCAAGTGTATTAAATGCACTGCGAAACGAAGTAAGATGACATCAGCGAATACAAAGAAACCAAAATATGAAGAGTGAAACAGAGCTTTTAATGTAGAGTGGGAAGCAGATTATGCATTTACTGTTCATGAAAATAAACCTTTGTGCCTAATTTGCCATAAGTTGCTCGGTCTAAACAAAGCCAGTAATGTAAAACGCCATCATGAAACGAATCACAAAAACTTTTCCAGCACGTTTCCGCCAAAATCGGAAGAAAAAGCAACTTAACTGAGTTAAAATCTGCGCTAGCAAGTCAGCAGCGGTTCATGAAAGTATTCAGTAAGGAATCTGATGCGACGACTGAAGCTTCTTTTCTTATGTCTTGGAACATTGCTCGTTCTAAACACCTATATTCTGATGGTGAATTGGTGAAGAAAAATACAACTGATGTGATCGCTGTGTTGGATCCCAACAACAAAAAGCTTCAGCGCTTAATAGCGCAAATGCCGTGTTCGCGCCGAACTACACAAAGACGCATTTTTCAGATAAGTGCAGATATTGCAGTTACAATGCAAAGCGACTTGAAAAGTTCCCTTTCATTTAGTATTGCTATTGATGAATCAACAGACTTAAAAGAAAATCCCCAATTGGCGATATTTGTTCGGTATGTTTCATCTGATCTTACAATCATAGAAGAGTTGTTGGACTTGGTGGCAATAAAAGAAACAACTCGTGGAGTTGACATTGAAAATGCACTCTACGAAGCGTAACAAGATTTCATGTGCCTCTTAATAAACTTTCAGTGTTGCGACTGATGGTGCACCAGCAATGGTGGGTAAACGTGTCGGATTAATTGGACTTACGAAGTGCGACCTTAACTTTCCAGAGTACCTCCCAATACATTGCATCATCCATCGTGAGCATCTGCAGCAAAACACTTTTGGTATGAAGATGTCATAAAAACTGTCCTTGAAAAAGTAAATTTTATACGCGTGAATGGGAAAAACCACACGCAATTCCGTAACTTTGTAGAAGAGCTGGAGTTAGAAAATGCGCCAAGTGATGTTTCTTTATACTGCGTTGTAAGATTGCTGTCAACAAGTAATGTACTGAGTAGGTTTGTGGATTTGTTGAAGCCTATCAATCTTTTTCTTGACGAAACGAGAAAATGTTATCCTCACCTAAAAAATAATGCTTGAATACAAGACCTAATGTTTCTCACTGATATAATGAAGCATCTACAAATTCTCACTTTAGCACTCCAAGGTACTAAAAAGATCATATCAGACCTTGCTTAAACCGTCTTTAGCTTCCAGAACAAAATTAAAGTTTTTCAAGAGATGTAATGTCAAAAACTTTCCGTCCTTTTTGCAACCTCAAAATGAGAGTGAATGCATTTACAGAAGTAATAACAGACCACAGAGTGGAAGAATATAAAGATAAATTGCAAGGACTGCTAAAAGAGTTTCAAGCGAGATTTGACGATTTGCAGGAGCATAAGCCATGCTTTACGTTCCTTGTAAATCCATTCGACATCGATGTAATCAATGATGGCTGTCTAGTTTGTAAACCTTTCATCACAAACGTGTCTGCAACAAAAATGAAACTGACCGAGTTGCAAGATCCGGCTCTAAAATTTTTTTGTAAGTGCCACTCTACATTGGAGTTGTGGCAACAGGTTACGGAACTTAAAAAGAACAGTGCACGACTCCTTTCTGTGTTTAGCACTACATATTGCTGTGAATCTTTATTTTCTGTGATAAAATTTGCAAAATCAAAATATTGTTCAAGCCTAACAAATGAACACTTGAGCGAATTAATTCGCACCGCCTTGACATCATATCGCCCAGATTTTCAGAAGCTAGCTAATAGAATGGAAACCCACAGTTAATCAAATGCTGGTAAAATTGTGCAAAAACTGTGATATGGTGTATTGTTATGTTTGTTTCTACTAAATTGTTTTAAGTAAAGCTTGTTTTGTTTATTGTATTAGTATTAGTAGTTTAAACGAAATTTGTGGCTCGGCGGTAGTTCTACATTTCCGCATGTGGCTCTTCTAATAAAATCTTTGCCCACCTCTGCTATACACTATCCCCTCTGCTATACACTTTACAATTTTAGATCACTTTAAGATGTTTTCTTCTGCAGAAGAAAACCAGGGATATCTAGAACAACGGGATTGCTAACTCAATTTGGCTGTTGACATTAGGAGGGTTAGAAATATTGACAAAGTACATATATTCAATATACCCTAGATGAAGATGTAACAGACAAAATCCTTTCATAAAATTTTTAATTAAAACTGTTTCTCGCCCCAATTAAACTGCATGGCCTCCTTCTATTTGAATAAGCTGCTGGAGACCTACTGTTATAATTAGTGTCTTTTGTGTTCCAAACAATACTGAGAAAAAGGATCTAGGACAGCCATTTTCTATGAAGTTTTCTTTGTCTAGTTCCACAGGCTCGCGTGAGAATTTTGTAAATTTGCAGCACTATAAAACTGCGGCACTTAAGTCATTTGGCATTTTTCTCAAAGTCAAAATACGGATGAAGTGTAATCTCTGCTATAAAGTTGAATCGTTTTGGAGAGTCGCATACAGCCAGTAAGTGTATATATTATAAGCTATTGTAATTTATTGTAGTATTCAACAAGTGCTTCTCATAATTCTCTTATAATTATAATTATTTTCTGTCGTACTTTAATGCCGTCGCTATTCGCTACTTGATCTTTCTTTTCTTCTATGTTTTGTGCCCAATTTAAGTGTGAGGTTTAGCAGTTTGCTTATAATTGTTAAATTATTCCAGAAAACCTGTCGCAGTATCGACGCCATTCGTGTATGATCGATCGGATTTTTCGTCTCGGAATTACATTTGAATCAATCATCGAAAGTCCCCTTTGATACTGCGATTGAGTTTGCGCTGTGCGCTAAGAACTTTCCCCAAAACCGTGTGACTGGAATAGCAGCTGTCACACGAAAGTTTTTGACTATAGCTGAATTGCTATAGAAGACTTGAAACAGCTTATAATCTTTCTAACCCCATGAGTGTTTATTTTACACCTATAGTACGAGCCAGGGAGTCCCACTTTGATTCCTGAGTAGACCAAATTAATGATATCACCAATGCAGCAAAGCCTATGTTTGTGGCTGGATTAGGCGTCATAGCCCAGGCACCAAGTACCACAGTTAATCTGGGTAATACAACACACACTGCTTATTTCCATCAGTTCATTAAGCAATTATATCAATAAAAGTTTTTGCGAAAAAAAGTTTAAAGCAACCAACAATTTCAAATGCAACAAAGCATAACAAACTTTGTTGGGCCAGTATTTTAAACTTAACTTAACTAAGAAATATTTGGCAAGGTCATACAACTTTCAGGTTTACTCACACTTGAGAACTTAAGTTTGACGTTTAAGACTTTAAACAGCATGAAGCGACGCCTAAAAGATTCAACATTATGAAAGCCATGTCTCTCAAGCAGGCTTTTAGCCAACTCAGGTATGGCAGTCATCGACTGAATGCAGGCTGTAAACGTTTCCGTTTTAAGCCCTGGCTTTCCTGCTTGCCTCCATTTTTGAAATATCAATGTTGCTTCTTGCAAATATTTCACTTCTGTGTGTTCATGCTGCATACTTTGCATTGGCAAGTACATGTCATCCTTCTTTCTTTGATCTAAAGCAAGGAAAAGTAATTGTTATTTTGCGAGTGGTCAAGTTAACATGCATTGATGTGGTGTAATGTGCATCAGGGCTGATGTACTGTATAAGTATAGATATTCTTTTAATAACGTCAGACTGTTTTTCTTGATGTGCCTATGACTAAGGAACGTTACGCTCTATAAAATCAATATACGCTTTGGGAATGTCAACCAACAACTCATACAGCATATACTAAGTTGATAAAGCATAGGCTGTGTACCTTTGTAAGGTGCTTTGACAGATAAAATTTTCCAAATATTCAAAATGAAATTGAGGTATCGAGCAGTATCACCAAATTCTGGATGACCATTTGAATAAAACTGCAAGCCGCATACATTTGATTCATGAAACACACCTACAACATAAAAGTCAGATAGATTTTTGATACTTAAGAAAACAATTCATGAAAAGTAGCAACAAGATTTAAAAAGTACTTGCTACCACAGTAAAAAAAGTTTCAGTAAGCTTAAGGAGTTCATAAAATTCCCAAGTTCTAAACCAAAAAGGATCTAAGTGCATTCATATTGCATCTTAGATCCTTTTAGATTTTCACAAACCTTCTATATCAAGAAACTGAATAATCACTTCCATTAGACTTTTTAGTGTCCGGAGTGGTTTGCAGGACCCATCTTCACATCTCAAACAGGGCACATTACCTGCTTTCACAAAAGTGTTGCACCAACGCCAGTCTGTTGGCAACACTGCGTCAGATCTGGCTGACCTGGGTATGAACTGAACCCTCATCTCCCACGTCGAAGTTAGTAAAGGCAATCACAACACTAACTTCGCTTTCATATAATTGATAATTAAAGAAAAAATTTTACCAAGGGCATGTTGCAGTGGCGTCTGCGCAATGCTGCTTGGGTTGAGGGACACTTTTTTAAGAGCATGAGAAACTTTTAGAGTTTTTCCTTCTTCTATTTGATATAGCTGTTTCAAATGAGCAAACTGAGCAATGCATTTGTCTCCAAGTATGTGCTCATGTCCAAGCGTTGGTGGCTGCATTTGACGTTTATTCACAAAGTTGTTGTACAAGTTTTTGAAGTTGTGTGTAAAATCAAAAATAAGGAAAAGACGTTCTCCTGGTATAAATGGATACTGGATGCTTGAACATAGCTCACCATGGCAAAGATCAACAAAAAGTTTCCTATAAAATAATGTAAATATGAGAGTGAAATGGAATTAGCAATGCACATCTTTGCTGTATGTATTACTACTATTAAGCTGATGTAGAATGGAATATCACATGAATTGTTATGACAATCAACTATTACTTTACACACGTTCATGAATTTATAAATTTGTTGTGCGGTTTTAAATTACAGTAGATTATAAATGTTGCTATACTTCAGCATATTGGCTGAGTTTAGATGGTTGAGTGGGTAGAGCATCTGCCTCTGTAGCGATACACACCGGGTTCGGGAAGGTTGGGGCAAACCAAAAACGTTTCAAAATTGGTATTCAAAAGCTTCCCAGCTTGGCGCTCAGCAATTAAATGGGCTACGTGGAAATGCTACTATCTTCTGTCACAGATACATAACCACTTGGTAAAGATTCTTGATTTATTTTTTCTTTAAATTCGGAGAGATTTGCAATTTTTTCACTGTACAACAACAAATCCGCTTATTTTTTTCAATTAAAAATTTTCATTCATCAATCTAGCATCTGATGTACTTGATGTTGTTGGACGGGGTGCAGATGAATTCAAAAAAAGATAGTGTGAGAGCGATGGAAAAATATGAGAAACTGCAGTTGATTTTAAGCGAGATCTCTGAAGACGCGGGTTTGTGCATGCCTGCTTACCTGCTTCTCTTTTATCAATGGACTCTGTAATAAAATCACTTTCATCAAAATGATGAGCGCATACACTATGGTTTTGAGTAACACTCCAGTTTTTACGGGGTATCGCTTTGATTCACTTTTGTCGTATTGTTTCATTTCTTGAAAGTCTAAATAATGCAACCGTATCAGATTTTTTGACAGATTTATAGCCAGCCTTAAACTCAGGAACACAGCAGGAGTTAACCATTATATCACATTATACAATAACAGAATAAGCAACAAATAATTCTGCAACAAAATACTAGTAAGCATAACCAATTGATAAGACTTTGTTGATTGATAACAGGGTAGAGTAATTGGCTTACCAACTACTATTTGGCTATTTGGTGGATTAAGCCATCAGTACATTATAACATTTCAGTCATTCAGAGATTGCATTTTTATTTAATCATTAGGCTGCAGTATCTTTACAATCACTGAAACAAGCAATGGTCAGTAAAAACATGACAAAGATGCCAAACATATGACAATAGGCCTAGATGTTACCGTTACCAATTCTTTGGAGAACTTATTGACAATGCGCTCTCTTTCAACTTATAGATGCAACAAATCTTTTTATTGGTTTTAGATTAGTAGAGGAGATATGAAAGGTGTCAACATACTACAAAAAGTTAACT
Organism: Trididemnum clinides; assembly: GCA_963675345.1. Taxonomy (NCBI): domain Eukaryota; kingdom Metazoa; phylum Chordata; class Ascidiacea; order Aplousobranchia; family Didemnidae; genus Trididemnum; species Trididemnum clinides. Next base: position 17,557,062 of record OY776305.1, read on the forward strand.
CACAATCCAACCTGCCTCTGTGCTAATTCAACCTAACCCCAACATCAAAGCCTGAGCTAACAGCTAAACTAGTTCAAATTCAAATTGCATAAGTTAATGACCCACCAAATAGAATAACAATATGTTCTTGCACTTGCAAGAAATAGATAGACTAGTTTGACAGACTACATGCACTACAATATAGCATTACCTTACAGTTAATAGGTGAAGCAAACACACTACCTAAACCTGGGATCAATTTCAGCTGTAAAGCCTAAATCAAATTGTTTTTTCCATTAAACTATTTACAGAAACCTACGCATCTAAACCTTGTCGTCAGTTCATTCTCAATCATGGTGCTACACTTCAAAGTTCGCGAAAGAGCAACAAAACCAGCACCCCCACAGTTGTCAGCAGTCATGCGGACGCTGGAAAGTTAGCAACCCCGTTGTTCCAGATATCCCTGCACAGAACATAATCCATCTGCAAGCACGTTCCACCACTCTTGAGCGACACTTCGTGCTCTTCCTTCTTCATAAAGTAGGTATTCAAATAGCAACTTCCATTTGTTTTGCGAAGTTCATTATATTTTGCCCTTCTTTATTTCTCTTCTTGATTTTGTACCTCCTCATTACTTGTTCATCGTCTGTCTTTTCTTCACTAGCATGTCCAAGTGGATGTCCTCCAATCATCACTCTTTCTTTTCTGGGTGTCCTATGCGTCACTTCATCTAGTTCGCTTCATTAATTCTCTTTTTCTCCAAAAATTCTTTGTTTATGCCTACTAATTAGGAACTTCGAATAGTTTACAGGGGTACCGTTTGGTTAAATCATAAATGACCGCAATAAACTCTTTGCACACAACCCATCTGCGCATGCGCTAGTTTTTACGTCATCCAGGTCAAAGGTCAAGTTGCCATCAACCACGATTTATCACATTGGGTTGTATAGGCCAGTTCATAAACAGCAACTTTATTAGCGTTAGAAATTAGTAAATAAGACATTTGCTGGCAGGCAAGGTGTATTTTTAACCTATATGCATGTATTTTGCATGCTTTTGGTCTGTAAGTGCGGTCTTCTGGACTAGAAAATGAGCAAATATCAGTAGAAGGGTATCTCATTAAATCTAGGCTCAATATTAATATAGCATAACTCATTTTGAAAAGCCCAAATTGAATTCACAAGATTTTTTTTGATTTGAAGCGACTTTTTCTTTTAGATTATGTTTTGTCATTTAATGTAAAACTTGAAATATCGTAATTTGTGCTGTTAAATGCTATCTCATAGCTGTGAAGCCCTAGTGGTACAGTAGAGACCACTACTTTGATTGGGAAATCGTTTCCGGATCAGGAAACCGTTGCCCGATCAGGCAATCTTTATCACGTAAGTTGACGTCAGATTTCATTACCCGATCGGGAAATAAACATAGTTTGTAACTAATTCAGTCACTAAGTTGCCGATAAGCTTGTTGTTTTAATTGAGCTAGCTAAATTTCAGACTTTACTTTTTACCACTGTCATTCTGCCAGAAAAAAGATCAACTTTCACTCTCAGGCAAATTTGCGATAAAAATTGAGGGACAACAAAGAGAAGATAAGGCCTACATTGTTTGCACGCATCTAACTCATTACTGAGGCTTTGCAAAAGTAGTTTTTGGAACACCGCAAATGAAAAATTGCCCATGTATTGCAAAGTTTTATGGTGGGACTGCCATGAACCGCTCATCAGAATAACTACAAATGCCGGGAGACGAGAAAGTGAAGTTAAAATTTGTATCCGGACTTATTCAGATAGCATCGTTTCGATTCATCAAGGCGCTGGAGGGATCGAAGATTACAGCAAGGTTACTCAAAAACTAACCGCTCCAGCAAGCCTGCAGAGAAACACCATGCCAGATGTTTTAAAAGCCATACCTGATTACAACCATTCTCACAGCGTCCTCTCATTAGAAAACCTTTGCATGGGAGCCAACCAACAAGACTTCGCTGGCAGTTGGCTTGCCTGGGCAGCATGCCCCCAACCATGCTAATACTTTCCCCCTCCATCCAGTCCCGTAGCACTCCAACTTCGGGCCCCCCCCCAAAGTAAGCGCAAGAGCCCCTGCGCACAGGTCATATCACTTTAGAGGTGTAAAATTGAAAAGCTGCATTAAGAAAATACACCACAATTTGTACATAAGTAAACAGGCTAATGTCAGAATAAAGCATACCGATACCGAAGGTGCAAGTCATAAAAAATTCGGCACCGATGCCAGAGTTCAGTAGGACATTTATGCAGACACTGCGAAACGAAAGCAATGACACTGAAAAACATGAAAAAGTTATAAAAACACAGTATCATTTAAATAGTCTGGAGCGAACCTTTTTGTTCGCAAATGCTGTTATGACATTGTCATAATCAAGAGATCGGGCGCAGTCATTTTCGATTGACAACATGGCTAATGAAGATAGTCTACTGTCTGTCATAGACGTTCTATTAAAAGTTTTGATCAGTTTCAATTTGCTGAAGCTTCCTTCAGCGCTGGCAACAGTCACGGGGCAAGTTAGTAAGATTCGAAGTGCGATGTACACATTCGGATACAATTCAAATAAATGAGTCTTTAGAAGATAGTTCAGAAAGTCTTGAGCCGTATTGAGATTGCGTTTTTTTTGTAAAATTAAAACAAACCGCTGTAGCTCAGCGCTCATTTCATCAGAATCAATGTCACCGAACTTTTTTTGGAACTCTTTACAGCAAGTAAGAAGAGCATTTTCTTGTTGCACAAGCAAAAGTTTGTCTCGTGTGTACAAAAACGAAAAGGCGGAAGAAACCTCACGTAAGAAATTAAAGCGCTCCTTTATTGACATAATAGCCTGGTCTACTAATGGATAGAAAAAGTTGCTTTTAAATTTCAGTTCAGGAGTAGCTCGTTGTTCCTCTTCACCTTGGTAATCAAACAATCTTCTTTTCTTTCCACTTCTTGACGGAGGAAAAGAAGGATCAATATCCAATTCCTGTGCTATTTCAACAGCAGATGTTGCGGCACTGTCATAACCCGTTGTGCGATAGTTTTGCAAAAACTTTTCAGTTGCCTGGATTTCCGTTTCCATTGTATGAAGGGAGACTCCATACGATTGAAGAATCTTGCTTGCTTTATTGACTTGGAATAGGATATCATACCAAATAAACACCGACAAAAGAAAATTCCATTTTGATAAATGAGCTATCAACGATTTTGTTTCTGAGGCAGCTCTTCCATCTTTTCTTTCTATGGAAATGGCTTCCAAGTCTTTCAGTGCCAGCAACACCTCTTTTAAATTGTATCGAAGAGGTTTGATGCATTTAATTCTGCTTTCCCAACGAGTATTAGATTGTGACTTTATGGACAGCTCCACATGTTTCTTCAAAATTTCCCAACGCTGAGCAGAGGAAGAAAACAGCACATACAACCTTGTAAGTACTCCAAAAAATGTCAATGCTTCCGTCGATCAATTAGCACTGTCAACAACAACTAAGTTAAGGGTATGGTTTGCACAGGGCACGTAAACAGCTTTGGGATTGATGTCTAGCATTCTTGCTTGGACCCCAGAATGTTTTCCTTTCATGTTAGCACCGTTATCATATGACTGACCTCGACAATCAGACAATTCGAGTTGCAGTTCGGTCGCTTTTTTTAAGAAAGCGTCCAACAAGCCTTTCCCAGTACTGTCACTTATTCTCAAGTAGCCAAAAAATGTTTCTTTAACAACAGCAGCTTCTTCATTACATAGTACATAACGGAGAATGACAGACATTTGTTCATGATGTGACATATCTGGAGTGCAGTCCAAAATTATAGAAAAATATTTTGCCAATTTCAATTGCTGTAAATTTTCTTTTTCAACTTCTGTCGCTAGCAATTCAATTAGTTCATTTTGTATGGTAGGACTCAAATAGTGATCTTTAGTGTTTTTATTCTTGTTTCTGTCTTGAAGCTCTTTTAGGATCGGATCTCTTCTTGCCAAAAGCTCAAATATACCCAGAAAATTTCCATTGTGAGGAGATCCTAAGACTTCTTCAGATCCTCTAAAAGCAAGATTCCTTTCCGATAGAAACAAGGCAATGTCGATAAGTCTCTCTAAAACATTTCTCCAAAAACGTCTTTCATTGAAAAAAATATTCATCTCGCGTTTGTCGATAGTGGATAAATTTCTTATCCCTTCAGCTAGCAACATCCATTGACTGCAGCATTCTTGGTGGGAAATGCCGTTTTCATGGCCTTTCAGTTTTTTCGAAAAACCCTCCCATGTATTTATACCACTACAAAAGGGGCTTAGTGTTTTTCCAAATAGCTTACAACAAAAGCAAAAAACTTGATCTGATTCCCCAGAATAAACTAGCCACGACCGTGAAACACTTTCACCATTAGGTAACACACGTTTATAATGGTTGGAGGAAAAACGTCGCCTTGGAGTTGTGTTATTATATGGAAAATTCATTATTAGTTGGTGTGGTCCACGCTTTACTATATCACATCGTTGAGCATCAGAAATACTTTCAGGCCATTCACATGGGTCATCAGGGATAGGGGTAAATTGAGATTCAGTTATTTTTGATATTGAAGGTTGCGTATTGGCAGGTAAATCACAACTTACATTTTCTGGAAATTCACAATCACTTTGATGCTGATCGTCATAGTCTTCTTTTTCTTGTACACTATAGTTTTCTTCATCCTTCTCGGTACTAGTGCCAGGTCTACTCTACTCAGTAATCTTGAAAAAATCTGTCATCTTGGGCAATTTCGCTACAGCATCTCGAGCAGTGGCTGCTTCTTTTCTCTTTTGAGCACCACTTTTTGAACGTTTCATTCTATACAATGTCAATAAAATACTTTATCTGCACTCTGCAGTGTATATATATATTGTCCCGGTATTTATAGCCAAACAGAATTCCAGACCATTCTATGATTGTTGCGTAACAACGGCATTGTTACGTCAATCGAATATTCAAGATTCTATCAGAAAATCAATCGAAATATTCTAGATTCTGCGAGATAAAATGATGTTGCATTCACTTATGATGTCACAAGCCAATTTCTTCCTACAGTTTAAATCGGTTGTAAACAAGTCTGCTGAACTAAAAATAGTCACGTAGCCAAAAAGCAATTTCAGACTAACTTGGGCCCCCAAAGTTGGCCTGGGCCCCCCCAATTGGGGGGTTTGGGGGGCGGCTGCTACGTCTCTGTGAGAATAGCTTGGGTGAGAGAGTCTGTCGCCATTGAAAATCAAACAAACAGAATTGCTAGCTTCAGTGACTTAACTTCCTTTGTGATAAACAAGTCAATTGAGGCCAACTCCTTGTACGGACGAAGAATACTTGCTTCTGCAAACAAGCCTAATAGCAACATTAAAACGTCTCAATTCTTTTCATCAAACTCTGCATCGACAAATTTTCCGCTATCTTCGACCTTGGTTTCCTCCCGTGCTTTAGCTTCTTCTAACCTTTGTTTTTTTGCGATTCTCTAAACCATTTACTTTGAAATTGTCCCAAGTTTCTGAAAGCGCCGGTAGAGAACAGGAGCAAGTTTGTAAAATCAAAGAAACTCTGCTTTAAGTGCTTAACCTCAAGACACAGAGCCTTTCAGTGCAAAAAACAAGGCACGTGCTCCGTAAAGGGATGTACTGGAACCTTATACAACACGCTTCTCCATAGAGATAAAGGTGTCAGAAATCACGAATTTCTCCAACGACAGCAACACTGATCAAAAAACTGTTGGCACCGCAGGCACGTCCACCAACGTCGACACAAATTCTCTAAATTCCCGTTCATCAGAAGATGTTTACTTGTGCGTTGTTCCTATTCGCGTTCGTTAAGATATTGTGGAAGTTCATACTTACGCGTTTCTGGATCAGGATTCAACCCATACCTTTTGTGACACCAAGTTAATCAATGTGTTGAATGTGTCTGGCGAAAGTGAAAACATTTCAGTAAACACTTTAAACGGTGTCACCACCCATTTTGGAGTTAAATGCTCCCTTTCTATCTTGCCAACCAAGGACGATGACGAATTCATCTTGACTGATGTGATTTCACTGGATAGAATTCCAGTAAAACCCAATATTCTGCCGGCAAAAAAATGGCGGAACTGCATTATTTGGGTGATATCGAGTTATTCTCTCTAAAAGGCAGTTCAGTTACTTTACTAATCGGTGCGAACGTCCCAGAGATGTTCATTATGAAAGAATGTCGCAAGGGTTTGCGAGGACAACCCATCGCAGTAAAAACACCGCTAGGCTAGTCTTTGCTAGGGCCTTCTCTTTCATTGTCATCTTCCGCAAACTGCCAAGTAAACTTTGTGGACAGCAAGGTCGAAAAACAAATTAAAAGTCTTTGGGAGACCGATTTTCAGCCTGAAACCAAAATGTACAAGATGCAAACTTTTGGGAAGGACAGAATAACTCTTGCTCTTTTAAAAAACTCTGTAACACTTGTTCATGGTCACTACCAACTTCCTCTCCCTTGGAAACCAGGCATAAAATATCTTCCTAACAGCTAGGTAATAGCACAGAAACGCTTAGTCAGCTTAAAGGCTTTACAAAGGGACGATTTACTTAAAACCTCATATTCACAAACCATTGACACTTACTTGAAAAATGGTTATGCTCGCCAGGTGCCTACTGATAAGACTAATGAGGACCCTCTTACGTGGTATCTTCCCTATCACCCGGTACAACACCCACGTAAGCCAGGTAAAATACGGGTGGTGTTTGATTGTGTTGCCAAGTGTGCAGGGCTGTCGTTAAATGATGCGCTTGTAGGAAATAAGATCCTTCGAGCAATAACATGCTGACTGAATCCCAATTGCTGGGAACTATGGCAGTCACAAGGAAGAAAGCACTACAGCAATATTTTATTCCATCAATTCGCGCAAGCTGTGGCAGATAATCAAAAATCACGTTCTTCTGCCACGACGATCAACAACGAACGAGAAACATGACAGACAACCAGAACACGTCCGTCCGCCACGGCGATCGACGAAGAAAGAGAGCACAATAGCTCCGACCACATGGTCGGTAACAAAATCTGCACGCGACACCAGGAATTAGGTCGCTGCACACGTCTATGTAAACAGGACACTGCACACGTCACATTAACAAAAAATAACGGATAAACAACCTAATGGCGGGAAAGGCAAGCCGAGCACCGAGCTACCAAGAGAAGATAAAAATAAACACAATCTAGCCCTAATAAAAAAGGAAAAATAAATGTGTGTGATTTTAGACGCATACAATAACAATAACAATACGCGTTGCAATATCACGGCTAGGTTGCCGGAAAGCCATGCAGGCTAGATTCCTGGCGTGAGGTTACATCGCCAGGCGTGCGAACTTATAGGAGCACGATGTACTTTAAACGGAGATAGCCGAGCGGCTACAAACCTGACGGTATGTACTTCGTCAGTTAATATTACAGTAAAATCATAGGGTAATCATGGTCGGTAAACAGCAAAGGTGCACGAGCTGGGCGTCAAACTGGGGACGCACGAAGTTGCAAATCAGCAAACACAGCTCTTACATTAAACAACTAGAATCACACACATCAGTGGGAGCAAGGTGCCAAGCCACTGAAAGCAAACTAATAAAAAAAAATGTAAAAAAAAAGACAAAAAGTTGTTTGGCATGACAGCTCGTTGAAGTGCGAGGCGCGACACGCTACACGCTAATGCAAGGTTTTATTTGGTAAACAACTTGTTAAGTGTTTTGGTTCGTTTTCGGCAAGACTCTATTGCTTTGGTAGCAGATATTAAAGGCATGTTTTACCAGATTAGAGTGAAACCTTTCCATTTGAATGCCCTTCGCTTCTTTTGGTGGCCCAGTGGTAACTTAGACGAAACTCCCCAGGTCTTCCAAATGATGGTTCACATTTTGGGGGCAACTTTGTCTCCGGCTTGTGCAAGCTTCTGTTTAAAACAGACCGCTATTGACTTTGGTCATCTTTTCGATCCAAAAGTAGCTAAAATTGTTTAGAATAATTTTTATGTCGACGATTGCCTGGCTTCTGTGAGCTCCGTTTTAGAAGCAAATTTGGTAGTACAAGAGTCAGTATCCCTCTTGAAAAGGGGAGGGTTTCGACTAACCGAATGGCTTTCCAGTAGTAAGGAAGTGATTGAGCATATTCCATTAGAAGAGCGTTCTAGCTGTCTCGAAGAACGTCTTCTTGCTGATAATACTCGCGGTCATATTTTGGGGATACTATAGGCAATGGCTAGTAACAAACTATCAATTTCTGCAGACTACTTCTCTTCTGCACCTACGACACGCAGACAACTGCTTTCTGCAATCAGCTCTATATTTGACCCACTAGGCTTGGTTGCTCCCACATTGCTTGCGCCTAAGGTTCTCCTTCAGGAACTGGTTAAGAAAGGTTTAGGCTGGGATGACTCTATTTCATCAGACCAAACTAAAGTTCTACAATCATGGGCACGCGAATTACCACTTTTTTCCACAATATCTGTTTCCAGATGTTTTAGGCCATCAGGATTTGGAAACTTAGTAAAATTGCAATTGCACCACTTCTCAGATGCTTCCCAGCAAGCATATGCAGCGTGATCATACCTTTGAATAGTCGACGAGCACGGCTCAGTGCATTGTGCTTTTGTAATTGGAAAATCTCCCGTGACTCCGCTATAAAAGCATCACCATTCCTAGGCTAGAGCTCTCTGCAGCAGTCCTAGCCGTGAAGTTGGACATTATGCTACGAAAGTGTTTAACAATTCCTCTCTCTGACCCGTCCATGTTCCGGTGCGACTTGACTGCTGTTCTGCAAACAATCGCAAACAACACCAAACGATTTCCGACCTTTGTGGCAAATCGAGTAGCTATCATTGAAAGGAACACAAATCTAAGTCACTGGCGTTACGTTCCTACGAAGAAAAATCCCGCCGATTTAGCTACTCGATGTGTGACAATCAGCTCTTTCGCTGCATCTTCATGCCACATATGGCTAAACGGGCCTGAATGTTTGATGAAACAGGAAGATTACTGGCCTGCAAATGTTTGTCCTTTAAAAGACCTGCCAATCGAGTTTACGTTGAAAGAAAAATTGGCTAACGTTACCAGTGTTTCGTTTGGTGGTAATACAGCCACTGATCTGTCACTTGAACATTTTTCCTCTTACCATTCTTTTCTAAAAGCAACTGCATAGCTGCTCCATTTTAAGTCCTACTTAAAGACAGAGGTAAACAACTCACTATCATATTTTTTGATTACTTCAGAATTGAAACATGCCGAAAAATGTTTGATTATTTACACACAGCATAAATCATTTCCAATCTTAGTTGACAAGCTGAAGTCTGGGAAAACTCTGGGCAAAGAATGTCTTTCTTCGATCAAAAAGTTGCATTCCATCTTGGTTGACGATTTCATCCGTATAGGTGATAGATTGGAAAAGGCCCCCATTAGTTGGTAAACAAAACACCCCATCATTCTTCCAAGCAAGTCACCGCTTAGTAAGTTACTAATATTTAGGTGCCACCAAAGAGCGGGACATAGTGGCATGGGCCATACCTGGGCGTTGTTGCGACAGCAATTTTGGGTTATTAAGGGCGCCGCTACGGTGCGTCAAGTAATTGGGAAATGCGTACTTTGTCGAAAGCGCAATGCTAAAGCAGGAGAATAGTTAATGGCGAATCTCCCCGGAGGCATTTTAAAGGTAAATTCTCCCCTTTCGCTCACGTAGGGATTGACTATTTCGGTCCCTTTTTGGTCAAGCAGGGCAGAAGCGAGACAAAGCGATACGGTTATGTTTTTTCTTGCCTTACTGTTAGAGCAATACACATAGAGGTAGCAAGGGATCTTTCCACTGATGCCTTTATCAATGCTATGAGGAGGTTTATTGCTCGCAGAGGTAATCCCCTCTGCATTTACAGCGATAACGGCACCAACTTTGTTGGTGCCGAAAGAATCTTAAAAAGGTCTTTGGAGGCCTGGAATCAAAACCAAATTCATGACCATCTTCTTCAAAGGGGCATTGAGTGGCACTTTAATACTCCATCTGCGAGCCACGTGGGTGGGTCATGGGAGAGATTAATTAGATCAATCCGTACAATCTTATTCGCAATACTTCAAAGGCAACTCACCTCCAACAACTTCTTAGTACCGTGATGGCGGAAGCAGAGAGCATTCTAAACTCCAGACCATTAATTCCAATCACTCTTGATCCAAAGAATGGTCAGCCCCTCACTCCTAACCATTTGTTTCTTCTACGTGAATCCATTACTTTGCCGCCTGGTCTTTTCGATCAAAGGGACAACTATGCTAGGGGACGCTGGGCTCGAGCTCAGTACTTGACGAATCAGTTTTGGCGAAGGTTTGTAAAAGAATATTTGCCAAGTCTTAACGAGTGCCAGAAGTGGCAAAAAAGGAAACCAAATATTATGGTGAACGACTTAGTATTGGTTGTAAATAAAGCGGTACCACGATCTCAGTGGTCCACTGCTCGTGTCCTAGTGACCTTTCCTGATGCCAAAGGTGACGTACTCTCAGTCATGGTAAAAACGCCACATTCAATTCTAAAGAGACCATTATCAAAACTTTGTCTGAAGGAGTCTGCACATGCTGATTGAGTAGTTTTCTAACTGACTGAAGTAGCTTGTAGAACATTTGCTTAATGTTTGCTTGCATATTATGTGTATACGATTAGTATGTATTAGGTTAACAACACCATGCGCATTTGTTTAATAAACTCGTTGATCTCTCTACACAAATTAATCGTTTCTTTTTCAGGAAATCCGACGCTACTACACTCTTGGAAAATGCCGAGTTCCGGATAGGCATATTGTGGGGAGGGGGCGATGTTGGGTCTACCCCTGGAATCGAACCGGTGACCCGAGCCAGAATGAGGGCCTAATTCTTACAGTTTTGTGTTTGCTCTGAGCCGGCTTGCTTGCTATTTGTTCATTTGTGTGTGTGTGTGTGTGTGTGTGTGTGTGTGTGTGTGTGTGCTTTTAAGAACAGCTAGTAAAATTACCACCCACCCGCCTTGGCTATTTTTGAAACTAAATATGAGCAGCGCAGCAACAAATGCTGCAATTGTATTCGCTAAAACATTCGTATTAATCAAAATATTTCAACTTTGAAACTGGGCAAAAACTTCCTTGAAACCGTTTTCTATGTTTGTTTTTTTTTTGGAAGATTAATCATTTAGCTATAAACCCGTTTTTGGTTGTGCTTTTGCCATTCAACAAAAAAGGTGAAACGATACGAGTTGCTGCGGTTTGCCAGCTAAGAAAAACCGAGGAAAACGCGTTTCGGCTCTTCATGTAGCGAAACTGATCAGAAGGCACAATTCTGATGCTACCATTACTGAAGCGATTTTTGAGGTTTATTCAAACAATGCAATGCAAGTCTTAATTTTGTTATTATTGTAAGGGCAAAATTTTGCGTTTTTGAAAATTTACCTTATAAATTCTAATAATATACTATTTGTCTTGCTTTGCCTTCAAGTAAATCATTAAATCGGTAGTTTTTGACAGCGCCTGCTCAAGTTTTCCTATGTTTATGCACTGTGCGTCATGAACCACATAAAAGCCTTTAGTTTTCTGCATGGCGTTCTTTTGCAGTAAATGAAATTGCCCTCCTCGGAATTAGCCTGGATTTGGGGTTTAGTAAATAAGTAAATGTGTGGTGTCTTGTTTTGTTACTAGTTAGTTGATTCCCAGTGTTGACTCACTGAAAATCGCTTCGCTTTGTTTTCCTATCATTGCTTTAATGCAATAATGTATAAAACCTGTCCTATCTTACAACTTCATCTAATTCTCGTTGTAATAATGATAAATGCGTTACGTTGGTCCAGCATAGAATTGAGAATGCTAGTTTTGGTAGTTCGCGAAATCGTTTTTTTTTGGTTTTCCCCTTATCCGGCTTACTTACAAAATTTCTGCTATTTCTAGGATAACAACCAACCATTGGTAACCTATACATAATATTATCAAGCTGAGAAATATCAAACTTTTGTTTTAACCTTAAATTTTTTTAATTTTAGCGAGAACCTTTTGCGTCTATTCCTGGAATCGAGCCACATCTTATGCCACAAGAATCGAATATACTGTAGTTTTACATGTGCGCGTTTGCGTTTCAATCAGCTTACCTGTAATTAGTTCATTTTTGTGTTTGTAAATGCAATTTGTAAAACTATTCCCTGTTATCTAGACAGTGTAGCAACAAAAGACTGCAGCTACATCAGAAACATTTCAACTTTGAAGTTTGGCAAAGTTTTTTTTACCCGCTATTACGTTTTTTTTTCCGTATAACCATCTTTTACCCGCCACGTAGTTTCGCGGTGTCGAACCTATGCTCAGAGTAGCGAGATTGACATCGTGTTTGCCTGTATTTGTAATCTCTCCCTCGAGCAATCCCCTTTTAAATGAATTGTTTGTTTGCATTTTGATTAGAATTTTATTTTGTGCAAGTGCGGTGAGATCTTAGATTCTTGGTTAGTTGAAGTTATGTTAATTTACGTTCCGGACGATATTTGCTGAGATTTTATTTTATCAAATTTCCTTTGAAGAAAGTTATTGTCGAGTTTTTCATTTGACGGAAGGATAATAAATTTATTGGGGCTACATGATCAGCTTTGAGACTCATAGAAGAGCTTTTTGTGCTACAGCTGTAAACATGTGGCCATGCATTTGCACTGAATACAACGAAGTTTTACAGTATGTCGGCTACTCTTCTAACAAGCGGTTTAGAAACACGTACAAAGCGCACGAACTGTGCGTGCTTGTGACGAACTTTTATGATTCATAGTCAACGAGTTTGATCCTCGCTCTCCATCATAAACTTAAATTACTCGATCCACATGCGAGTGAAGATAAACAGTTTCTATTAAAGTTATAAACTCACAGTATACAATATGCCCAACTTTAACCAACGAGAACCAGGGGTATAGCTGTAAAAAAATGCGCGGGTACGGCGCTTCCACAGCGTTTCACACCAACCTGACTAGAAGACATTTCACTCTGTGCGGTCCCACAATTCATTCTTAGCACTACATCAGTAGTAACAATCAACACATATTGCTCACTTGCGTCCGAACTGATTTTCTTCCGAACGTTTTGGCACAGCTAACATACAGATATTACCTTTTTCTCAGATAAAACTAAATCATAGTTTTCGACAAAGTAACAACAACCAGAAATATGAAACAGTTTGATTCCAATTAGTCCTTTAGTTTACAATTGTTCAATCAACCAATTTGCTTCTGACTTTAACATAATGCAGCAACAGTTCAATACTAAATAAAATGTGTCTGGTGCATCTTACTTGCAAGATAATCAACGCTTTTAACGTAACAGGCAAGCAAGATTGCCAGAAGTTTTAAAACAACTATGCAAGTTAGAGGCGCTTTATGGTGACAAATCACTTGACAGCAAAGTGCAGCAGTGAGCCAAAACTTATTATTCCATATCAAGACGTTTACAATTTTTTACACAGCAACATCTTCGTCGAAAACGTCGTAGCTTCATTGGCTACAGGTTGACGGAGAGCTGTCCAAAACGCGTATCGAACCGCATCGACAGTTTCACGATTTGTGTGTTGTTGTTTACCCGACCCCTTCCGAGAGATGGGGACATGGCGGAAGACCATGGAGCCCCAGAAGCCAGGCAACTCCCCAGGTTCTGGACCAGAGGTCGTAAAGAGACAGAGAGTCGCCAAAGAGTGAGCGTCGGAAAAGGATAGTTCTCATGATACAAAACCTTTACGAAGCTTTACGGGGCATTCCATTAACCTGTTCAGGCAGAACGAGCTTTTACTGCTGTCGATTTGTTCGTCACCAAAATTCCTTTACGTTTTAAGCGTCAAATCTGTGGATGCTTTAACCCTAATCAGCTCAACGTTGGTCTTCAGCGACCCAACAAATTTTCAATCGTTAAATAATACACGATATTCTTTTCAAAATAGTTTGAAATTTCCTGACTTTTCCTACTTTTCATTTTACTTTAATATAAACCCAAAATCATTATTTTACCTTCAGCATATTTTGAATAAGGAAGCATTTTTTGTCATATACTGTACTCATAAATTTTTGCCAAAAAACAGCAATGACGCAAGTTAATCCGATTACGTGTGACGTCGCGTTGTTTGTTTTACTGCCAGTTCTCTGTTTAGCAGGGGTGCGTCTCTTCCCTACGTAGTGGCGAGACCAAAATCAGATCGTAGTTAGTAAACGAACCCTAATTACTTGCTTCTTAATTCTTTCTTTGTGTTCACTAACGTATGCAAACAAAATAATGTTTACATTAAACACAATGATTTGTACAAATCAAGTCTTCCAACAATGGTTTCTTTCTTTTTATGGATTTCTTCAGAACTTCCATTTTTTTAGCAAAGTTTTCTTTATGAAGCTAGTTCAGTAGCATTGATTGCAGAATCAAAATTTTTCAATAAAAAGAAGCAAAATTTGAGATATAAACTAGTAATTTTATAAATTTGTGAACCGTAGGCTCTACTACTAACTAATGAGATTAGGCAGACAGAAATGACCTGGCCTAAAAAAAGAGCTCCACTAGATATTGAAGTAATTGAAAGATTGTTTATGATAACTCTTGACTAAAGAAAAAGGAATAAAACACCATTTAATTGACTTATTATCAATAATTTTCAACTGGAATAAGCTGTTACAGATTGTGTGTGGGCGAACACCTGCTATAGAGATTTTTGGTTTTTCAAGAAAAGCAAGTTATTTGTTCGGGAAATCCATAGCAAATTTTTACCTATTCAAATAGCAACTAAACAAATATGTATTTGGCCGCTGCTCGTCATTGGTGCATGGTACAACATACAAAATGTTTACATCTGGAGGGAAAATAGTCGGTCAGATATTACGACTTCGCGGTGGTTTTTGCTCAATAAAAAGTTGATTTGCAAAAAATAGTTAGGCCTCCAGCGCTCTTAACGCCACTGTTGATGGTTCTCTAAAGCATGGGTCTCGGATTTGTTATACTACCATGACCGCTCTCGGTGACCTTGTTTCTCACTTCATTGCAAATTAACGTAGACATGAAATATTAATCACCAATACGCTAAAATAAATTCAAAAGATTTTCTGCAGAAAAAAATTTTCATGTGCGTTAATATTTGTTAGTCAATAAAATTAGTTATTTATCGGCCCCACTATACAACCGAGGAAGTTTTAGAAGAATTAACTGCAGAATTTGACTCTCATGATGGAGAAGAGCCTGGAGTCGAAGCTCAATTTCTCGGGGAAGATAATATTTTGGAATCAAGGTCATCAGAGAGTGAGAGCGATCAAGAGCTTGATCTGCATCAACAACTGCAGCTTTCTCGAAGACAGAATTTTGCCACAAAATTGCAGCGGTTGGTTTGTTGTCTAACTTCAGCGCTAAACCCCAAAAATGATAAAAATATACCACCAGTCAAAACAACAACACTGTACACGAGCTTTTTGGAAAAACCATCATCGAGTGCAACAACTATTTCCTGGATCAATACAAAAAGAGTTGCTGTCGACAGACAACCTAGAGCATCATTTATACTGGACCAACTATCCAACTATCCAACTGGACCAACTATCCAAAATTATAATGGACCAAGGACCAACTATCGAAGCTTCATCAGCAATGGATTGGTTACAATCGCGGAAACTCTTTTTTTCTCAAAGCATGATAGATTGTGTTGTACAGTGTACGAATAAAGGAATTGAAATGGCACGCCGAGCATTTCAAAAGGTATCAGCTTCTCTTTTGTCGTTTATAAGAGATACTGACGACATCGAAATTTGTGCATTTATAGGATTGATGCACATACGTGGCTTCGCTGGCATGAACAACCATGATGTTGCTCGTTTGTATGATCCGATCATGGGACCTCCACCTTTTGGAGCTACAATGAGTAAAAACAGGTTTCAGTTTTTGTACACCTGCATATCATTTGATGATTTCAATACGAGAGAAGAGCGGTGGAAACATGATCGTTTGCCAGCTATGCGAAAATTTTTTGAATGCTTCAATAAAAATTGTTCGACTAAGGCTGTTCCTGAGGAGTATCTGTGCATTGACGAAACCTTGTATCCCACAAGAAATAAAATTAGTTTCAAACAGTATAATCCGAGTAAGCCTGCAAAATACGGTTTATTTTTCAAGTCTGTAAATGCAGTCACTTATGCTTACACATAATTACTAATCACATAATACTAATCACATAATTCCATATTGTGGAAAACCTAACAAAGAAGCAACTGCATATTACGTCAAAGGAGTGGAAGAGACAGTGAAGTATCTTGTTCAAAACTTTCAGAACTACGTTAATTTGCAAGGGTGCAATATTTCCTTTGACCGCTTGTACACTAGTGTATCTCTGACACAATGGCTTCTTTCTCAAAACATAACATCTGTTGGTACTCTTCAATCAAACAGAAGGGGTATGGCTAATGAAATCAAAAACGTTGCAGAAAGAGAGCGGTTTTCTGATCAATGCTTTTGGGAGTCATCGGAAAATAAACTAGTGCTTCATTCTCATGTGGTTCCTACAAAGAGCTCTGGCAAGCGCAACGTTTTGCTGCTCTCCGCAGTACAACCTATCCTTGGAGTAACCAAAGATGATGGTAAAAAGAAACCCGCTATATATAAGCTATATGATTTTACGAAAGACGGAACGGATGTCATGGACCACCGCATCGGTGCCGATACTTGCAAAGCCAAATCAAACCTTTGGACTTTGACAGCATTTTCTTACATATTAGATGTGTGGCGCATCAATGCCAGCACTGTTTTCGCTTTCAACAAAAAGATGGACCCATGCAAGCACGATTCTTATGATTTGGGTATAAATTTGGCTTTTTCATTGATTCGTCCGCAAATCCAACGACGACCTTTGGCTGGCCTTCAAGTAAACGTAAAAAAGAAAATGTCCTTGCTTCTCGGGGAAGAAGTCGAAGCAAATCGATATCAACAAACCATGGCTTCTGAAACAGAGATGTCTCTACAAGAACTGCATCCAAAAAAATGTGCTAAATCATTAAGATGCAAGCAATGTATAAACCAAACTGCTAAGCCGGGAAATCGTAAAAAAGTGCAAAATATGTCTAAAAGTAAAAACCAATGTCATATCTGTTTACTAGCTACGTGTTCAGATTATACTGTTCAGATGTGTATGCAATGTTATAAGTCATCACAGCTAAGAAATTTACAACAGTAATTTTATTTTTCATTTCGCTGTTCACTCTACTGTTGTTTACTATGTGAAATTTATTGGCTACGGTTTTGCTAATCAATTTTTATTGTAGTAACTCATCAGCAAGCACCAAATGATGGCTAATTGCAGTAAATAGTATAGATGGCAAAAGAAGTCGGGAATCGTAGGAAAATCGATACCATTTCGAAGCCGACTTTCAGTCTTTTTTAATTTTACTCTGACTCCCAACACGTAAAGATTTCGACTCTGACTCCACAAAGTCAAACATTAGATATAAGCCTTTTTATCAATTGACTGTAAAGTCATTGAAAATAGCTTTTATCAACTGGGTGGTTGTCTGTTTCTATTAAAAATACGAAAATCTTTTTATCTTTTAGTGTTACTTATTTTTGCTTTGCTGCATGTTGAAATAGTAATCTTCACAAGTGCAAATTTCCAGCTAACAAAAAAAAAAATTTAATACATCAAGCAGCCTCAAATTCAAACCTGTAGGTTCATTTAGTAAAAAGTGTCGTTTGATAAAGTTAATTGCTTGCAAACATTTTGTGCTAATGAGCGTGCAAATAATTTGAAGTTGCATTGAATTGAAAAATAACTGCGTCAAGAAAAATACATAATTGCATTCGCGCTTGAATTTGTTTTTGATATTACAGCAAGATTTGTTGCGGAAAATTCTTCAGTGACTAACTTTGCCTCTGGAATCTTGAAATACATGCAAAGTGCCAATTTTTTCGTATGATTCAGCTACTCCACCGCGTATATATCTAACAATCCAACACGGCGTACGCTGTTGCAGATCTCGTTGCAGTTTTTTTGGTCAGGATAAGCCACACAGCCGGATATAATTTGCTTACCCCGAAGTTAGAGAAACCTGCTAACCAGAAAAATGGACACTAAGTCTTTTACAAGCCCAACTCGAGTATCGTACTGAGAGCCAGAAAGCTCTCAGCTACTCAAGCAACACCCTAACTAACTGAGCTGGAACTACAGATACGCTGCGGCCCTAAAACAGAACTGGGAAAAAGTGTTAAATTTTATGCACACAATTGCTTGATTTTATCATATTTACATCGCATTCATCGTGAAAGCGCAGTTTACACGCTTATTTTTCGAGGATGGTGAAGCGGTAAAATGCAGAACTCTAAATTAAGATTGGGGATGCGATTCTCTCAGCCCTGCAAAATTCCCTATGATTTCTACTTATGAGCTAAGGATTTATCTTTATTCTCATTCAGACCCTCTCAAAAAGAATTGCCTTTTTTTCCTTAAACATGATGGTTTGTAGCTCTAAATTTTAGATTGCTCTAAATGCAAAAAAATTGATTAAAACTCATAAGATAAGCAAACCATACAATGCACTTTGTTTTGATAAATTTCATGTTATTTAACTGAGAGAAGATGCCACCCTTTCTAATATATTATTGAAAAGCAATTTATCATTAGGAAAAATTGTTGAAATTTTGTTAATAAGCAAATAAAATATAACCGTCATGCTCAATTTTTATAACCTAAAGGCTATATCTTGATTCTGGATAGACCACTTTGTGCAGGGATTATCGTTATTTTCTTGTGGCTCGGAAATCTAGTTTCTTTCTAGACTCGGCAAAATCGAAGGCAGTGCTGCCAGAGCTTTGGCACTGCAGCAATGTTTTCTGCATAAATTGTTTTTTGATTGAGGCTCAGTTGTCGTGATGAGCTTGAATAAAGCTATTTCTTATATATTTTGGTGAAGTGTAAGCGAATCCAACAGTGCCGGCGCCAAAAAGGGCTGCGAAAATGGGCAATGCCACTACTCTGTGGCTTTGCTTTAACAATTTTGTGATGATTCCGCTGCAATTCATTAGAATTAAAGTAGATTTACAGTTGCACTACGAAAGACGAGTAGTTTACTTCAGTGTGTTAATATGACTAAAAAGTGCATAGGTTATATGCACCAGGAAATAAATATAACCACTTTGGCAAGCGCAAAGCATATTCTTACTTATAAATAATTATTTTAATCAATAAAATTGCAATATTTTTTTCAGGAGCTGCAGCTCTTGCTGTAACCTCATCCACAAAAATTTTTTCAGGCGAAGTTTTCTCAAAAATGTCTCTAGACATGCATTGGCTTTATATGAATGCTTTGCCTATGCTAACAAATGTTTTGGACTCTCCTCCCTGAAACATTTTTCTGGCTGCGGCTCTTGAATGACAAAGTTGCTTTATCATTTTTAATCAAGGTTTTACTTTAGGTTACGTTTTATGTCTGTTTTTGTTTTGCTTTCGTAAGCTGGCACTATCCATTGAAATGATACCATATATCATGGCATTAAGCTTTGTCGAAAATCAGATTATTCACAAACTCGGACTTCCGGTAATCAGAAAACATCTATAGACCGTAGGCTACGACACAACCATAACGTCCCATAATAAGAAAGATTCATTATCCTAAACTTTTTTTATTTATTTTTTATTCTTGAACGCGCTGTCAAACAATCAAACAATATAAGCAGGACACTTCATTGGTTTGTGATTTGCAAAAAGTGCTCATCATTCTTTTAGATTTATCATATAGAACTATAAAATTTATTATAGATAAACTGTTTGATTCAGAGTATTAGTTGTAGCTCAGATTGATTTGGATACATTCTGTTTATAAAGCTAATGCATCATAAAATAGCTGCTTTGTAGAAGTTATACAGTACACACACATAAAGAAAAGAGTTTTCTTGCAAACATTAAAAAATCATTCTTGCAATATCAGTAAGCAATTCGCAAACAAACCATTTCCTGCAAAGGATTTTTAGCCAAAGCATATTATAAAATAAGTTGGGAATAAAAACATAATAATGTCTGAAACATGTGCATACGTGATGTAGTAGCCTAGCATTAATACAAATAATTGAAAATTAATTATCAGTACACAAATTTTGTTCAGATGCAAGCGTTTTGCAATTTTCAGGGAAAACAAGTTACAAATCATAAAAACAATATTTTTTGTGAAACGCAGAGCATCCAGATTTTGTTACACTGTGCAGCTGCAATAAATCAACTTTGAACGTTTACTGTTTGCCAAAGTCCTTACGTTACAGTTTGCGTCATGGTTTCAGCAGTTGCCACGTGACCTATAATCCGATAATTGCGGATTGGCGACGAAAGACAAATAGAAAACATAAAATTTCGTATACCTTCACAAAAAATTTAATTTTTCAAGTTCAATGAAATTTGTATTGCACAGCAAAGAAGTTTTACATGTTAAGGTAAAAATTTTAAATACAGTGGTGAAAAAATTTTGTGAAATTTTTAGTGGTATTTGAGATATAAGCGTTCAAAGTTTGTTGTACTGTTGCAGTACAACGTTGAGTAGACTAACCGAAAAAATACCTTGAGCTTTTTAGGGTTAAGCTATCTTCGTAATTATTCTAATAAAATGAAATAAATCAAGCTTTATTGCATTTTCGCTTTGCTGATTTTACATGCTGTGCTTCTAATTTGTTATAATTAAAACTTATAATTTTTCCGGCATCCCAGAAAAGTGTTGGATTTTTCCTAGTTTCCTGGTTTTATAAACAACCTGGAAATCAAAAACTTTGTCGTAACCTAGGTTTTAAATGAAAATGTAAACGTTGCAAACATGTTATTACTGAAACGCCTACGGTACTGTATTGTTAACTTTAAAAATAGGCGGTATTATTGCTGGATATATGGAATTGGATACTTGTGAAACGCGAAATTACGCAAAATAGTAGATCAGTCTTTTGGATTTGGAATTAGTTAGAATTAGAAATAAGGTTACTTTCAGCAATACGACCGATTTCTGAGGATATCCAAGAATTGTAGGCTGCAAAAGGCTGTCGATAAATGGCCTCTTGAATGGTATCACAAGTAGACCCATCTGTCTCTCGTTTACCTAATCTCTGTACATACGATCATTTTTTTTCCCAATCATCATAATCTGCAATCGACTTTCAATTTTGTTCTTCTGCTCCAACTGTCCCATTCTTGTCGTAATTCAGACGCAACGTTTACGGACCACCCCCAAATATTCCCCCACAAATGTTTAACCAGAGCTTGATCTCCTCCGTCGTCAATAAAATAATTCACAAACCATTTGTCTGATTTATCTGAGAAAGGTGCTCCCTATGAAAGCAAAAAAGCAAAGCTTTAGTTAACGGTAGTTGTCTTTCTTTCGTATTTAAGTTAACTTCTACAGTTATACAACAATGTAGAACAGTATTCCTCAAACGTCTGTCTGTGCCTAGTACCAATCAGTGAGGCATTCATTTTTTGGCCGCAGAACAAAATGTACAGGATTTTAGATTATAACTCCAGATGCAAATGTACATGCAACCGTTTACCTTTCCCGACTTCCACAAAAGTGTGGGAGTCGGCAAAGGTTGTACATTGGCACATTACGCAGTACCCAGACCCGCTTCACTGGATAAAAAAAGTGCTGCCTTTCCCGATTGCCTGTTTTGCTCTGTTTATCTGTATCTGCTACACTTTGAAAGCCGGTCTATGAAAATAGTGCTTACATGACACCGTTCGGCAATGCAAAAAAAATTAAGGTCACTGGTGTAGAAGATTTTGAAACAATGCCAACTTTTGGGATTTTGATGGCATAGTGTTAAAGATGTCAATTTTTTAATTGGCTGCAGACTTTTTTCTTAATTTTATTGAATTTTAGAAAGTCGCAAACTTCAAGGCTGTGACGTCATACAACCCGATTTATTGTTAATACGTATTTAGCTAGATCTTGTTAGCTGATAAATCAATTTTGACAATACTTTAGTAAAAACCTACATTTTCTGTAAAAGCATATTGGTCAACGAACTCTCCCTAAGTTCGTAAGGTTTCGAATAGAAAAGTCGTCAGTGCGTCAGTCACCAAATATGGAACGTGTATTTATGTACGATGAAATTGAAGAGTAAATCACTGATAACATTCTCGAAAGACAAGTTGCGCGCACTGTGGCAAGAAGTCAGACAATTTCTGTCTTTCTTCGATTTCATTTGATTCTGCAGATATATAGCCACCATTGACGAACGGAAAGAACGAGAACTCTCAATCAAGAATAAACGGAAACTCAAATTTCTTTTTCAACAACGATTCGGCAACATGGCGAAAACAAACAAAGACACTATCATCAATCTCTCTAATTACAAACTCTCCCCAACCGAAGAATTTGTTCTCTCCCATGGACTGAATTTTTGTTTACCACCTCACAGTGTTCAACGAGAAGAGATCTTTGCCGAATTCAAAGTCCTCATTGGTCAATTGCTTCATCATGTCCCTCATTTCTCCGAGCAATTTTCAGCTCTGAAAGCCAGATTGAGCGACCTTGCCCATGCTTACTGCGGTAATCCAATTGACATTGGCGACTTTCTTATTTTAAGAGTGCATCCAGGCAACCTGATCTCTCAGATGCAGTGAAAATATCCATGTCACTAAACCTGACAAGGGTTCTGGGGTTGTCATAATGAATAAAAGTGATTACATTTCAAAAATGGATTTTATTTTGCAAGACAACTCTAAATTTGAAAATCTTGGCCCTTCATCCGAATTTGACAATACTGCGAAGATTGAAGCTCTTATTCAAAGACGGTTGCTTCAACTCAAGAAGGCCTTCTTCCATCCAAGATTTACAGCAACATTCGACCAACTGGTTCACAACGGCCCAGAATGTATGGTTTGCCGAAAATTCACAAGCAAGATGTACCCTTACGTCCTATATTGTCATTAACTGGCTCAGCACAGCATCAATTAGCGCAATGGCTTACGTCAGTTATTGATCCTGTTCTTTCACTTTATTCTACCCACTGTATTTCCGATTCCTTTACTTTTGCTGACAAAGTCAAAACTTTTAACTTTCTTCCATCTGTCTTTCTTTGCTCCTGTGATGTCTGTAGCCTTTTGTTCCATGTTCCATGTTTAACTAATGTTCCACTCCCAGAAACTATTGAAATCTGCGCTGATGCTCTGTATAATGGCGAGCTTACTCCGCCTCCTTTTCCTCGTGCAGTTTTTGTTGAGCTGATGCTAACAGCTACTTCCTCCGTTGAATTCAGTTTCAACAATATAATGCACCGACAGATTGATGGCGTTGCTATGGGTTCACCTCTTGGCCCATCTCTTGCCAACATTTTTGTCGAATATCACGAAGCTTTGCTTTTCAAAAGAGTCAACAAACCTCTGATGTACTATCGATACGCCGATGATACTTTTGCAGTTTTTAACGACGAAGACAAATGTAATGAGTTTTTCTCCCATCTAAATTCTCTTCATCCATCGCTTCGTTTTACTTTTGAAAAGGAATGCAATCGGACTTTGCCCTTTCTCGACGCCCTGGTAGAAAAGAATGATCACGAATTTGTTACATCTATCTACAGAAAGCCGACTTTTACTGGCCAATATATTCGCTGGAACTCTTTTTGCCCCATAAAACGGAAGACCAATTTGATTTCAACTTTTGTCCACAGAGCTCTAGTCATCTGTTCGAAATCTACTCTTCAAAATGTACTTTCCAACATTCCTTCAATCCTTATCAACAATGGTTATCCAGAAGCTGTAATCAACGCTGTTATAACCAAGAAAATAAATCAGTTTCACAGACCAACGCAATCAGGTCCAAAGAAATGCCCAGTTTATCTTCACTTGCCATGGCTGGGCAATGTTTCGATGAGATACGAAAGGCAAATTAAAACAGCCATCAAACGCTGTTACTTTGCAGTTGAACCATGCATTGTCTACACCATTAGACAACTTCTGCCTGTAGCCAAAACGGATGTACTACCCGCTTTTCATCAAAGCAACATTGTTTACCAATTTTGTGCCACTGCGATAGTTGTACGTGGGTCGCACTTCTCAAAGGCTACCACAGAGGATTAAGCAGCATGTGCCCTAAACCATTCTCCAGGAGCATATTTCTCAGGACCGAAGTACATTGGCCCGCTCTTGCAAGCCAATCAGAAGCTTTAAAGCTAAAACTTTCTTTTCTGCTATTGGACAACATCTTTTACAAAACCCTAAATGCGCACGTGAATATAATAACAAATTTTCTATTCTTGCCCGTGGCCGTACTTCTTTTTCTTTCCACTCTTGAGGCCACGTACATCAAAACATCCAAACTAAATTTATGCAAACAAAAAGAATTCGTTTATGGTCTAAAAATTACACATTAGTTTCCGCTCCTTTCATTGATTGCTTCTTTTACCAATCAGGATGTAGCTTTTTCCCTTTTTTTCTTTTTCGTCAAATGTGTCTCTATATAACTGACTCACTTCATCTTTTCACTCTATCTCTGACGGATTCTCTGGAAAAGTGTCAGACGAAAAGCTTCGAGAATGAATACTTTACTTTCTGCAATTTTCAAATTCTGTACCACAAATCAACTCTTCAAAAGCATATTTGATAATCAGTAGGTAGTCCGTTAGTACTTCGAGTTAAAATTCAAGGTAAATCCTAGGTCATATGACGCCAAATACGATTTTTGCCTTGCAACTAATTAACTAGGGCGATTGAGGGCTTTATAGAACAAGTTATTGTGGCGAACTAAAAATTTTTTTTTAAAAAGTATTAAAAGTAATGATTTATATACAAGTATTGCAATCATTTTTTGACTTGTCTTTTGACCTATCACTTTTCCTCAGAGCAGCTGGTGACAGATAATTGGACAGAGGTTTAAGCAATGAAGCATAGTCTAGTCCTCGTGTGGCAACTCTGATCATGGAGAGGGCCATAAAACTCTTATCTTGCCGTTCAGAGGACCAAACTATGAAAACTGTAGATTTTCGTTAGTTAAAACTGCAAATTAGAATGATGGATACTCTTAATTTAGCTGGTTTTTAGTTATATACAGTAGTTGAGAATGACTAATGACTAATTCCGGAAAAGAACTACATATACTGTAGATTCTGTTGACTAAAGTTTATTAGGCTTACATCATTTTGGTTATATATCAAACTTAACGTACTTCGTAACGTTTGTAATCGAAGTTAATCGAAGTCTTAGATTGGAACTAAAAAGTGTATAACACAGGCACAGCGATAGGGAAAGCCTTGGGGCAATGCACACCCCCAAATTACTGATTGTGCTCTCTCAACCAACATAGTGCAACACTAAATTCAAATGATGTGCTAAACAAAATAGTGACTTCGTCTTTTTTAAACTAAGTTTGTGGCCCCTTACTCGAAATAGTTCACCCAATTTACACAAATTTATGCAAAAGCCGAATCCAAATTGGTAAAAATTCTATTCGAAACTAACCTAAACTTGTGACCCCACAAATTTTGTTTTACACTCTAACCGCAGCGGTTAGGCTCCTGGCCTGAAAAAATGTTTTTCAGATTCAAACTTTTATAAGGTTCAAGGTGGGCTAATAAAATGTTACCACGTTTTAATTTCTTACCATTTCCACAGAAAACAAAGATTTCATCTTGATTTTAATGTATATTATCGACGAAGAACTGGATTTTCATTTCAATGAATTTAAAGCAACATACTGTAGAAGAGAGAAGATACTATAGGAGAGAGGTGATTGCGGAAGCATGTTTTGAATTAAAAACAGTTACATACGCAATGACCATTTACAATTGATTTTTTAGAAAAAAGCCTCCCAGCAGAATTACAATAAGGGGTCTTCTGGAAACTTTGGAAAAACAACGTTTGGCCAATGACGTTCTCCTAAACTCTCCTTAAAGACGCCTAATTGTATGTCTGCGTGTACGATTTTTTGTAGAAAGGTAATCGTGAATTACCGTTCTGTCACCGATTTTAACTCAAAATGTGCTTACACAATTCTAAATGTCGCTTCCTTAGTGTATTGCTTTGGATTCACTGGGACGAAAATTTAGTGCTACGTTGACGACAAACGTACCTGAAAATGAAATCTGTATAAATGGCCAGTTACTTTATGAAAGACCAGAATTCAAAAAAGTGGTAGAATTTTAGCGCGGCACTCTGTGCGTCACTCACAGGTAATTAAGTTAAAATAAATTCTGTTTGAGATACTTGTAGTCTACTCTGCTGTACAAAGGCCTGAATGAAAATGTCAAAGTTTGTACTTCCAACTTGCAAAAGCGGGAAGTTTTTGTCGTTTACTTAGTAATCCTAATTAATCTACTATTTTGCACAAATAATAAATTGTTACGTAACATTGTATATTTTATTTTGATTTCTTTTTTGTGCACGCACGAAGCAATGGGTTTGTGTAAAGTAAGACTACATTGTGATATTACTAGCCGGATCAGTCGGCGTTATCCACAGTAGTAACGCCACCAGTAAGATCGGGGTTATGAATATCGGTTAAAGCCGGTCACCCACTGGGCAATTGTGTTAGCAGCAACAAAAACTTTTTTTTCTCCTTATCCCATTTTTACGACTTGGTGCACCCCTTTTTGTCATAAAAGTTCCCAACGCTTGTCAAACATGGTTTATGAACTCGTGTACAAGTAGTCATTGATCTTTTAAGGAGCTATATGAAATGTTTTCGAGTGAAAATTATGACAAAAAGCTTTGAACCTTGCTTAATACAAATTTTTTATTTTTTCAAGTTCTCATTGATTTTTAGCAATAACCGTAATTTCAAAAGAAGACACTTTTTCTGAACACCCATGTTTGCTTAATATTCTCTACAATCCTTTTTATCATCTACAATCTAAACTAAAACTACGACATAATAGCCAAACCGGCGCGATCGTGCAGTGGTTAGAGCGTCCACATTGTAGTCGGTAGACCTGGGGTTCATTCCTAAGTCGAGTCATACCAAAAGACTTTAAAAAATGGTATTCACAGCTTCCCTTCTTGGCGCTCAGCATAAAAAGAGATAGTGTGCAGAACAAGCCGGCAAGCTTGCTTGTTGTGTCCTTGGGCAAGGCACTTAATGGGATGCCTCCACCTTTATGTGGCAGAGAGGTGGCCTTCCCGTACTTCACCGGATTACAATTGTGAAGTTGCTAACCCAGCATGTCAGACGACTCTTGGGTACCCACCAATGGCAGTCCGCCTTGTTGGTGGTGGGGCTACCAGTCACTCAAGTCTGGTTCGAAATGGGATGCCATCTTTCCTCTAGCCTAATATCAATTAGGTTGACGGCGTGAACCTGAATTACCTACCGTTCATGCCGTACCTCCATCCCCAGGAAAAGGAGGGGTAAGCACAAACAACACAATAGCCTACCAGGATGTTACAATCTCCTAATCCAAGTTTCCTTCTCATGAATCCTGTGATCCACACATCATCCATCATGAGCAAAGATGTCGTTCTTGACTCTTCAAATATATCAGCAGCTAATTTATTGGACATTAAATATAGACCTCCGCGGCAGTAAGCAGGCCATACATTTCCAGAATAATCTTCTTTTGAAGTATACCATTTGCTATAGTACCAACGATCGGGCGAGTCTTTGTCTCGCATTTTGTAAACACACACCAAAGGCAAGTCTTGGTAACACGGTTTCAAACCAGCATCATTTATGGATTTAACATCCACGACTGATTGAAGCAACGAGTCAATATAATCAATTAAATTGGGAATGTATACAACTACGTCATCATCCACAGAAGCATAAATCCAGTCAAAAGGAATATTGTCGCGTGACCATTGCATTCCCGCCAGCACTTTCTCGGGCAAAGCACTACAAAGATGAAAGTATTAGGCGAACAAGCTCGCAACAAAAATGAATTAGTATTCTTTGCCTCAACAAAAAGTTTTTTTGCCAACCGAGCGGTGATTGGTACAGCTAAACTAACAAATTGATACAACAAATTAAAACAACTAAACTAGCAGATCTGTTAGCTCTGACCGTTTGATTATTAATATACTGGAAGATGGGTTTCATTCTTTCTGATATTAATCAAAAACAACACGAAACTTGAAAATTCTGAAGTAAATCTGGGCAACTCTCATTGTTTGTAACGCAAGCGAAAAACACCAGTAAGGTAAAGGAGATAACTGTTCCCTAAAAAATTTATTTCATCAAAACCTTTATAATTATATGAACTTCAAGGTTTATTGCCAAATTTCTCAGTGATACCCAAAAAAAACCTCATCAAAAAATGTAACAATTTAATCTCTGTTTACCCCTCCAAAAAAATGAATTTCGTAAATGCATTGAGATTGGGGTATTGCAGGATGCCTGGAAATCATTAAAAATAGTTACTGGTCTAACATGGTTTGAATTCAAAAACTGATGCAAAACTTTGAAATAATAGCAGTGGTGAGGCTAGAAACAGGAAATAAAAATGTCCTCAACCCTTTCTCAATTCTTGACTGGTACCTGTAGGCCTACAAACCATAATTTTTACAAACAAAAACTAAAATATCTTACCCCAACAGTTTTTTTCGCCTGAGCAGAACAGCTATCATTACAGCGTATACCTAAAAGCTACAGCCAAGAAGATAAACTAGGAAAGAGCATTCTTATCGAAATTTCAAAAAAAATACAGATCATAGAATTTTTGGTGCCTGTGGTTTTTTGGATCAAAGGTGGATGTACAAAGTAGGATCTAAACGTTTTTCTATTACGCATTTTTGCGGAAATTTTTTTGTGCTTGGTTACGTATGTGATGCTTTAGAGCATACGTTTTTGTCCGAGTATCCGGTTTTGTCTGCAAAGTACGAACCAAAAGCAAACAAGTTTTTGCGTATGAAAACTTGCGCTGTGTACATCTTAAGTGTTGTGGTATCTTCAAAAGGAAAAGGTCATCATCTCCGATGGTGTGAAAAAGTTTTTATAATTTGGCGAACAATCATACGAGACTTTCGAAAAAACAACAAGGTCAAAAATATACCCCCTTCCCCTGAAAGACATTACTAGTCATATTTCGGTTCTAACTATGCAATATCGAATGTATCTCATAAAAGATGGAATTAACGTATCTGATAATTACTCAAAATGTTCAAGAGTAGCCTAACTGTTTCAAGATTTGAATTGTCAAAGTTCATCGCAATTACGAATAAAGCAAAAAATGAAATAAACAAGTTGTGAACAACCGAACAGAAAACTTTATCCGAAAAAATTGATCGAAACAGTGTAAACCAAGTTTTAGTAAAAGTTTGATTTTAATAAATTTCTTCAAATAAACAAATTTTTCAATAAATAAAAAATTTAAAACTGAGATCTTAAATATCTTTAAAAAATGGTTAACTGCAAAAGTGGCTCCAAGGCTCGATTAGGTTAAATTGAAAGAAAATATGCAGATTAAACGAGAATCTGGAAACGGAGCCTCAAAATATATTCGTCGACACAGCCGAGGATTAGGAATTGCAGGTCCTTCTGTTCACTGAATCTTAGCCAAAAATCTTCACTTGTCCCGCCACATTTTTATGAGTGAAACTGAAAACTACTTTGATCCATTGCTGAGTTAATGCGATCAATTTTGTCTAAGGTTCGCAAAATCGAAAAGAAAGAATCTATAAGAGTGATAAACAATGTTGCTCGCAGAATCCAGTAAACCCTTCCGCAAAATGGTGGCAATTCGGAGCATGCGCTCCAGTAAACTAATTGCCGTAGGTGAGCTGCAAGTCCCATAGACTGATTCTTTAATTGCTATGTTACATACTTTCAAATAATAGAATCCACGGTGTCCCATAATAAATAAAACCCGTCATTTCGATTACCGTTTGTTACTAAAAGGAAATACGGCAAAAATGCCCACATTTTCTGTGAGCTCATATACGACAATTGAGTGCTAGAAGTATGAAGCCTTTAACATGCTTTCTAAGGTTTATTTAAACAGATACACCTAATGACCGCTTTTCCGTCTTAGACATTCTTGAATTCCGCAAGTAAAGTTATCAATCACCCTGGCGCATTCTTCTCTCTCTATTAAACAAATGTTCCGTGTAATAGCCACCTTCAATTCAGCAATAGTTTAGGGATTGTTCTAATAAGCCTTGTCTTTCACTAAACATTAAGGTAAAAGTCTGGGGCATTCAAGTCAGGCAAATGTGGCCGCAATTCTGGATCATACCACCTGCTAATCAAACGACCATGAAATCTCTGGTCCAGCGATTAAAATGTGATATTGGCTGTATGTGAAATTATTTTTTATCGCAAAAAATTTTTCTTATGATTTCCAAGCCATGAGGTTTTAAAATAAGATTCGTTATTAATAACTACCATCAAATCTGAAGAGTAAAAACAAAAGGGTTAAAATGAACATATCTCTTAGCAATACTGTGGGTTTCATTTATTTCAGAACACAGTGGATATTTGTTTATGCAGTTCAATAAGTGCTTCAAAAATTATTGCAGCAAAAATAGGTTGAACTTATTGTTGGATAACATACACTACTAGGGGTATCCGAAACGACACTGTTTTGAAAATATTTCGAAATTTCGTTCCGTTTTGACGCAAAATTGCTTTTGTTTTGGTTTCGTTTCCTTTCGTTTCCAATTAACATCTTCAGTGAAGAATTTCGTTTCGTTGCGATATCCAAGCAATATTGTTTCGTTATGCGCTCGAAACCAAACCGTAAAAGATTGGGCTTATCCCTTGTGACGAATTTACTTTACACGAAAGCCGCATTGAACACAACGAGCGGCCACACGTGATTTTGATTTATCCTTACCATCGTCACATAACATTTTGAAGGAGGACGATCACATAGATGAATGACGATCAAAAAAATTTCGAAATGTCGTTTCGAAATATTTTTTTTTAAAGCAAAATTTTGTTTCGTTTCGAACCGCCTTTCACAGAGCAAATTTCGTTTCGAACAACCCTACAAACAACTACAATCGCCGCAATAATGATTGCAATAGTCATATAATTCTAGCTGTATTGAATGTACTCTTACGATAGGGGAAAATTTATCTCTGGTTGATGACCTTGATTGTAGCCTAATAATTTACTTTCTTGAGTCCCAAAGGTCGATTTGCAATATATCTTTGTGAGTGTTGGCTTCTTGTGATAATTTTTTCTTTAAAATATCATCATTATTGGTGCCAACTATAAACACCACTTTGATCAGAACCGATTTATAAATCTTTATTGCTCCCCAAGTAGAACGAATTGAATTTCTTCTTTCAAAGTTTAAAACTGACGTTTTAACGAAGAAAACAAGACGCCATTTTGCCTGATCTGTAAACAAATTAATCAAGTTATGGCTAATCATGGAAGCAGGTAAAGTTAGCATCGGAGCAACTAACTTAAAACCGCCAAATACTCGGGGACTCGCACTTTGTGCAGATTTTATGCTATTTTTGGAACCTAACAGTTGATTTAAGACTAAATATTGGCAGATATACAGACAATTTTAAGAGGGCTTCCAAATGGCGTCGAGAAACTTAGTGATCATTTTTTGAGGAAAACGCACTTTGTTATAATTCTCACAGCCAATATTTGTAATAGATGTAAACCGGTTAAAAAGTGAAAAGGCCAGCGTCTCCCTCTCAATCATAAAAAAAAGTTTATACTGGAGAAGTGGTGCTCTTTTGTATTTCTATCCGAAAAATGGTTGCAGGATTTTATTAGCGATTGCCTATAAAAGAAGTTTTTTAAATTATCAAGTGCAAGTTGCTCCTCGAATTCTTTCTTGGGTCGGTTATTGTTTTTGAAATTTACAATTTTGATTTATCCTTAGCCACACTCCTGTTTAATTTAGTCTAATTACATAGCAAAACAAAGTCTCTCTGTATTAATGCAAAACTAAAGCCAGGTAGTTGGTTATTTACAAAAACGAAAAAAAGAAGTGCTTTCTCTTAAAAATAAAGCCCTATAAATAGCTCCATTTACAAAACAGCAGCGGCAAGTCAGAATTAGCTTACCTAATTGCTACGAGGCCCTGCAATGGCGTTTTATTTGCACTACACAATATTGCCGGTGCCGTTAAAAAAGCGCATGGGCTTTAATTACAAACTAACCGACTTGGTCTATCTAGAACTAACCTTTGTATTTCAAGCATTCTTGCGGTAGTGATTCAATAAGTGGTTCTTTATGAAAGGTCATCAACTTCCGAATTTCTGCTGACTTTTCGACAAATTTTCCAGAAAAATTTGTGTTACTCGCGAAAGGCAAGAGCGACGAAGCTTTGATGGGAAGGCACTTGGCATGACCTATAAGCAAGAGTGTTTAAAATAAGCATTGTGTAATAGCTTTGTAGGCCTATGTTAGCTTTTCTTTGTAGAAAATATAGCCTAGTAGTAGCGCTGTCCGACTTTGTAAAGATAACTCTGGCCCAATGGCAACAACAAGAGGAGAATTACCTCGAGTGACATTATTTAAGAATTTTCATTTTAACACACTTGTAAGCTGCAAAAACGGCACTATTTTCTAATTTGGTTTGAGATTTTTGCTGACCACCCCACGATTCACGCACTCCATTGACGTCACTGCTCTTACCAAAATTTTCTGAAAGAGTTTTGTGAGAAGCGGTGCAAGAGATCCTGAAATAAAACAAAAAATATTTAACAAAGCAAATATAACATAGACGGCTTCAGCAACAGAAAAGCAAAAAGTATTGTCGTAGTCATCTTTTGCATTTCTGAGTTAGGATTCGAAACTTTTGAAAATTTAACTTAGATCGGCATAGCGGAAGCCGAAAAGTAGGGCAATGAAGGATTTTCAACAAAGTCTTAGATTATCTTGCTCATTTTGTCATTCAATTTTTCTCTACAGTTTATGAATATAGGCTTATTTTACATACAGTTTGACTGTCTGTAATCTAACGGATTAAAAAAGTGAAGCCTGGGCACTGGGTAAACACCAATAACAAACAACACTGCTTTGTTGGTGATAAAACTATAGGCTATCTTGCAGTCTGCAACTAAAATCTATTACTGATTCTAAACGGGCCGCCCGCTTTCATATCTTGATTTTGTATTGGGTTTGAGATGTAAATCTAGAAAATCGTTTCATGCCATAATTGCATATCGAGGTAGAAGAGGGGCAAACTTAATTACACCACATATAGGGATAGCTTGTAAGATTTTGGTGTAGAACTGCCAAATTACTCCACTTTATAATTCGCAAACTTATTTTATTACTCAATCTTACAAATTTTTATCTTTAACATTAATCCAAATCTATTTTGGCAGTGATAAATGGTGAAAGCACTATTTTATTGGATTGTGGCAACAATTCCGTATGATATACAGTACAATATTCAAATCTTTTTGTGCAGTCTTGTTTTCACAAATCAAGGCATTTGATTGCCTTTGAAAACAAATTTGACAGTTAGTTATAGTAGACCTTACTTGTAGTTATGCGTTCTGCAAGTGTAAAGCAAGCCAATGTTAAAAATAACTTCTAAAAATTCCTGTTTCGGTTTTTTCTCAAGTTGAACCTCACATTTTTCGGAGATTAACTTTTCGAAAGCGATTATTTTGCCTATTTTGAGGATTTGTTCAATCCTATGCAAATCTTTTGTTGAAATTGTTGTTTTTGCCCTTTCTCGTCTTGAACACCTTGTTTTCGAAAATCAATTATAAGAAATTGAATTTTTTGCCGTTTAGTTTAGAGAGATGCATATCACCATAACCCCGCCCTCTTTTTAAAACGATCCCGGTTCCCAAATCCCCTGCTCAGCTCAACTGATAAAATCATAAAAAGTCAAAAACGCAAATAATGGCGTTATAGCAGTTGAAACATGGCGTACTTAAATGAAGTCTGTGCCCCAGGAAGATCACTACTGCAGTCATTTGATCTGCAAAACTTTAGTTTGTTTGCTAATTTGTTTTAGCAGCAATCAACCATACTACTTCCGACTTTTAAAAAAGCTGCTGAGACATGTGTTTGCTGACTTCTAATTTCCTGAAGTTGCCATCAGCAAAATGCCTTGTTCAAATTTGTTGCTTTCTGAATTGCCTGTTCGTTGACAAATTCTTTTGCAATAATATCAGTGTCTACGCAGATGTGTTCACGATAGGACGTATTCACAAACCCCCATTACTACTCAGTTTTTTAATCAGTGGATTGAGGGTTTAGAAAAACATTTCTGCCTGTTGGTCTTGACGTAGCATACAACCCGCATTTGATAATATTGCTGAGCTGAATTAATGCTTACCCGCTTCAACCTCATCCCACGAAGAAAATTTCTAAACACGCCACTGACATTGTTGACTATTTCCCACTGCAATTTGTTCCGGGCGTTAATGCAGCATTAAAAAGTAAATTACTCCAGTAGTTAAATGCATGCTTCTTGCGTGCATTTAATCGGGCTGCAATTGCATTTGTAACCATGAGTATGAGAATTTTTTGAAAAGAAAATTGTGTGATCCGAAACTGCAATGTCGTCAAGTATTTTGAAATATTCTCAGAAACCAGAGACGCATTTGCGTTTTTCCGGTAAATCAGGATTTGATTGATCCAATTAATCACTGTTTCAAAAATGAGCAAGTCCACTTTCTTAGTAGGCCTATACTAGAAACAGGGCAAACAAGACATTGGTAGGAACTTGTAAAACGATCAGGAAAATATAGCGGTTACAGGCAACCCCTTTCCCGTAATTTCTTTCTACTCGATTCCCTTTTAAAAACGGTGCTTTTGATTTTGGAACGAGATGTGGCTGTGTCAAAAAAACATTACTTTTCCATGTGTTCTCACAACTACCCATTAACTGAAGCCGGCGTAGCTAATTGAACTAATTTTGCTAACCACGACATTTGTTAACCCTGTCGGCGACGTCAGCAAAGCCGGCTGGTCTGTACTACAAAGTTCTTTCTGTGCGTAAGTGCGTGCGTCCCATAAAAATCCTCTGAAGCAATTGAGCGAGCAAATATAAAACTGAACAAGATTAAATTATGTCGCATGGTGAGTGTTATAAAGGTGTTTTTGACGTTACCATGACGTCATAACCAATAACAATTGTTTTATAATTTGCATTTCTCGACGTAAGAAAACGATTCATTGCTCAAACAAAAAAAAGCCACCAACTTTCAAAATTTTTACCTTTTTAAAGGTTAAGATGACCTCACAATTAATCCTTGAATGTAGATTTTGTTTTGTTCATTTTCTCGAACAACAATCAATATTCGTAGAAAAATGGTTAAAGCTTTTTCGGGAGATATTAAAAGCTGCTTCAGATAAAAATAATTTGGCAATAATTAAACTATTTTCAACGACGTAAAAAGCAATTTGTTTATGATTTTTCTAATTTTAATTATTCTTTTTCATTTTTTCTTTAACCCTTCAAAAAAGCCTTTGTGATGTCATAATGCTGTTGATACGATAATAAAAACAGCTGCAGGCAACAACTGTACTTATTATCCACTTTCAATATGATGGCAAACGTAACTTGCTGAGAAGTTGTCTATTGAAGTAGAATGATATATTACCGTATCAAAATATCAACATACCACAACAGATCCATTTTTTAAATAATGCAACGGCAAGTACGAAAATTACAATACCTAAACTATAGGACACTCCAAGTTAGAATGCCTTTCTAAGTGTAGCCGAGTCTCGCGTTTGATTAATCTGAACTTGTGGAACATATTGATCACAAGTTGTAAAGTGAAACTTAAGTTGTGATGTAAACTCCCGCGGTGAACCACATGGACTGATCAACCAGAGCAGTATTTTTGCTTCCAAATATTCTTGAAGTTTACATAAAATTAAATCACGTGCTACAATATCATTACGCTTTTGACTTAATTTCACATTGTTAGTAGCCCCATTTAAAAAAAAATTATGTCACGAGTTTTAACCAATTTTTTCACAATATTTTCATTTGTGAAAAATGCATTTCTGTTAAGTGTAATTAAAGCTCATTGATCAGTTATCATTAGAGCTGGTTGTCTGTTCAACAACAAGCATTTTGTGAATAAGACCACTTTAAGTTTAGGAGTAGTGAGGTCGATATTTCGGGCACTTTGCCGCCCAGCCACAATTTTTAATTAGTTTTCATCCCCTTACTCACGAAAAATTGATAAAAATATTGCATTTGTTAAGTTGCGTGTAGGTAAGACTAATTTGTATTTAAAAATCAGTGTGATCAATATTAAAGGCAAAGTTGAATGTAATAAAATCCCAAGTTAAAGAAGAAATCAAAACAAAAGAAGCCCATCAATTTGTAAAATTGGACCACGAGGGAATGTTTTTGGTTGAAAACAGGTTTATGGGCACACTGCAATTGCTTGCATACTTTTGAGTGAAGACATGCTTTCTTTTCTCGCTATGCCGGAATCAAAGCAAATAAAGCAGCCAAAGAACTTAATATTACCAATATAAATACAAAAGGGTGCGCACCAAGTCGTGAAAATTGCCTGCCTTTAAAGTTTATTTCTGTAAATGTGAAAACAATCACCATTTTGGCGTTGCCATTATTTTTTACTCTGTTCTTCCCCCTTATTTTTGAAAAAAACGAGAAATAGTTTGTAATGTAAAATGACACTCTATGAGTTTTACCAGATTTGATTAATAGTGCAAGATGATGACCACCGCATGTACAGGAACTATTGCCTCCGTTTATTTTAATTTTTCGTTATTGCCCTCGGAAATATTTATGCGATACAATCGGCGCAGCAGCTTGAAATACTTTGTTACGTGGCGCGTTCATGACAAGCTCTGCCGGGTAAAATTACATCACATTCAAGAGAAACGCTTTTGCTGATATTGCTTGGTAATAGCTTAATAGAGCAACCAGGATTTAACCCAAATTTGAGAAGGCAAGGTTCCTGTTAACTCCCTTGGATAGGTCTTAGCAGGAAATAGGGAACATAAAGCGTAGCGAGCAAGGACGTTCAAGAAAAATCAAAAGAAACCAACAATGCTGCGTGAAATCGCTCCATATAGAAAACATATCTGCTATTTTGGTTGTAAATAATAGCAGAAATATCCTCCATACTCGCAAACTATGAGAAAAGCGACACCCTTAATGCGTAGGCGGTAGACAGATCGGTATCATGGAAATAAAGGCAATGTCTATCCTCCCCATAATGTTTTTGATTCAATCACTTTTTAAAAAACTTGATATAGGAATGAGATTAGATTGCAAAAAGCATCATTGTTTCATTAGTCTTTTCACAATATTATTCACCGGATGAAGACGCGTAGCCAACTGAACTAAAATTGTTAGCCTCGACGCCACTGAGGTGGGCTCCGCGAAAGACATCGGAAGAGCCGGCTAACTTGAGATTACAGGCGATATTAGAGCTAAAAGATATTTTATGATCGTATGCCGTTATAGCCCAAACGGGCCGAACCGTAATCCAGACCCTGTGCGTACAAGCAATAATCTAGTCAAAATTCATCCATCAAATAATAATCATTCTACAGTTACTAGCAGCCTTACCTGTTATTAGTGACCAACAGTGTATTATTGAAGAGCAAAAGATAGAAAAAGATTCCTGAGAATAAAACAATCAACAATTTTGGAGAACTTCTCAGTATCTTGTTAAACCAGCGTCTATTTATAAAACTCATTATTTATTACCTTTACATTGTATGTAGTTAAAAAATCAACTCTAAACAAACACATGTATAAAAATGCAATTAAATATCCAAATTCCCAATGGACAAAATAACTGAGATGATGTTGTTGAATATTGTTACATGCAGTTGTGATTAGTTGTTGACCGCACCACAGTGCTTCCACTAACAATTTTTATTTCTTCCTCTTCAGCAAATATTTTCCTCTAATTTGCTCATATTGAAACCGATTTTCTTCCACAAAATCCTTACACACTTTTCTTCAAAAAATTATTTCAAAATGAATTATTTTTTATTCCCTTCAAAAAAACTTGGATAGTACCAAAAATACATACCATGGTATGCATATTTAAAAATACAGTAGATTCCGATTAATTGGGCCGCCGGTTAATCGGGTCCGCCGTTTAATTGGGCCAAATTGTTAAGAACAAAATCCAATCAAAGATAAATGCACTACGTTAAATCCGCATAATCGGACCACTAGTCCGCTTAATCGGGCCACAACTGTAGTCAGACATACACTGGTTTAATTGCAAAACCGCCTTTGTAATGTAATAGAACTCGATATCACAAAGCCAACTATATTATGTAACAATTGAAAAATACAGGCGCAAATCATTTTGTCATTTCATGCCCTTGGACATGGTAATTGTTGTGTTTTGTTGCAAATTTTGTGAAGTCCCAAGCAGAGATGCCACAAAAAGAATTAACAATTGCTGAAAGGGTTGTTGTCCTAAGAAAAATTAGAGAGCAACCTCCAAACATCAGTCATCACTAGCTAGCTGAAATAACTGGTGTACCAAGGACAACCTTGGCACAGATACTGCAAGACTTCGGATAATCGGGTCAGCCGCTTAATCGGGCCAAATGGTGCTTATCCCGATGTGACCCGATTAAGCGGAATCTACTGTACACGTATGCAATTCAAGTTAAATGTTTCTACTCTCGATAGACAAATAAATTCATTGCTGAAGTGGGATACCCATGGTTAGCTTGTATATGCAATACACTTTTTGGTTGACTTATCCTTGGCGCTGCATAAATATACTAATAACCCCAAGCAATCAAAAATAACTCTTTAGACCTATAAGATGCTTAGTTAGGTAAATATGAAAAGAATAGTCTTGTATTGCTGGTAAGGCAGTATAACTCTTCTTTTTTTCCTAACATTGTGAAGACAGTGGAATATTAGGGCTTTATTCTTTTTCAGAACTCTTGCGTTTCAATATAACTAGGTAGAATTTTTATATTTTTGGACTATTTTTTGCATTTTCTTATTTTCTCCTAATTTCTTCATTTTGATCATTTGCTCCAAAATTTTTTCTTTGATAAATTTTTTGTCAAATTACCCCTAGCGAGGAAATTTTCTCCAATGTGAAAACCCTGCCGCGTTAATTAGCCGGTTGCAGTAATACTTCGCGGTTTAAGTATTTATTCAAAATCATTCATTCAACTTTTATTATGGGGTTTAAATCTACGCTATGGAATGCATTGGTATTGGGTTTTCAACTTTCTATTTAGGTTCGTTGCTGATACCACAGTACTCCTTATCTTATGAAACTAGCATACCTCCTCCTTTGGAGGATTTCTATTTGATTTGTAAGAAAAAAATTGGACCCCAAGGACATTAGAAACCGTCCAAAAGCCCTTCATCTTGTAATTTCAAAAATAACTTTCAAAGTTAATAAAATTCCTGCAAAAATTAAAACTGTTCAAGAAATTGGGCGAAGAATCGCTATCGATTTGAAAACAAAAATTTCTCGTTGCTAACCAAACTTCATAGCTCTCGGACTCGGTCTCAAAGGTTTGTCTTCTTTTCACAAATCAAAAGTCTGGCAATCCTAGCCCCTCAACCCCACGAAGCCTTAACGATGTGGAGGCTTTAGCGAACTTTATTCTCGCGCATTCGTAGAAAGTTTGGTCTGCAGCAGCAACAAGTTTCCAACACAACGCACGGAGATGCCGGTATTACATCAACGACTATACCGATAGTCAACTACATGACTAAACCATGACGTATTCTAACGTCATCGCCACGAATTGTGTAAGTTGCAATTTTTTAAAGTTACGCTCTAATATACATGAAGAAAAAACGTCACGTGATAAAGCTGCATTTATTTGCTTAAAAGTGAAAATAACTACATAGCATGCTTAAAATAAAAGTTACGACTTATCAGAAACAAGATGTTTCTACATAAAATAGAGCGATCTAAAATTTAAGCTATGCTGTTTTAGGGTGAAGTATATGCGGAAAACTCATTGTTTTAGGGGATAAAGTGTTTATTTACTGACTTAAGAAATTAGGCAAAATCTGGAGATTACAAATATAAAGTTTCATCAGATTATTGTAATTTGAGAAAACAACTTATTTTTGTAATTTTCTTTATAAATAGCTGTTATAGTTTAAACCATTTCTGGACTGAATTTCCCAGCTGAAATTTACCAATATCAGAAATGGTTTTTGTAAATTCAAAATAACATCTCGTTGATAAGCCAGAAAATTGAAAGTTTTTATACATGTTCATGAATATCTAAACTTAGTTTTCTAGCAAGTACTAACTTTTGGGAGTTGCCATGGTAACGTGAAAATTCAAGATAGCTGCTGGTCGTGAGAACATTTTGTTTTTCTTCACATATTTTCTGCTCAGAATATTTTTGTGTGGGAAACGACAATGCTAACGACTAACGACAATGCCTCCTGCTTCTTCTCCCTCCCCTGACTCGCTCAGGGTTCTCCAAAGGAACACAAGAGGTATTCGTGCCAGAAGTGCTGAAGTTCTTTACTTTCTTTCGCTTTTTCCTGTCGTTCTTATCAGTATCCAGATTCCTATTTTAACTTTTATCTTCTTTCAGGATTCCTGGATACTATCATCTTAAATCTGATTGCACTTGCTTCCGCTCAAGCTGTCCTACACCTGATGACTCGAGCGCCTGGCGGTGGTGTCATCATCGTTTTCAAACAGGGTTTATACTTTTTTAAACTCTCAATCCCCATTCTCTCTCTTCGCTTGACTTCTACTCGGTATACGCAATGGTAAACATTTTGCTAAAAAATTCCTCTCTGTTTTTTAACTTTTATGCACCTTCTATTCGTTCTTCCTCGGCGAATAGTAGAACCGACTCCTTTTTTTCTCTGTTCTTCCTTGCTCCAGAAATTTTTTTTATTCTGGGGAACTTCAATCGTCATGATTGTATTTGGGACCAAAGAGGTACTTCAGACCCTCGTAGGAAAGAAGCATTCGATTAGGTCACCTCCTTTCCCTCACTAACCCAGATACCCCCACTTTTCTTCATCGTGCCTCCGGCAGTCGCTCCTATCCAAAGATCTTCTTTAATTCTTCCTCTCCTGCCCTATCCTGCTCTTGGGCACTGCTTCAAATCTTGGGCTCTGATCACCTCTCAATTCTTGTTACTGTCTCTCTTTCTGCACTCTCCCTCCCGAATGAGTGTCCTTCTTTATTCAATTTCCAGAAAGCTAGTTCGAATGACTTTGCTTTTCATAAACATTCACACTGTCTTTCTGCAGAGAAATACTTCTCTTTTTTCTATAGCTATTCCCTTTACCTCTTTAGCAGTGAATGCAACCAAATCTTTCGCTCCTTTCGGTCGCAACCAATACTAACCTCAAGCCTGGTTGCCTTTTGACGTGGGAGAAGTGGAAAAAGAAACACTCAAGGCTTTTGATTCCACCCTCAAAATGATAAAGAGCGACAGGCTTACATCTCAGCTTCTCGGCCTGCCTCTTTCAGTCATCGCCAAAGTCAAGGCTAAACTATAATACGAGACAAGCTTGTCTCTCTATTCTAAATCAGTCTATTCCATCCTTCGCTCTGTTACTGGTTTTACTTCTTCGTCCTTCTCCTTCCCTAGCTTTCCTGATTGTTCTTCGCCAAAGAAGTCGGCATCTGCTTATGCCAATTATCTGAGATTTCAGTTTTCTGCTCCTCAGCCAAAGACTTTGTATATCAGAGCCAGAGGATTCATGAATGAGCTCCGCCGTGCCTCATGTCCCGAGGAGCCTCATTCTTCTTTCACCTCTCTTCTCACCTCCAGTTATTTTGTTGTAGCTGCCGCCAAACTTTCCTCTTCCACAGCTTAAGGCCCAGACATAGTTGTCTATCCCATGATAAAGCACCTCCCTCGCTGTGGCATTGATCTTCTTTTCCACATCTGCTGTTTTCCTTGACCTTTGTATTCCTTTCTTTCCATCTGGAAGTTTTTATCTATTTGTTCGGTCTTCAAGAGGGATCTCTCCACGCACCTACTTCCTTTTGGCCTATCTTTTTCACCTCCTGCGTCCACAGCTGTTTGAGCGAATCATTCTATTTCGTTCATTCTTCTTTCTGAAATCTATTTGTATTTGTATTTGTTCATTTTGTATTTGTTCATTTTTATCCTCCATTCACGAGAAAGCGAATTGTATCGCTATATTTTGGACGAGACGTCCGCACTCGCTTGGGAGTTGCCATTTTTGAGGTGTCTGGGCCTCCTGTCTTCCACATAAAAGCGGAGGCGTCCCGTTAAGTGCCTTGCCCAAGGACACAACAAGCGAACTTGCCGGCTTGTTCTCTACAACCTTCCATAAATGCCGAGCGCCAAGCAGGGAAGCTGTGGACACCATTTTTAAAAGTCTTTTGGTATGACTCAACAAGGGGAATGAACCCCTAGCCTACCGACAGAGAAGCGGACTCTCTAACTCCATTCTCTCTCCCCTCCAGATCGGTTTCCGTTGTGGTTAATATATTTTTGATCAAATTCTTTATCTTTCTCAGCCCATTTCGGAATGGTTTAACAAATCCAAGTCGGACTCTCGGACGATCCTTGCTACTATCAATTTCTCTAAAGCTTTTGACAGTCTGGCATCCAGCTCTCTTCAACACACTTATTTCGGTTGGGCACCTTCTTGCTTTTTTCGACAGACTTAATTTTTTCCTTCTGACAGGCGGGTATGTGTGGTTTTTAAAATCAAGCAAATCTCTCTTTTCGAGTCCATCGAGATGTTCCACAAGAATCCGTTCTTTTTACGACCAGCCCATCTGGTCCTCTGCCCGTGCTGCTTCGCAGATTACTTAAGGGGCTTTAATTCGACAGCAGAGCTGGTCTGAGTTTTAGCATTTTCTCTGAATCCGAGCAAATGTGAGGCCGCCTTTTTTTGGTGGGTTACCCGCCAAGATAATCTTCAGCCGCACTTTTCTTTATTCAACGTCCCTCCGCTTCAATCTTGCTCCCACTTATCTTGGGTCGTT
This sequence comes from Trididemnum clinides, assembly GCA_963675345.1. Lineage (NCBI taxonomy): Eukaryota > Metazoa > Chordata > Ascidiacea > Aplousobranchia > Didemnidae > Trididemnum > Trididemnum clinides. Next base: position 17,599,809 of record OY776305.1, read on the forward strand.
TTTGACAGCAGCCTTTTCCTTTCTATACATGTATTTTTGATAAAGATCAAGTTCTTACCTCGTCTCAAAGCCTCACGCTGTATCTCTGCTTCTTCTTGGGGGCCTCTCCAAGAAAATTCTTTTTCTTCTGTGCAAAGCCTTTCTTCAGTCCGTTATCACTTATGTTCTACCCAAAAGGCTTCCTTTCTTAGCGTTTCCAACGTTACTAAGTTGGAACGCCTTCACCGAGCAGCCCGACGCGTTATCACCAGCTGCCGCTCGTCCTCCTTATGCTTGTCTCCTCTCTGAGGCGTCCCTACCTCCCTTACTAATCACCCTGCCTCATTTTGCTTCGTCATCTTATGTGCGGGCTCTTTGTCTTCCAATTTTCTTTCCCATTTCAGATCTGGCCAGATTTAAAGTAAAACCAAGAATTTCCAGGTCCCCTTGAAGAGTTTTTGCGTTCACTCATCCACTCCTGCTTTTTCGTTCTTATCCCAGAGAGACTTTTTTCGGCTTGACAAAAAAGACTCTCACCCACCTTGACTTTCACCCATATCACGATCTCGTGATTTGGACTAATGATTTGGCTTCTTTCCTTTTTAGCAAAGGAGACTCCGGCGTTCTTGCCAACTGCTCCATTTGTTGCGCAGAGGGCACCCTTCCAGAGTGTGTGAGTTTTTCTGCTGAACCCTACGCTATTCTGTAAGCTCTCCGCTGGTCTCAGCAGTCTGCCACTTCTCTTTCCTTTTCCGTCTCTCACACTCTCGTTCTATCTTTGTCACACTTTCCTTACCTTCGTCCTTCCTTCTATCTCACGCTCTCTTGCATATCTGGCAAGAACTATCATTTTTTCCTCCTACTCTACTATCAGGCTGCAATGCTCCCTGGCCACTTATTTTTCCAGGAAATCCCACGGCCGATGAGTTGGCTAGACAAGAAGCGTTGCTACAGTCATTTACAGTCCCATGTAGTCTCTCTCCTCTTTCCTCTCGTATTCACTCTTTTTTTGGACTGGAAGCGTATACTGTCTCATCAAAGTTTTTTGACACGCAGATTCCCTCAGCTTCCATTAAGGAATTTGTGCTTCCTCATCATGTTCGTTGTGTCCTCTCTCTTCTTCGCTGCAATTAGCATAGTCATCTGTTAAACTCTTATCTTTATATAATAGGCAGAATTGAGAGTCCTTCATGAAGCGCCTGCAACCATCCGACCCAGGACACTTCTCATCTCATTCTGCACTGTCCTACTAAGGACTCTGCACCCTTAGCTCTTTGGCAACTCTTTCTCGCAATGCGACCTCTGGTCTGGGCCGGCTTCTGGGGCTTTATGGTCTTTCACCGTGTCCCATCCCTCGAAAGGGGTAGGGAAACAATAACAATATAATGCTACAACGAACTATAGTTTTGCACTCATCCGACCCGCTTGTCAAGTTTTAAAAAATGCTTGACCTGCAAAAAAACAAATGCCCCCTGGCATAAAAGTTATAAGAAAAACAAGATTTTGTTATAGCTGGAAATCTCATTGACACATGAGAACGTGCAGACAAAAATTGAATCAAATGAATAAAATTGATTGACAGCAAGGTCATTTTTGGACCTAGCAATGAAAAAAATGTCTTTGGTGCTGGCCCGAATCGAGCATCACACTTTTAAAAGTAATGTTTCGACCGGCCAACTTTTGAGTGTGACTATCTTCTAGCAGTTGACATAAATTGTAGATTCCAATATTGCTCCAATAGGTAAGG